>MU223413.1:1355247-1375363 GCA_018584345.1 Thuja plicata | reverse complement strand
CATCTTGCTCTGAAAAGGAAAGACAATGAGGGGCTATGAGGTGCCCTACCATGTTCTGAAATTTGTCTTCCTCCAAGTTTATAGGAACCATGGTCTCACACAAGGATTTTTCCAAGATCTCCTTGTGGTTAGGAGATAATTTCAATAACTCCAAAATAGATATTTGTGCTGGAGTTTTTTGTAATTGATCCACCAAGTTATAAGGCTTTGTTGTGGGTGATGTTTGTTTAGCCAAAATAGTTGGTGTTTTAGGGACAATAGTAATAGGAGTACCTCCTTGTAGGGTAACCTTTGAGGCTTTCCCCCTTGTGATGACATTAGCGAACCCTTGAATAGGTTGATCTTTGATCACAACAACATTGATAGTATTGTCATAAGTATGAGCAAAGTTAACATTATGATTGCCTCTTGCATTATTTGTACTGTTTCCTTCATTGTTTGAGTTGGAAGATTCTCCCTTTTCATGTTTATAGAAAGGAGTTTTAAAGGCTGTGTGATCTTTGTTAGTTTGAGGACCGTCCACTTTTATTACACCATTGTCTATGAGATCTTGTACCACATGTTTGAGATGCAAGCAATCATTGGTCTTATGTCCCCTATTTCGATGATAGTCACAATGGTTATTCTCATTCCACTAGTTTGGCTTGATGTGAGGTTCGTAAGGTTGAGCCTTTGGTAGGTCAATAAGTTTATTTGCAATAAGTGTCCTTAATTCATTCTCTAATGGTTCACCCAAGTTAGTGAATGTCCTTTTCGGTGTAGGTGCAAAGAAAGGTTTAGGCTTGGGAGTCCCTTGATTATTCCCAAAGTTGTTATTAGTGTTGTTGCTGTTGAAGAGTACTTTGGGTGCCTGATTCACATTATTGGCTTAAGCTGAGTTTTGAGTGAGATTAAAAGGGGTAGCCTTTAAAGTGTTAGCCTCTACCACTCCATCGTTAACCACTCCTTTATTGTTGTTATTCTTTGTCCAATATTAGTTGTTGTTGTTGGAATTTTGATTTTGATTAGTGTTAGAGGTATTGTTGTTGTTTTTATTCTTGTTATCTTTGTAAAGTTTGATTTCTCCACTTTTTATCAATACCTCTTCCATTGTCACCCCATTCTCAATTAGGTCTTGGAATGACCTAGGATATTGTAGCCTTAGTCGATAGTTCATTTCATTATTCAGGTTGTTTACAAAAATATCCATCTTTTCCTTTTTGGGTACACTTCGAGGGTATCTAACAGATACCGCTCTCCATCGTTGTAGGAAAATTAGGAATCCCTCTCCTTCTCTTTGTTTGGTGTTGCATAGATTAAGCATTGTAACCTCATGTTTGATGTTATAGGAATATTGAGTTACAAACTTGGAGGCCAATTCCTCAAAGGTTCAAATGTTGGAGGGTAACTTGGAAAACCACTCCATTGCCATGCCTCCCAAACTTCTAGGGAATAACCTCATAAGGTAAGTTGTGTCATGCATGAACTCTAGAATTAGGGCACAAAATTCCCTTAAGTGATCTTGAGGATCAGATGTTCCTTTGTATTTGTCATATTTGGGATAAATAGCATTTGTTGGAAATGGAATCATAATTAAAGACTTATCAAATGGAAATAGACACAAGGTTTCGATAAAAAAGGGTTTAGGAGCCCCACTTTGTTTTATCATGTATAATTGCATTTGGAAAAGTTGGAATTGCTTGTTCATGAGGTCAATGGGATTAGCCTCAGGTTCTTCTTGTTTGATTTTGGTGACATCATAATCGTGTGGGAGTTTGAGACCCGTTTGTGCTAGGTCTAGAAATTACTTCTTCCCTTCTTTCTCCAACACTTTTTCCATAATTTTAATGAAGAAAGGGCTTTGCATAGCCTCATTAACATTTTCATCGGTTAACTCCTCATCATTAGGGTCTATGTTGCCCCCATTGTTGGTATTGTTCATCCCTTGATTGTTAGGGTCCATGTTTGTTCCTCCATTGGTATTATTGTTAGATCCTTTGTTGTTAGGATCAACATTTCCTTGTTTGTTCATGTCCTTGTTCACAAGATTGATATGATCAAGATCTATATGGCCAAATGGGAAAGACATCCTTGGTTCTACTTCTTTGATGGGTTCGTGTAAGGGCCTTGTAGAAAAAGGATCACCTGGAAAGGGACACTCTTGCCTCAGATAAGATCCGTCTGGTTGTAGGGTAGTCTTGATATAATGGGATCAAGTAAAAACTGACATTAACATATATCAAATGAAGATCTTAGTTTTTTAACTTGCTTAAATGGTTAATCCGTGGATAAATTTGCAAAATATCCAATAATGGCGGATTCTAATCCAGTTAAGCATTCACAGAGGTAAAACATCCAAAAGGGTATCCAAAAATGAAACTTTCTTATTTTTAGCCCCTTGGCATATACCCATTGTTTGCCCTTTTAGATTTCAAGGCGGCTCTTGCCTGTGTGTAGGCGGCCTTTTATCGTTGATAAGTGGTCACTGGAAATATTGTATGTGGCACTCTGTAGTTAGCAGGCGGTGTTTGCCTGTTGATAGGCAGTTTTATAATGTTTATACGCGGCACTTTCCAGTGGTTTACATGGCTATTGAATGATTTCAAGCAGCATTTTATAATTCAGAAGCGGCCCAATTTCATTTGTATGTGGCTCTGAAATGACGGTACGTGACGCTTTGCTGATCAAAGTTGAATTTATCAATTTTTTTTTATTTTCTGGATTTAAAAGTTTTAAGTCTTTGATATGATTTATCAAAAAGGATTCTTGCGTGAAAATAGAGTACAAGCTCAACACACACATCAAGATTGTACCATATCCCTAAAACCACACTAAAAGTGTATGTTCTCAGATGTTTTGACAAGTTTTCACAAGAATGTCTTCTAAACAGTCTACCTTAGAGTCAACAAATTTGGCTTTTAATAATGGCTCTACAAAGGTAAGTCTGCTACTTTACCAAGGTCTCAAATTATTCTGGTCTAAATCTTGACAAGATCCTTTACCCCCTTGCGGGCTTCCCACATGCACAAAAGTATGATTTTGCGCAATCCCGAAGGACTACTAGAGGAAGTGAGGATGGCTTGCACAAGTTTTAGTCATTTTTTGATTAAGGAGAAGTGCATTTATTTATAGTGGGTCAGACGACATCATGGTAAAAGTGAATATCTCCCACTTTGAGTCATTCCCTCTCACCATCCTCATAAGGCAATTCTCGGGAGGCAGGCCCCTTGAAGCTCTAATTATCTAGCATGTATATGGAAAGCAAAAACTGAACTCAGTCCAACAAGTTTGGGAATTTGTTTCACTCAAAGAGTGAAGAGCATATCCCTATTGTTTTTCTTTGTTCCAAACACCTCAAATAGATTTGTTCATTTTTAGCCTCTTGACAAGGAGGTTCTTAAAAAATGAGATGTGTGGTTCAATTAATCCTCCCTTTCTTTTTACCACCCAAACTTGACACTTTTGGCTTTTTGATCAACTTAGAAAAGTTGAGAGCATATACCTAATGTCTCGTTTGAATAGAAAATAGTAGGGTGTCCCTAATTATGCTAGATTCAAGGATATTTTCACAAGTTAAGTAATGCAAGCTTGATTAGATAAATACCTGATTTTTCAAAGCTAGCAAGGCTAGGCACATTTTTTAGTGTTTTGGCTTATTTTCCACTCACCTAGTGGCGATCGTTCCCACTCTGGCTCCTCCAACAAGTTAGTCAACACAAAGAAAGACAAAGTGAAGAAAACTTGGAAAAACTAAAATGACAAATTCCCTCCTAAAAGCTCTTTTAATGAAAGATTTATCAAATTAAATCTTTAAAGAACTAGGCATGAAAACCAATTAAAGAGTAGGAAATTTTTGTTTGTAATAAAAAAACACTTTGATGTAGTGATCATATAAGTGTTCCTCCTCAAATAAGCTCTCTAACAGATTGGCTGTATGTATTTCTTTGTCATTTTTAGTTTTTATTCTCACCTCTTTGCTAAGCTTTGTGACCCGCTTCTCTGGTTTCTGCACCTTTGGGTGATTTTTCATCTGCGGGATAGAAAAACACAGAGAGTTACAACAGTGAGTAAATCAATAGAAACTTGACTTAATGCAGAAACATCTATGCGGCATTTAAATGTTGCTAAGCGTAAAAGGAAACTTGCTACGTGGCTTTTAACAAATCACAGGTGGCTAAACAAAATTAGAAGGCAACACAGAAAGTGTAAAAAGTAGCCAAAGGTTGCTGGTAAGTGGCTCTTGAAAAATTTTAGGCGGCACACTTTATCTAGCTGGCGACACACTTTATCTAGCAGGCAGCCCACTTTATCTAGCATGCGGCTGAAGAACGAAAGACAGAGATGAAAGAAGCTCCATAGGCGGCATTTTATTGTTCGTAGGCGGCTCTGAATATTGCATAGGTGGCTCTTCTCCTATTTTCTAAAAAATAACACCAAGAACAAAGCAAAACACACAAAATATTATGATAAAAATGTTAGCAATGAGGCTTAGAGCCCCACGGTGGGCGCCATTTGTGTGTGTAAGATTAACACCTTCATAAAATTAGGACTAATAACAATAATTCTATGGAAATAAACTATGATTTAATCTAAGAATTGAAGCTAAAAATCCATATCATTTCATGGTTCTCTATCTAAGCTTTGTTAAGAGAGCTCTTAGGCTTAATCTCTCTCAAGGACAATCTTAGAACGAGAAAATGAATGATAAACAATGCTCAAATCTAGCTTAAAATGCTCAAAATGCTCCAAGATATGTTAGAAAACAACAAATGCTCCTAAACATGATATGCTAAAATGCTATGCAAATGCTGAAATACTCTCAAATGCTCTTCATATGCCTATAATAAGGATGCTTTTGCTCTTGAAATTTTTGGATCCCAAACACAAAAGAAATGACTTATATTTATAGCATTTTCCCAAGGGTAGGGGGTAGAGTGAGTTGATCATGATCAAAGTTTGGTTAAGTCAAAAACTTTGAGGTGTTCTCAAATGGAGGGAAAGTTGGTTGGTTGTCTCAAAGAAATTAGGAATTAAATAACTCAATCATATAATTAATTTAGCCATGGAAGGGTGAATGGGTGGGATTTGATCTTTTTGATTTGAACTATACAATTGAAAAATCAATTGCATAATTTGATTAATCCCTTTAGGCTTGAGTTTAATTATTTGATTTCATGATTATTTGATCTTTTAATTTGATTTGATTTTTGTCCTCTTGATTTGATAAATGTCCATTTGATTTGATCCATTTATTTTGCATTGAGATGAGATTTTAAGGCATTTGGCTGAGATTTATAGTTTTGAATGCTTGAGATACACCTGGTCAATTTTTGGTGTCTATTAACATATATACTAGATTACAACTGCACAGAAGGTGGACAACCTTCTGGTAGGGCCAAACCACCAACAGGAGGCAAACCAGGAACAAACATAGAAAATGAAAGCAAAAGCAAATAGAACGAGCACCATAAAAGGGAAGACAAAAAACTAGAGAAGGAAAAATGACAACGAACCTGGAAACGTGAAAGATGCAGAGAAGACAAACATGGAAAATGCTCTGCAATAGGTCCACCTTGGGATGATCATAAGAAAACACCACAAGTCAATGTTCAATTAACCACTAAGCACAAGGAGCAACTCACTATTTAATTGCTTTAATCACCGTAATATCACTCTCAATGCTCTACGTGTTTTAATCATGGTAACTGTGAAAATGACAGGTAACCTCCATTTATACCCCTAGGGTAAAAATAGGTTGCACTTTTCTGACAACTCCGGAAACCTCTGGACTTCGGGCCTGGGGATTCCGTGCAATCATACCTTCTCGTGAAAGAAGATATGATGGTAGAAAATCCCAGAGTCTGGAATCTGGCTCTGGAAAGAAAAAAAAAACTCTGGGACTGGGTCCCAGAGACATAAGGAAGAAAAAAAAAAGAAAGACAAACCTCGTGGAAGCAAATCCTGGAGGGAAAGCAAATAAAACAAAAGAAAACAAAGGAAGAGCAAAAGCGAAAAGGGAGACCCAACATTTTGCCTAAAAAATGTAGGGATGGGTATGCAGGGCATAAAAAATGGTGATTATCTGGGATGGATGCCTTAGTGCATTCGAGAATTTTAGAATCTCTGGTTAGCAAAACTAGAATAAATATTTACTTGGAGCATTCTGCTTGTAAGGTATGAGGCGTCTGAGAAAGATCCAGTCCATCAATGATTCAAATATTTTGGCCTTTCTTCAGTTGTGAAGTGTGTGATTTGAAAGAAAATCAAGTCGATGACCTTTAGGATAAATAGAGAGAATGCACTAAGTGAATCGAGCCAAAGTCATCATATCTTGCATGTTTCCCCTGGATACCAGAATTCTCCATTCTTCAGTTCTTTCTTTTCTTTCTTTTTCTGGGTTGGAAGGTGGTACTCCTTTCACTATGAACATTAAGCTTAGCTAATTTTGACAGTGGTACTTCTTTCACCTCACCCCCCACTATTAAATTACTAAATAGGAGAGAAAGCTATGGACCTGGGATATTTTAATGATTTTCAGACTTGGTTAATTGATCAGTGCAAACGATCTGTCCTCAGGGTGTCTGATTACTTGCTTCTTGAAATTTTCTTTTAACTGATATCTGGACTATCAAGATGTGAATCCAATGAAGATTACCCATAACCTCTTATCATACCCACAAAATAAATCTGTAGTGCAGACAAATTTCACCATGCTAACGATAGATTCCAAAATTTCTGGCATGCATAAAGCACCGTTCCAAAGACTAGATTTTATGCAAAGCATTACCAGTCTACAAGATGAAGGCAACATGCTGGGAACCCCAAAAAGAAAAATAAAACAAGGAGAAACCAAAAGAAAACAAAAAGAGAAAGAAAAGACCACCCTGAAGGGTGACTGACAAAACTATTTACAAGGCACTCTGAATGGAGCACCAGGGAAGAGTATTTACAAGCAAGAAATATACATATATTACAACCTTGGGCCAACTCTCCGCCTAGCCTATTCGAAGTAGTGCTTGAGAAACTGGCCATTGACATGCAATGGAATGGATTATCCTATCATAGTGTTGAGGCAATAAGTGTTAGCCCCGCAGATCTTAGATATCAGGTATGGTCCAAACCAGAGCTGCTGAAATTTAGTGTGCTTTCCCTTCTTTTCTTGGGCTTTGTCCCACAACAGGACCAAGTCTGAAATCTGAAAGGCCTTATATTGGGCTCTTCTGTCAAACCATCATTTTACTACTACTTGGTGACGTGCAAAATGTTCAAGGGTTGCATCTCTTTGTTCCTCCATCCGCACTAGGTTCAAAAGTCAAACCTCCACAATGTTGTCTCGGTTGCTGAATTCCTGCATAAATTATAGAACTGGGATCTGTAAGTTGATGGGGAATACTAGATTCTGGCCATAAACTAGATGAAATAAGGATGTTCCCAGGGCTACCTTTATTTGGATACGATCTACCCAAAGAGAAAATCTAAGCTTTTGGTGCCAGTCCTGAAGGTTCTGTTCTAACAGGTGTTTGATCACTTCAAGTAAATTTTTGTTGGTCGATTCAGGAACACCATTTCCCTGGGGGTAATAGTTGCTGGAAAAATTTAGAGTGATCTTTCTGTCGTAGGTCCATTGGAGTAATTGTGCCAAAGAAAGTTCCAAACCATTGTCACACACTATAGTGAAGGGCATTCTGAATCTTGTGACGATGTTTTCTTCCAGGAATTTTATGACTACATCTGCCGTGTTATTTTTACAAGGTATCACTTCATACCACCGGGTGGAATAATTGGTAGCAGTTAGAATGTACCAGTGGTTGGCAAATGAGTTGGGGTTAATTTCCCCGATTAAGTCAAATGCCCATTGGGCGAAGGGTCTAGCTTTGAAGATCGGTTGCAGAGGCATGGCCAAGTTCTGCTCATGATGTGCCACCATTTGGCAAGTATGACATCTCCTAACGTGAGTGTAGACATATTTAAAGATGCAGGGCCAATAGTATCCGGCCTGGAGGATCTGATGGGTAGTGGCGTCAACTGAGCCATGCCTGGTTCCAAACTGCCTGTGAAATTCTTCAATCATTTTTGTAGCCTAGTCCATGTCTATGCACCGGAGATATACCCCTTCATAATTCCTACAAAAAAGCATTCCATTTTTTATCATGAAGTGTGCGCTTTTCAACGACAGGGCGCGACATTTATTTGGAGTAGTCCCTCCGCGAATCTATTGTTCAATAATAAGTATACCAGATTGGTATACCACAGATCTTGAGTGATAGACTCTACTGTGTATGTCTGACATTTGATGTTGGGAGTTTCTTCTACCATTGCTCTACTTAGTCCCTGACCTCGGACTATCTTCATGGGTTGCATTTCCAAATCATACTCTTGGAGAATGGCCATCCATTTCCCCCGTCTTTCACCCAATTCACTCTGCATCAGTAGAGACTTAATAGCCTGGTCCAGGATGATAGTGTGCACTTTGCTCTAGAGAATATAATGCTAGAATTTCTTCACAGCGCGGACGAGAGCAAAGGCCTATTTTTCCAAAGGCGAATACCAAACTTCAGTGTTATTAAAGGGGGACCTCATGAAAGCTATTGGTCGTTCTTCCCCCTCGACCTTCTAGGTCAATACTGCCACGATAGAATGTGGCAAGGCAAAGGAGTATATGTAAAAAGGGAGGGAATAGTCTAGAATAGCCAAGACTGGTGCCTCCATGATCATTTTTTTAATCTAGGTGAATGCCCGCTTTGCCTCAGGACTCCACTTAATCTCTGTATCTTTCTTCATCATTTTGTTGAGTGGCTTTACTATTTCAATGAATCCAGTGATGAACCGCCAGACAAAATTGATCTTCCCAAGGAAAGATCTCATTTCCTTCTTGCTACCGGGCATTTGTAGGTTCAACAGCGCTTCAACTCTCTTGGGGTCAATGGATATACCCTTCTCAGAGACAATATGCCCGAGCAACTTCCCTTCAGTAATGCCGAATATACATTTCTTAGGGTTGAGGGATATTTTATACCAGTGACATCTCTCACAAATCTGGATGAGGTGGGCAGAATGATCACGCTTGTCCCGGGAAAAGATCGTCAAATCATCCATGTAGATGATTATGCACTGGTTCACTAGGCCTTTGAACATAATTTCCATAGCCTTCTAAAATGTGGCCCCTACTTTGATCAGGCCAAAGGGAATTCTCTGGTATGCAAAAATTCCCCACTTAGTGGTAAATGTCATTTTTGTCTCTATCTTCATACTTAACCATGACCTGGTTATACCCAGAGTACCTATCTAGGAAGGACATCATTTGTGATCCATTCACGATTTGTAGTACCTCATCCAAAGATGGGAGAGGGTGATTATCATTCTTTGATGCCTTGTTTAAATTTCAAAAATCCACGCAAAGGTAGATCTCGCCACTTTTCTTCCTCACAGGGATGAGGTTGGCAACCCAAGTAGTATGCCAGATTGGGAAGATGATCCAGGCTGACAGTAGTTTTTGAACCTCCTGATGAATTAGAGGCTCAATCATTGGGTTAACTGGTCTTTGCTTTTTCTGGAAGGGCTTAGTATCAGGTTTTAGTAGGATGGTATGGGTCATGATGGATGTATCATAGGTCTTCAAATCCTCATACCTCCATGCAATTATTTCAATGTATTCTCAGAGAACCGCAAGAATATTCTCCTTCTCCTCAAGGGAGCAGGAGGTGCTGATGTGTACCAATTTTTCTTCACCGGCCTGGCTGATGTTTACTTTCTCAAATTTTCCTCCTTCAAAGGAGGATGATATCTTTTCCCTTCCCTGAGGGTCTGAGTCAAAGACTCATTCTAGTGCTACCATCCCCTTAGGGATGGTGTTGGTTGGTAAGCCTATGGTCCCATCATCTTCTTCACCCTACCCAGTGTCGTCGTGATCTCTTTCTTCCACTATCTGGTCTTTGAAAACACCAATGTTGGCCATGAAGGCCAGGATATGTTGATCATCTTCAAAAACCTAAAAATGGGTGACATTGTCTGAGATGGATGGGGTGGGGATCATCTCAATGGAAAATTTTCGGAGTCGGGAGCCAGCCATTGGCTCTAGAGTGCTGGCGGATATGACGAGGGCATCCGGAACATAGTTTCTTTTCTAGGGAATGAGTTCAATGCCGAAGGCATCAAAATATTCAATGAGGCTCCATGCTTGGTTGCGGTATGCAGCCAACCTTTTATCATGACAAGTGTATTGGCTCTGTACTTGCTTTATAATCAACTCTGAATCACCCAGTGCCTGGAGGCAAGTGATTCCCTTTCTTAGTGCAAATAGGAGTCCAAGGACCAAGGCCTCATACTTTGTAACATTGTTCGTGCAGTTGAACTACAACCTGTAAGATGTGAGGAAGGATTTTCACCGCGGGTTGATGTATTCCACTCTGGCCCCATAGCCTTTTTTAGACCAGGACCTATCAAAATTCAAGGTCCACAAGTCATCATTCGTTGTCTGGGGCTGGGAAGGTGAAGTGGCCTTTGGATTATTTTTGGGAAGGTTGGGAGGAGTTTCCTCTAGTGCTGATGGTACGCGGGTGAGTTTTTCCTCTGGAGAAGCCTATGGATAGGATTCCTGGACTGGCGGCATCATGGGGATACCGCCAGAATGATTGTTGGATCCAGGCATACCCAAAAAGTGTTTCTTCTCTTGGAGGGCGTTGATGTGATGGGTAGAAGTAGAAATACAGAGCTCACACTCTAGTTCTAAATGTTTTTGATAGTGCACCCGATACTAGGTGCCAGACAAGAGTGTAGTGGGGGTCGCTGTGATACCTTGTGAGTTAACCTCACCCCTTAGCTTTTAATCGAGGTTCTGCGTTCTCTGGGAAACTATGGGATTTTCCCTGGGGGTGAAATCAAAGGTCAAGATTTCTAGGGGTCAGTACACCCTAGGGGAAGTCTCAGAGAAGAGGACTTCATTCACCCTCCCTACTTTGGTGAGGGCCTATTTCATCCAGGGCTCACTTTCTACCTGGATTTGATTAGACTCTCCCTCCCAAGGGAGCCACAAGTGGGAGAAGTTAGTCGAGAAATACCTATTGAAGGATTTGGATCAGTTTTGACTTAGCAACATCCCATAGGTCTCTGGGATGTCCACCACTTGGATGTCAATTACACTGGCTATCCTGGGATCTTGGATGAGCTGGGATGTTCTTTAGCTCACCTACCATTTTTATAGCAGTTTTTTCTAGATGGACTACTGTGCCATTGGATGGAGTAGGATACAATCTAAGCCTCTAGCATATGGATAAGGGCATGACATTACTCGAAGCTCCAGAATCTACCAATAAATTGTGAAGGTTTTTCAATTGTATGTTCAAGCCTAGTAAGAAGGGAGGATCCTCAGTGTTTCCCCAGAAGACAGCCGCGTTGGCATCATCAAAAGTTACAGTCTTGGGTGGGCGACTGACAGTTTTTGGGTTTCCTAAGAGATTTAGAAGGGACTTCCTCTGCATGAGACAATTCAACAAAACCTCTATCAAGGTCATGGAGGTGGTAGTTCGCTCTAACGCCTTTGTGATGTCAAACCTCCCTCCGGGGAATCATTGGCTTCCCTTGGCTGGGTCCTTAGCTTGGTTAGTGATAGACCCTTTCGGTGGGAAGGGATGATCGGTTATGTGATCCCGGGGAGGGATGTATTTGGGAGGCATGGGCGTGTAAACTAGCCCTTTACCAGCCTGACTCCAGGTGTTGTAGGGAGTCCGTGAGTTGATGAAGGCATTGGCCTCAAAGGCCAAAATAGATTCATCAAAGAACTCCTGTAGTCTGGGTTCTTCTTCATCTCCCTTGTCTGCTCCAAAGAATACAGTCTCACAGGTGAAGGCACTGTGAGTGGGATATGAAATGAAAGGTTCCGGGGGAGTAGGATTAGCAGTTTGTTGTCTGTCCAGCTGGGAGATCATGATGACCTTTTCCAGCGTGGCATAGTTCACCTCAGAATGAGAGCCTATATCGTGCAAACTGTACCAATTAGTCAGGGACTAAATTTCTATGACTGGTGTGAAATGGGAAGGTCCAGCACCACCCTGATTGGTGTTTTGATTCGGAGGAGGACCTCCAGTGTTAGCGTTGTTATTCCATTGCTGTTGGTTGAGCCGAGGCCCGTTGTTGTAATTCCTTCCTCTAACATTGGTATTTCATTGGCCGAAGAAGATATTCCCTCTCTGGGAATTGGTTTTGTAGGGTGCAAAAGACCCCACCTTCAGCTGTCCCATGTCTATAATTAGTGAGGACAATAATTGCCAGATGGACTCAACTTCGACAGACAGCAGGGTGTTCGCATCACAATGTGACGATTATTATTGTTGGTTCCTAGGAAAGGTAGCAGTAGGTACTGAAGTCGAGGGAAAAAATCCTCCAGCCACGGGTGACTGGAAGAAAGGCACTCTAGAAGGTTGTGTCTATGGTTGTTGTGTTTGCTACGGTTGGTTCCAGGGAATGAATTCTAGACCTGGTATTGTCTGGGCTTGCGATGGGTATACGTACCAGGCCTGTTGGTCTATTGGTGGTGGTGGGGGTTTCATGGCCATTACAGGGGCACCCATTTCCTGATTAGGGTTGTATCTCCCAGCATAAGAAGTTCCACCGGGGATCATGTTGAAAGGCATGCTCTACCCAATCCTGCGGGGAGATTTGTTATGACCGCGGGACAACTCCAAGGCTAGGTTGTAAACCTTTGCCAGAGTATCCCGGTCGGTGGGGGTGATATTTCTCCATAGGAGAGTGGCAACGAAAGGGTCCATTGCATTCAAGTATGTCTAGATTGTCACTTTCAGGGATGGGATGAAAGGACCCGTGCACCACTTCAAGGCGTGTTGGAACCTATGATTGAATGCTATAAGGGGCTCATTTGGCTCCTTCTTGATGGAGATGAACTAGATGTGGGACTATGCTGGGTTCATGTGTACGCGAAAGGCCACCAAGAAGGCATCCTCCATGTTCTGCTAGCTGTTGATTGATTTGGCGGGCAGGTTGAGGTACTAGTTTACCTCATTCTGTCCCAGGGACAAAGGGAAAATCTGGGTCACAACATCCTGATGTTGGATCTGGTGTTGGTTCATGGCATCTTTGTATGCCTATAGATGATTTTCTATAGTCTGTGAGCCTAACTGCTCATATCGGGGACAAATCTTTTCTGGGTGTGCAGGGAGGTCATTGGTTGCACCCAAAAAAAGTTCCCATCGGGGACCCGGTGTTGCCAAAGTAAGCAGCCATCGAGGGTGTTGGATTTTTCTAAGGCTAAATGTTAATCCCTGGGGTTGTTTGGGAGACTTGGGTATTCTGAGACATAGTAGATCCCTAGAAAATGTTAGCTGGCTTGGATTTCGGGGTCTATTTCTTTTGAGCAGGAGGCTCAAGTTTGACAAACCTTCCAAGATTGGGGGTTGATTTAAGGATTCTTTCAAATCAGGCTAGTGAAAATGATCCAATCCCACTAAAGGTCTGCTTCCTAAAACTATGGCTTGTGGAACCTTCTGGCAGTGTAAAATCTAAATCTTTAGAAGGGGACGAGCTCATGCCTTGCTTCTAGCGCTAATTTCTGTTGACGGGGGTTTGTGATTGGGTCCACCAACAGAGGTAAGTTGTCACCGAAAACTGGTCAACTTCGCCTGTAAAGGTTTTCTAGAGAAATGAGATTCTTCAGGCCTTAAAGCACGTGAGATTCAGGTCTCGACGGTGCGGGAGCTAAGTTAGGTGTTATGACTATTTTGTTTGGGGGGATAGCTGGTTATCTTGGCTCGTCTTCTTTAGGGATTTAGGTAAGTAGGGTCTCCTGCAAGCATTCGTTAATCATCAAATAAAATTTAAAATATATGCCGGGGTTAGAAGTATTCCATCTATCTATAGTCATGAAAATACATTCAAAACATCAACCAAGCTCTAACATGCTACACTAAAATATTGAATGCGCGCACAACCATCAATTCATACATATTCAATAGCAAGGATAAAGAAGGTTGTTAATCTACTCAAAACATTAGAGCAAGGGACATAAGAAACATACAACACAAAAAATATTGAGTCAGAGATCGAGAGACCAACAACAACATTACCAGAATCCTTCTTTCTTCATTAATGGTGTTCCAGCATCACTGGTGAGTACATGAACAGGCTCTAGGGGAGCGTCTATCTACTGAAAGCTTCTAAATACTAAGGAACATTGAGCTCTACAACTACTATAAATGAGAACTAAAAACACTATAGCTATGGACTGCAAAATCATCAATTTTTTTGACCTTTGGAATGAGGTCAGACTTATTATTTATACACAACTTGCCCTAAAATTAACCTAACTTATCTGTACACTCAACTAATAAAATATAATTTTCGGTGGCCGGTACTACCTGCACCATGCTACAAAGACCTTGAGATGGAAAAGGTCTGACATGTTAGAAGAATGAGACTTGAAAGGAGTGGAAGAATTGGCCTCGGGAATAGAGTCGAAAGGAGAAAAGAAGAAATCTTATCCCCCGGGGATCGAGGCTACATGCCTCATCAATGAAAAAGTGGCTCCCTATTTCTGATGTGCCAGGTGTTATGTTGGAGCGGTGCCTTGGGAAGACCACCTATCAAAATATTCTTGTCAAGCTGACGTGTCTTGCTAGAGTCACCCACCTTCTGACACCCTTATTAACTGCTTTGAAAGTGATCGGTTGACTTTTGGAACCGAGACACGAGTCACTTTAAAGAATACAAGAATATTGGATCCAGAATTCTGAGATCTGGAAGCTTGCACCCTCAAAGAATAAAGAATACAACATATCCATGGTCAATAGAATTCTCTAAACTCCAGAGAACCTTATTGTTCCTTACTATTTTTGAATGCTTCCAATACTTGGCTTATGCTTTCTTCGTCTATGTCCTTAATTCTATCCCATCGACTGCGAACAACCTCCAACTTTTCCTCAACATCTCCAGCCCTGTTCCATAACTCATCTACCATATTCACGACATCGTGTGCCCAGATCATCATCTTGGATAATCTTGATAACCTACCTTGGTCACAATATCTAGAAACCAGATACATGGACTCCATTTGTTCATCAAATTTGCTGAGGACATAGTCCTCTAGGGTGCATGTCCCGGTGGTGAAGGGATCGACTTGCGATACTCTGAACACAAATGCCTGAAATAGGCCCAAGGGATATTGGGCCGCGGTCACCTTTTCTTTTAAGGCCTTAACTAGTTCCTTCCATACCTTGATTTTGAGGCCAATTCTGGAGTACTAGGACTAGAGGGAATCATATGATTTGTCTCCCAAAATTCCAACCTCTCTGACGACTTCTTCTCTGACATTGCAGATTTCTTCCAACATGGCCTTCCACTTTTCATTTCTCTAAGTCTTTCTCCCATACAAGAGTGGAGCCATTTGCTTGGTTGATGAGGATGTTGACCTGGTAAAGATCTGGGAGGGACACCACTAGAAATTGTCTTATGGAAGCTATTTTCTTGGTGACCCACCCATCCACAGCCTGCGCCTTCATCTTCATGGCCCGAAGAGAATCCACATCACCCTGTGCAAGCGATAATCCAGAGGAAGAGGTTTTCGGGTGGATCTCGGTAAAAGGCTGTGTAAATTCTACCAGAAGTGTGAGGAGATTAGAATTAGTCTCTCTTTCCTCCTTTAAATTTTGGCCCTGTTTAACGTATCGAGCCTCCACTACTTTGGTATCGTCTCTCAGTAGGTCCAGTTCACCCTGCTTATCTCTTCTCCCCAGTACTACTTCTGTAATGTTGTAATCTTCAGGCCTTACAGCCACTATATCTGCATTGGGAGGAGGTGTTGCGATAGTTGTAATTGTGTTTCCTGTTGGACCAGTCTAGAGGGCATGAACAATTTGTGCCTTCTTAGGCTTCTGAGCCTCTGCATTTCGGGCCATCATTTCGGCCAAGGAGAGTGGAACACTTAATGTGACTGCCGGGGCCTTTCATTTTCTTTATTCTACCAGCCATTGGGGTGGCTAGGATGACTTTGTTGTTAATATCTGGGCATCTAAATTATTTTCAGAATCAAGTGACGCATTCTCAGAATGTACAGTGTCATCGAGCTCCTTTTCTTTGTCCTATTCTTGTTCTTTCTCCCACTCTCCGGAGACCTCAGTATTTTCTTCCATGTTGGCGTCCTCTTTTGTGATATCTGAAACTTCATCTTCTCCAACATTAATATTAATTGTATCTTCGGGGACTTCCTCATCCCTCCCAGCATCATTTGATCTGACGTTTACATTTTTTGGGACTTCCCGGTCATTCTTTTGCTGCTATTCTTCGGCCTCATTAGCCTTGTCTGCTGGAACATCTTCCTCCATTGGAACATCTATTATAGGTGGGTGAGGTCTCTGGCCAAAGTTTAACAATGCAACCATCTTTACTACCTCATCAAATGTGCTCCGAGGCATTTGGTCACCTAGAGTAAATGAAGGCATCTGGAGCGTAATGAATGGGGGTACGGTTGATCCCATGGGTCCAGTTTCCCTAACCATCGGCAATTCATCTGTGGTTTTCCTTGGTGTATCTTTGGTCTCTTGGACTAGTATCTTCTCCTATTCAGGTTCTTTTTGTGTTTCATCCTGGACCTCCTGCTCTGTGGTAGCTTCTTGCTTTGGGATCTCTTCATTTGTGGGGATATCACCTTTATCTTGAGCGTCGATCTCTTCAACCGCATGATTAATATCCTCATGCAAATTCATGAGTTCATCCACCCCAAACACATCATCAAAATCATCATGTGGGGGAGGGATATCAGGAATATCCTTAAGTTTAGGGGCATCCAAACTAGCATCAACTAGAGGCATATCCGACATACCAGGGTTGGCAGTTGCGCTTGGAGTGGGGGTCACCCTTTTCTTCTTCTTTCTCAACAATGGGACCCAGGTCTCTAAAATACTGGTTGACTCCACATCGACAAAAGTCTGTATGCTCATCATTGCAGCCAACGATGGGGATCCCGCAAGGCGAGCAGATGCCATTGGAGTCACAAGGAGACTGAAGGATACTTGTGTTCTTATCTGCTAGCTAACCAACCTTGCCAAATCCATTTGTTTCTGTAGTTGTATCATTATGGGGGTTGGACTTTGGGGAGGTGCTTTAGCTGGGGTACCTTCTTTTTCTTTCCCCTTACTTATGCTAGGTCTGACGGCATCAACAAAAGTTGAAGCAAACCTTCGAACAATCAATCCCTTTCGGGTGCTTTTGGGACACACCCAGGCAAAATACTTGTGACTATCCTCCAAAATAGGGTGGCATACTCCCTCAATTGTCAAGTCTTATGGGGTGGCGCAATCCATCGAAGGGAGATCCAACTTGTCTAACCCCTGTCTTTGTATGTTGGGTATTCTAGCAGCCTGTCATATGAAAAACCCTTCAGAAAATTCTGAAGGTCAAGCACCTTCATGAGTCCTTTGGACATCCGTGAATTTTGACGAGCCTGAAGATCAAAAATATTCTGACAGTCCACCCAAAAATCTTCAATATCTTCCTTATGCTGCAGGGATGTTCGGGGAAGTGCCAAGGCAATCTTGCCTAGAGGATCATAATTTTTCTTAATGTGGTGGAATTCCACCAGTCCCAGGCTCTTCAATTCACTATCTACCTCCCTTTCTATGGTGAGGCTGCACGTATAATTCCCACACAAAACATGGAATGAGACGTTAATGACCTTATTCAATGTGAAGAAGGCGTGCAGGTCCATGATCTGTCAGTAGAACTCCAAAAGATTGATTCTGTCCCCGCAATACCAGGGAAGAAGATAGGGTTTCCCGGAGAAGCCGGTCACTCAAATGTAGGTGTTGCTGGAACTAAATAAAATAATGGCCGTAAGTACTAACCAGGTTTATCGCCTCCTATGATAATCGGTACCCGGAGTCCCGGGTAAGTGTTAGAATATTTTGGTAAGTGAAAGCATCATTTACCTGACAAAAAAATAGGAAACTGAGTTCCCATTAGACTTGGGGATAATGATACCATGGTGTTAACTAGCTTAGCCCGTTCCCAAGTTCACCCACTATTCCCAAACCCAAAAAAACCGATCTCTATTGGGCTAGTGCCCATAGCTCGTAAGATGTCATATAGAACTTGGAACTCTGGACGATGTCCTTTAGCTGCGTATCCACATGATTGGCTATAATAGCAGCCCAGTTGAAAGTTTGGTTGTGGGTGGTGATGTAGTAAAGGAAGTAATACATCCACACTGAGAAATCCTGGGTATGGGGCAATCTGAAGATCCTGCATAAGAATATAATGCCCGCCTAAATGGGCTCTTTGAAATCCCCGCGGGAAATTTCTAACTTCATCCTTTTATAGTCCCTATTTGGGGATTTCAGCCACTGGTTATTGAGATATTGCCGGGAGACAAGGGCAACTTCCTCAAACTCATGTAACAATTTGGCCTGGTTGATGATGATGGACCTCTTGAATTGTGGAATCCCTAGCCCTGAGGCAAAAGTTGTTGCATCCAGAGTGACAATTGTTGCTAGATATTGTAACGACCGGGGATCGACAAGCATAACTATCTGAGTAGGTGCATTGTATAGTGTTGCCAATTAACGTATCAATTCCAGTGATTTCACCAAAAAAGGAAAGTTCACAGCCTTTATAATGCCAGAGGTGGCCAAATGAGTATCCATACTATCTCCGCCGACCTTCAGCCAGTAGATGGCTTGGATTAAGCCTTGCATTAACCCAAAGTTTGGGCTCTGTGTCTATTATTTCTTGGACTTTGGAATCCACCTTGGATCTAATGAGAATGCCCTCCTTCGGGTATTTGGAGGTCAGTGGCAGTTTTACTAGCATCTTTTCAGCCTCAATTTTTGTGGCCGCCTGAGTGGAGGTAGTAGGTAGCTCCGGGCTATCAGGAGGAGTGATCACCTCAGACATTTTCGATCACACGATCTAAAACCTGCAAGACTAGAGAACCATCAATACATGGTATAATAATAATAATTTTGCAAATTTTGGGGGAATCATCACCGTGTCGCACCTATCCAAAAAGTGTTAGCATATATCAAAAATCTCAGAGTACTTAAGAAAAACATGATCTGGACTCTGATAAACACCCGGGGGCTCCGGGGTATTGAACCAAATGACAAAGATGGAATGAGAACCCAGGGGCCTCAACACCCAGAGTCTAGAAGAACTAGCCATTACTATTTCAATGTGACCAGGAGGAAGCCGTACTTGGTTGACATGGGTTGTCAAGTGGCCACATGACAGGCGGCATAAATGACATTAATTATGTCAAGTGGGCCGACATGAGGGAAATTGAATGCCAGATGGGATGGGGTTTGAATTCCCACTCATGGGAAATTAATCCTGCCATTAAGATGACACGACATAGGAGAGAGAAAGCCACCATAGCTTGAACCAGTGAGGTGCCGAGTTCAAACTGTGGTGACTCCCTCTCGACAAGCTCGATAGAATGATTCAAAAAGTGATGGAGCGTGATAAGCTCGTTAAGAAAAGAAGGATATACAAGAGGTATACACACTAAAATATAGAGAGCCAAGGCATATATATAGTATTTATAGAATATTTACACAACATATAAAACTCACGAAGGCATGGAAGCTAACCTACGACAATGTACAACATATATACTAGATTACAACTGCACAGAAGGTGGACAACCTTTTGGTAGGGCCAACCCACCAACGAGAGGCAAACCAAGAAAAAATGCAGAAAACAAATGAAAACAAAAGCAAATAGAATGAGCACCACAAAAGGGAAGATAGAAAACCAAAGTAATGGAAAACCAGAGAAGGAAAAATGACAACCAACCTAGAAATGCGAAAGACGTAGAGAAGATGAACATGGAAAATGCTCTGCAACAGGTCCACCTTCAGACGATCACAAGCAAAAACCGCAAATCAACATTCAATTAGCCACTAAGCATAAGGAACAACTCACTTTTTAATTTCCTTAATCACCTTAATATCGCTCTGAATGCTCTAAGTGTTTTAATCACGGTAACTGTGAAAATGACAGGTGTGTGCTATAAATGTGTCACACTTCTATGAATCCTTACATTCAAGAACACTCAAGAATGAGGTCTCAAAAATTGATCCATAGCTCCCTAGGCATGGAGTGCAAGGGTTTTTAGAATGCTCTCAGCTAGAGCTAT
>MU223413.1:1302462-1314101 GCA_018584345.1 Thuja plicata | reverse complement strand
GTCCTGAGAGCAAATTGCAAAACCCCATCTAGATAGAAGGCAACAGGTCGAATCACACAGGCAGGCAGAATGAATAACTCATATTCAGTCTTGTTTGTTCTTGGTGAAGAAGGACTATGTTGAAGTGTGTGGTTGATTGAGAAGGCCAAAATTAACTCATACATTTTTAACTATGCAAAAGTGAAATTTCAAAGGAATTGTTAATTCATATTTATTGGAGCTCTTAAAACCTCTTGTGGGAGGATTGGATTTTTTCTTGGATTGGGAGTTTGGACTGAAGAAATTTTAAGGGTATTGTGTTGTTGATTTTCTCTTATCGATTGCATCTTGTATTTTGATTTTTGTTGCCTCTTGTGGATTCTTTCACTTTTGATTGCTTGAATTTGGATTTGTGGTGAATTTTGAGTAGATGACTTTTACGCTCTATTTTTGGGTCAAATTCGGTACACTGATGTAAAAGTGTTTATTTATATTCAAAAAATAGAAATGGATATGTGGTATTTATTATGTGGAACTCGTAATAAATTATGGAATCGATATGGATCCATACTCTTTGTTTAGAACCAATGGTGTGTATGTCAAAGTCTTTGCCAAAAAATATAGAATGTGCCCATGGAATATTGTATTATTTCATTGAGATTATGAGATTGGGTTTGGGGTGTAGAGTTGGGATTGGGGAGTGGCTCTCAGTGGAGGTTGTGGTACAAAAGGGGCCACCGAGATAACCCATTGGAGAGTAGTGTAATTCAAGTGATAATATAAGTAAAATGAAATGGGTAAACACATAATAACAAGATGATAAGAATTTCACTTGCATGCCTTGAGTGTTCTCTTGTGCTGAGGACACAATACAAAAGCTTGGTTGTCCATGAGACATTGATATGGCAATGTCAAGCCTCCTTGAATTCACGAAGGATTTCTTGATGTTGCATGAGCCATCTGTTGGGGCTATTCGATGACACTCTTTCTTTTGGACTTCCACCCAATCCTTATGTAGTTGTGAGTAGAAACCCTAAGGGATTATGCATATGGATACCCCTTGTAATTTTTTCTGGCATTGATCTCTTGATGTATTGCCCATCTTGTTTTATTTGCATGCTTGAGCATTGTATAGTTTTATGCCTTCTTTCATTGTGTGATTGTTTGGGCCATACGATTATCTCTACAATCATAGTGGAGTGGACCTAAGATGACCACATGGTCATATGGCACAACAAGACACCATTGGGGATTAGTGTATAGGATTGCGCATGAAGCCATACTACTTCACCTTCCTCCTTACATTCTTGTAACTTTGATGTACTTGCATATTGCATTGTAATAGATATAATAATATGGTAAATTGAACTTGCATTGATTGAATTAATCTTCAATGTTATGTGAATGATGTTATTCTAGTATATTAGATTGTACTTTTATCATGATTTTAATTTGGTTAAGTTTCTAGTTAAATTTCCTTAATTTCTGGGCGAAGCTCACAAATTGGCACTTGCGGTTGTCCTTCAGTGCATGCACTATTTGGTACCTCCTCTTAGAAAATGGAACCTCAAACCCACTGGTCCAAGACAGTCTCACTCACTGGATTGGACCAAAATGTGGAATAACATGTACACATGTAGAATAATGTCTATGTATTTTGGCACCTTTGTTTATCCATTGGCGCTTACACCACCACTAGAATGAGTTTTCATATGTTTTGGTTCATGAACCTATAGTTTAACACATGCACAAATTAGCGCATGAGCCTATCCTTTAGCTCCTCTACTTTGAGAAATTGATGGGTCTAGTTCATGATTTAAATTTAGGGCTAGATTATTATGTTTTATGATAGTTTGGAGGGAAATATATCATCATATCCTTGTGGTTTAATGTTTATTACATGATTTTTTAATAGAGGAACACTTTGTTTGGTGTTTAAAATGAACCTTAAGTTTGGTTTTCATGGAACCCTTGGAAGCAATTGGTGGTAATCTGCTTATGATTGTAGATTATTGTTGTTTACTTATTATTTGATTAGCATGTGAAATTTATATTAAGTTATGCATATTATCATGTATTTGGTCATAAAAAAAATCCACCTGTGTTATCTTATGTTTTTTTATTCATTCCAAAGGTTCCTTGGTGGGGCACTACATATGGTATCATAGTGCATGTTCATACAATGGGAGCTTTGGGGTATATTTGCTCATTATGTTTGGTGTGTAGATGTTGGGTAGTTATTCTTATTGCATAGTTTTTATTGATGCTTATATTGTTTCCTCCTTGTATTAGTTTGGTTAATGGAAATGTTTATGATGGTCTTAATTTATATTTTATTCTATCATGAAGGATGTCACCTAGGGACCAAAATCGGGGGCAAGATGCCAGTAATCCTATGGGTACAAGATATAATCCTTATCAAGAGGAACAACATGAAACATCATCATGAAGAGGAACAAAAAAATGAACAATAGGATGGAAAATGTGATGGTGATTAGAGAGGTGGTAAAGATGAAATTTTTTGGGGCCCTCAACTAATTAATATTTTACAAGAGATTATTACACGACTGGGACCTAGACAACACATGTCACAAGATGAGGAGTCTTAGGGTCATTAGAGTGGTCGAGAAGAGCATGAGCGGTCTTAGAGCCCAAGTATCTCTAGGATTGATCACATGATAGATAGGGAGAGTCCTCATATAAGAGGCCATGCAAAAGAGGATGAGGATGTTATTTATCATGTTACATGAGAGACCTTTTAAGATCTCATCTACCTACCTTCAATGGATCATACGGTGGTATAGAGGCTGAGACCTAGTTGATTGATCTAGAATATTATTTTTCTATGCACCCTTATAGGAGTAACACAAAGGAACAATACACCATTTTGCGCCTTATAGGATTCACATCTACTTGGTGGTATATGGAGGAGAAAAAGATTTGTATTTATATTTTCATGATGTCATGGGAGATTTTTCTTGAGTGATTCAAGGCATGTTTCTTGCCTAATCACTATCGTCAAAGACATGTCAATGAATTCCATGTGTTGATATAGTTGGGTATGACCATGGATTATTATGAGATTAAGTTCTTTAAGCTCAATCAACATGCCATTATGATTGAAAATGAGCCCATGCTTGTACATCACTCCATTAGAGGCCTTAATAATTATATATGTGGCGAGGTTTAGATCTTGGAACTTTTCATGGAGAAGGACATGATTTTAGAGGAGAGTATAGCTAGTGGCCTTGGATGACAGATAAAAGTGTAGATAATTGGTAAACCTCCCTCTAGATTGAGTGCATATAGTTCATAGTCACAGCTTTTTGGATCTTCTATGACACTAACAACACCTCCCGAGTCAAGTCAACAATAGACTTAGATATCTTATCAAGGTAATAAGAGTGGTCATAGTGTAGGGTCCTCATATAGGAGAGAACAAAATTGACATTTCAACTAATGGTTCAAGTCCCATCAGAAGTCTTAGAGTGTTCAACAGAGTGCCAGTAGAGCTAGTTCCCATCATTCAAGTGTACCCTCTATAAGATGTAATTTTGGTAGTAGAGATTGTTTCTTTTATGACCATCATGGTCACACAGTAGTTAATTTACCATAGAGATAAGTATAAGACAAAGTCAGGAAAAAACTTCTACTAAGCCTATTGTGGGAGATGTAGGTAGATCTTATATGTTGTTTGTGATAGTTGATAATTGTTAGGATGAGCATCAAAATATTATTATTGAGACCTTAGGCATGCTGCATGGGATTTATACTTCTTTTATTTTATTATGGTGCTTCTAATAATTTTATTTCCCCTTCTCTTGTGGAGTAATGTGGGCTAGTAGTGGCAAGGCAGATAGATAGTTAGCATGTCGAGTTAGCCACAAGTTCTAAGGAGGTCATAGACTCTATAGTTTGTGATTGTGAGTTTAATTCAAGAACCTTCACCATCACTATTGAATTATGTGTCCTTATCTTGGGATCCTATGGAATTGTGTTGGGAATGGATTGGTTGGATTCCTTCTATGCTTATATAGTTTCTCAACACAAGTTGGTACAATTTTTGATGATATAGGAGGTGAGTGAATCTTGTAGGGGTTCAAAGACATCTTTTTGTTTGTATAATCTTAGCTTTATAGCTAAAGTGGAGCATGAGACAATGATGATAGTTATTTGTAGTTTGGGTAAGTGACCTTGATGAGGGTGATAGTCAAGAGGTATCTCTTGATGATCGTCCACTTATTTGTGAGTATGCAAATGTGTTTATGAGTGAGATTCAAAGCATGCCACATAAGGGAAAAACAAATTGTTGCATCGATCTCATTTGTGGATTGAAGCCCATTTTTATCACATAATATCATATGACCACTCTAGATTTGAGTGAGTTTTGATTTCATTTGGAGGAGTTATCGGCTAAAGGTCATATCCATCCCAATGTTTCTCCATGGGGAGCACCAACCATCTTCATTAATAAGAAGGATGGATCTCTTCATTTGTGCATTAACTACTTATAGTTGAATTATGTGACAATGAAGAACCAATATCTCTTGTCGAGGGTTGATGACTTGCTTGATCAAATGAATGGAGACAAGGTGTTATCCAAGATAGAACTTGAGTTAGGGCACCACCAGCTTTGCATTCACAAGGCTGACATTCAATGTACAATATTTTGTACCCATTATGGACATTATGATTTCATGGTTTTCCCTTTTGGGTTGACCTATTCTCCTTTAGTGTTCATGAGCATGATAAATGGAGTGGTTCACACATATCTTGATATATTTATCCTTGTGTTTCTTGATGATATTTTGGTGTATTTGATGATGATGGATGAACATTGGGACCCTTTGTATCAGGTTTTGTAATGTATTTATGATAAGCAACCATATGCCAACTTGAAAAAGTGTGAGTTGTTTCAAATTAAGGTGATTTATTTGAGTCATATCATCTTAGGAGAAGGTATTGTAGTGGATCCCTCTAAGATTTAGGGTATTTTGGAGTGGTCAATACTAACTAAAGTTTTATAGGTCCATAGTCTCATGGGTTTGGCGAGCTACAACTGTCAATGTGTGAATGATTTTTCTTGGTTAGTGCACCCTATCACTTCGCTTTGGTGAAAAGGGAAGAATTTTTTGTGGTTATAATAGCGCAAGGTATCTTTTCAAGAACTTAAGGAGCATTTGACTAGTGCACCTATCATGACATTACCAAACTATGAAAGAGATTTTGTTGTGTATTAATGCATCATTAGAGGCTATGGGGGTAGTTCTTATGTAGGATGGAAGAGTAGTTGCTTATGAGTCCCATAAGGTCAAGGATCATGAGTTGAACTAACCTAGCCACAATACAAATTTATTAGTAGTAGTGCATATAATTGTGCTAGATGCAATTTTTATTGGGTCATTAGTTTGAGTTGAAACTGATCATTGCAGTTTATAATATATCTTTGCTCAATTGAACCTTAATTCATGACAATGCCAATCGACAAAGTTCCTTAGTGAGTATAATTTTGATGTTATATACATCAATGGGAAAGATAATATTATTTTGGATACCTTGAGTAGGAGAAGACATGATATTTTAGTGATGAATCTTGCAATAGATTTTATGAGTTGTATCCTTGAGGCTCTTCTTGGTGACACTTGGTATTAAGAAGTGAGAGAAGCGATATAAATTTAGAGAGCTTTGGAGGATAGATTTATACATTTTTCCTTGGAGTTGTATGGAATTTTGCATCACCTTGGTCATATTTATGTAGAACTGACAGGTGATCTTCATTCCTTGATCTTGTCCAAGGCACATCGTGCACCTTATTCAACACACCCTGGTATCAAGAAGATGCATTTAGACAATGGTATTATTGGGTAGGCTTGAAGCATGGTATTGCAATTTTTGTGGCTATATGTCATGATTTTTAGAGACTGAAGGTAAAACAACAACATCAGGTAGGTCTTTTCCAGTCACATTCCATTCCCAAGTGGAAATAGGATATGATATCTCTTGATTTTATTACGGGGCTACCTATGTCTTCGTGTCATCATGAAATTATTATGGTAACTATATAAAAGTTATCCAAGGTGGCTCACTTCTCACATATGTGATCCTCGTATATTCTTGTGTTTGTAGCACATGTGTTCATGGAGGATATAGTTTAGTTGCATGAGATACCTCATAGGATCATATCTGATAGAGATCTAGTGTTCACTTCAACATTGTGGGCCTCCATCTTGCATGCTTTATGTGCTTACTTAAATTTTAGTTATGCATTCTAGGCCCTAAGACAAATGGCCAGATGGAGCAGGTTAATCATGTTCTAGAGGATATTCTATGTATGTATCTCATGGATCAGGAGTCATGGTGGGAGGAATACTTGTACCTAGTAGTTTTTGCATATAATAATGGGTAATATAGTTCTCTTGGCATATTTTCTTTTTAGGATTTGTATGGTAGACCATGTTGTACACCTTTGAGTTAGGATCACTTAGAAGACCACATTAATTTGGGTCTAGAGATGCTCCTCGATATGGAGCAGTAGGTTTTCACATTAGAGAGCACTTGACTGCAACTCAAGATAATCAAAACAAGTAAGTCGATGCTCATAGATGGATTGTCACTTCTTGGTGGGTCATTGTGTGTTCTTGAGAGTTCATCCACAGAAGAGCCCCATTAGTTTAGGAAAGGCTCTAACTTAGCAATATGATTTATTAGGCCATTTGAAATTGTAGAGAGGATTGGACTAGTTGCCTACCGCCTGACATTTCCACCTATCTTGTTTCTTGTCCATGATGTATTTCATGTTTTTGTACATCGCAATATTTTTCTATTGTAAAATCCTAAAATTCTTACGTAGGATATCATCCATGATGCTCCTGATCATTGCTCTACCCTTTCCTAGGGTTTCTAAGAAACCAAAAAATTATCTTCTCTGATGCCTCCGGACTGCAACTCGTGCTCAGGCCGCATCTTTTATGTGGCTCCGACATCCCAACAAATATAGTCAAAGAGTCCTAATTCCTGGTGATGGGAAGAGTCTTCTTTCCGACTGTGATGGGAATCAGGGCCATCATATTTCTAGTGATGGATATGATGGAAGGGATAGACATTTACGCATTCAATAATATGAGGAAACCAATTTATTTTAGATAATGCAAAGCATCTCTGATTAGAGACAACTATATTTTAGGAAAAATGATGGATGCCCTAGGGAAAAAAGCTTTGGGTTAGAAGGAGA
Organism: Thuja plicata; assembly: GCA_018584345.1. Classification (NCBI taxonomy): domain Eukaryota; kingdom Viridiplantae; phylum Streptophyta; class Pinopsida; order Cupressales; family Cupressaceae; genus Thuja; species Thuja plicata. Next base: position 1,306,891 of record MU223413.1, on the reverse strand, counting down.
GTTTTGTAGAAGTAATCAAGAGGAATGAAATCAAAGCTAAAATAGATGTAGCATGGATTGAAACTTGTGAAGATAGGCCTCTAGTATGCCTGGATGGGGAGATTGAAGTAGAGATTGCTGAAAATGATTTTTTTTAGACAACTGGGATTGGTAGGGAGGTTCAATGGATTTTGGCCCAGCCTTGGTGCCCTCTGTAAATGGATTTATGAGTACTCGAGTCCCATTTTAGATGGGGAAGTGTAGATTTACCTTGGAGCATGAGGTTTTTTTGTGGTGGTTTTTTATAGTAAGCAAGATAAAAATTAAATTTTACGTGAATCACATTAGACCCGGAAGAGAAAGTTTATGTTGTTTCTCAAACCATAGTATCCAACTTTTAATTTGACTACTGAATCCTTTGAAAAATTCCCTTTTTGGGTAAGACTTTTGAATTTACCTTTACAGTTTTGGTATGATTTCTTTAAGGCCATTGGGAATACCCTAGGTAATTATTTAGGGGTGAATGAGAGCTCTCAGGATTTTTTCCCTACAACCTATGCTCACATCCTTGTTGAAATAGATTTCTTGAATGCTCCACCAGTAGAGATATCCTTAAAATTATCTATAGGTGTTTGGACACAACCCATGGAATTTGAAGGCATTCCCTTTAGATGCATAAGGTGATTTAAGACTAAGCACATTGTAGTACATTGCACCAAGAATAAAGTATGCAAAAAATCTTCCTGGTGGAAGGAATTTTCTACACATTTGTACAATGTGGAGAAAGAGAAAGAGGAAAGGTGTTCCTCTCCAATGGCTACACAGGTATAGGATGATAAAGGTAGTATAGATGCCAAATTGGGGGTGCATGCTAAACAAGGTCAACTAATTCTAGCCAGAAAAACCCCAAAAAAATCATCACCCATTCAAAGGTTGATATGTTTGAACAACAGGGTGTTGTACCTATGATGAATGTTGTGAAGGAGCCTAGAGATTCTGGAATTCAGAAGAAAGAGGGTGATATTGTTGAATCTAGTGAAACTACTAATGATAGTGAGTGTCCAACATATTTTTCTCAGCAATGGATGAGGGAAGCAAGAAATATTAAAGAGGGTTGGAAAGTAGTGAAAGGGAAGAAGGAAAATAAAATGGAGAAGGGAAATAATTTTTAAATGACTCTTCACTCACATTCTAAAAGTGGGGTACGTAAAATTTAATTTTTGACCTGTTAATGCGTATGTGCTATCTAAAGTTTTTCTTGTGGGATATGGACCCCTAGTTGTGTCTATCCCTGGTTCAAGCCAAGTAAAACCCGATCTTGTTAATAATAAATAATACTTTACCAATAAAAAAAAATCCTGATGTGACCCATGTTCTTGATTGGGGTACCTTGAAAGTAGAAGATGAGCAACTTTCTTTGAATCTCAACTATATTCTTCAATTTTAGAGGCTTACCCTCAAGGTTCGAGACATAGAGCATGTAAGGGTCCAATAGGACCCGAATGATGAGACTTATACTACTTGGGTAGATGTTGCATGATTAAGAGAGTTGTACCCCCATCTTTATGCAAGCTTTCAAGATTAAGCTTAGTCCTTGGAGGAAGGATGTAGTGCATGTCGTGTTTTCATTCTGCTAAAATTGTCTACAAGTGTTTGGACACAACCCTTGGAATTTAAAGGCATTCCATTTAGATGCATAAGGTGCTTAAGACTAAGCACATTGTAGTACATTGCACCAAGAATAAAGTACACAAAGAATCTTCCTGATGGAAGGAATTTTCTACACATTTGTACAATGTGGAGAAAGAGAAAGAGGAAAGGTGTTCCTCTATAATGGCTACACATGTATAGGATGATAAAGGTAGTATAGATACTAAACTAGGGGTGTATGCTGAACAAGGTCAACCAGTTTTGGCCAGAAAAACCCCAGAAAAAATCATTACCCATTCAAAGGTTGATATGTTTGAACAACATAGTTTTGTACCTGTGACGAATGTTGTGAAGGAGCCTGAAGATTTTGGGCTTCAGAAGAAAGAGTGCAATATTGTTGAATCTAGTGGAACTACTAATGATAGTGAGTGTCCAACATATTTTCTGAGCAATGGATGAGGGAAGTAGGAAATATTGAAGAGGGTTTGCAAGTAGTGAAAGGGAAGAAGGAAAATAAAATGGAGAAGGGAAAGACTTTTTAAATGACTCTTCGCTCACATTCTAAAAGTGGGGTACGTAAAAGTTAATTTTTGACTTGTTAATGGGTATGTGCTATCTGAAGTTTTTCTTGTGGGAGATGGACCCCTGGTTGTGTCCATCCTTGGTTCAAGCCAAGTAAAACCCTATCTCATTAATAATAAATAACATTTTACCGATAAAAAATTTCCTGATGTGACCCATGTTCTTGATTGGGGTACCTTGAAAGTAGAAGATGAGCAACCTTATTTGAATCCCATCTATATCCTTCAATTTCGGAGGCTTACCCTCAAGGGTCAAGACATGGAGCATGTAAGGGTCCAATAGGACCCGAATGGTGAGACTTATAATACTTGGGTAGGTGTTGCATGATTAAGAGAGTTGTACCCCTATCTTTCTGCAAGCTTTCAAGATTAAACCTAGTCCTTGGAGGAAGGATGTAGTACATGTCATGTTTTCATTCTGCTATTGCTTATCCTTTTGATCTGAGATATAATTTATATATGGTTATCATGTAATTGTTCATCTATTATTCTTTTGTATTAGCGTTCTTGTGATGCATCCAATTAGTGTTATATTCATTTGTGCATATAACATCATTGTTAATGTGTATAGTAGGTTATACCTATGATTTTTGTGATGATCATATATGCATGATGACTTTGCAATGATTTGGCATGATTTTACATGATGATATCTTGATGCATTTCCATCTATACATCATATTTTGGCCATTATGAGTTGGTGGTGATTTAACAAGGTTCACTAAGGTTGTGCTAGTGATTTATTGACATGTGATATTATTGTTATGTGTGGTTACTGACTTAGTTAAGGAAATAATTATATGTTCATTATTGTTTTTATTTAAGGTAAAAATAGGTTTTGAAGGGGCCCCAAAACCCTATACAATCAGATTGTGAGGGGGATTTGGAACCTCACAGAGATGAAACACTGAATTTTGAAAAATCTTCCTTAAAAACTAGCATCCTAAAACCAACAGTTCAAAACCATCACCCAGGCATCATCAAGAGATAAATACTAGCAAAGTACAAGCTGCCCAAAACTTGGAACATAAGGCCAAAGCCTCACATCAAAGAACTACCCTCCCAAAAAGAATATCATGGGTTTTAGAGGGACACCCCAACCCAAACCTAACCAAAAGTAGCCACAACTTGAATTGGGCCCATAAAAACTGTCAGCATCCAACCAAACCTCAGCCATAAGCACCATGTTAAACAACTTGGGTTTTTCATGGGACACCAACTATCATGGGGTTTTAAATGGATCCCCAAACCATGTATAAAAAATACAATATAAACTGCCAAAATAAAGGTAACACATTCAGAGATCACTGGTATAACCACCGAGGATTTTGTCATGGAACCCACAACCAAAGAATAACTGCTAGAGGCACAAACTGTTGGGATTAATGGGAAGTATGTACTTAGAGGGGAGGGGTGAATCAGTACCTCTAAATTTTTTTGTATCCCTTTTATCAATTAACCTTTGTAATCAATTTTATATCCATTCAATCTGATTTATACTATCTTGATGTGAGTTATATCAATGCATAACATTAACATACATGTGAACATTCATAGAAATATTAATGAAAGTAATTTGACACATAACACAAGATATGATATCGCAGAAAACTCCTGCAAGGAAGTAAAAACTATGGTGGGGATGACACCCATAAAATCTTCACTATCTGCAAATTGGAAGGGCCCGGTTAAGGCTTATAATTTGATCACTTCTGATGATCTACCCTGTTAGGAGTATCAGTAGAAACTTGTTAAAGTCTACTCTATTAAGAGCTTTAGCAACACTATTGAGTGTTGTGCTGAACTTCCTACTGTAATATTATGAACATGCATGAAATAACAAAAATATAGAGAAACAGTAGAACTCAAAGTGAATATATTGATCACGGGCCACTTTGAGGGGGTAACCTCCTTTGAGAAAGCTCAATACAATAAATTCGTCGGTGCCCATCAAAGGCCTCAACACACACTTATATACTAAGTACAATATAGAAAATTAATACTACCCATGCATGTGGGATAATAAAATATACTCATAGGACGACTTACAAAGAATATGCATCCAACAACACTACACTAACAAAATAAACAAAAGGAACACATAGGTTCCTAACATCCCCTCTCTCTTAGAAAAAAGCTTTGTCCTCAAAGCTTAAGGTGTGGAAATTGTTGCTGAATCTGAAGAAGGGGTTCCCATGTAGCATCCTCTGGTTGCATTC
>MU223413.1:1288511-1302412 GCA_018584345.1 Thuja plicata | reverse complement strand
TGGAAATTGTTGCTGAATCTGAAGAAGGGGTTCCCATGTAGCATCCTCTGGTTGCATTCTGTGCCACTGAATCAAGACCTCAGAGATGGAGCGAGAGTGAAGCTGACGAGTGCCCCGGTCAAGGATTGCCTCAGGCTCTAGGATAATGGATCCTTCCTTATCCATCTCAGGGAGAGTAGTTTGTGCTCTGACATTGGTACCAAGAACTTCCTTGAGATAAGAAACAGGAAAACTGGATGAATGCGGGAAGGAGGAAGTTCCAGTTTATAAGCAACTGAACCAATCTTCTGCAGAACCTTATATGACCCATAAAATTTTGGGGCCAGCTTATGATGCCCTTTAAGCTTCAGGGAGGATTTCTTGTATGGCTATAGATGAAGAAAAACCATATCCCCAACTTGAAATGAGCGCTCAAAATGGTGTTGATCTGCCTGCTGTTTCATTCAATTTCGGGCCATGTGAAGATTATCTTGTAAGGTGCAAAGAATCTGATCCCTGGTGTGGAGAACTATGTCAACTGCCTGGACTGGTGAGCTACTAGGAGTGTAGGGAAGGAGCACTAGAGGTTCTTGACCATAGAATGCTTCATATGGAGTCATTTTAGATGCAGTGTGGTAAGAGGTATTGTACCACCATTTAGCTAGAGGAAGCCACTTGGCCCAGTGATGTTGTTGTTCGGAAGTGAAGCAACGAAGATAAGTTTCCAAGCATTTGTTGAAAATTTTGGTCTGACCATTGGTTTGTGGGTGATAGCTTGAACTCATCTTCAGTTTGGTGCCAGTTTGCTAAAATAGTTCAGTCCAAAAATGACTGGTCAAAGTTGCATCACGATCTGAGACAATGGAAGAAGGGAGGCCATGAAGATGGAAGATCTAGTCCATGAAGATTTGTGCAATTGAGGAGGTAGTATAGGGGTGGCTGAGGGCACAAACATGACTATATTTAGAGATACGATCAACCACAACCAAGATCACTATCTTTCCACCTAATTTAGGAAGCACTTCAATGAAATCCATAGAAATATCAGTCCAAATCTGTGTAGGGATGGGCAAGGGTTCCAGCAAGCCAGGAAGGAGGGTCGTTTCACCCTTGTGGCATTGGTAGGTATCACATTCAATCACCATCTATTGAATCATCTATTTCATTCATTTCCAAAAGAAGTTTCACCTTTCCCGATCATAAGTTTTGAGGAATCCCGAGTGCCCGACCGAAGGAGAAGCATGGAGTTCATAAAAAATAGCTTGTTGCAGATCTGGATTCTGAGGAAGCACTAGACGACCCTTGTATCAGAGAGAAGCACCATCCCAAGAGTAATGCGATACAATAGAAGGATTATTGGCCAACTGGTGAATGATTTGAGATAAAGAAGAGTCACTGACATAGCCCTGTTGAACAGATGCTAACCAATTGGGAATTGGCATAGAAATAGCTGAAAGGGAAGCTTGATCATCAAATGTGCGAGAAAGAGCATCTACCATAATATTGTCCTTACCCTTCTTGTAGGTGATCTCATAATAATACCCCATGAGTTTTCTGACCCATTTCTATTATGTAGGGGAGGATACCCATTGTTCTAGGAAGTATTTCAGACTTTGGTGATTGGTCTTGATGCAAAAATGACTCCCTAGGAGATATGGCCGCCACTTTTGTACAACATGCAAAATAGCCATCATTTATTTTTCATAAGTAGATAGGGCTAGATTCTTACCAGAAAGGGATTTTCTAGTGAATGTAATAGGATGGTCATCTTGAAGGAGAAAAACACCCAGTCCATTGCCACAAGCATCACTCTCAATAGTGAAGGGCTTGGAAAAATCTGGCATAGCAAAACTAGGTGTACTACACATAGCTTGTTTTAGTTGTTCAAACACATTCTCAGCAACATGGGTCCACATAAAAGCATCCCTTTTTAACATAGTTGTCAACGGTGCTGCAATCTTCCCGTAGTTCTTGAAAAACTTGTGGTAATAGCCAGTCAGCCCCAAAAAACCTCGAAGGCTCTTGAGAGTTTTAGGATGCGGCCAATTTTTCATGGCATCTATTTTTGTAGGATCCACCCAAACCCCTTGGTGTGCAACAATATGCCCGAGATACTCCACTTCCTCCTGGACAAACACACATTTAGACTGTTTTGCATAGAGTTGATGATTAGAGAGAAGTTGCATTACAAGCTCTAGATGATGGAGATGCTCAGCCCAGGTTTTTCTATATATGAGGATATCATTGAAGAAGGCTAGAATGAATTTCTGGAGGTATGGCCGAAATATTTTATTCATCACTGCCTGAAATGTTGAAGGAGCATTAGTGAGGCCAAAGGGCATGACTAAAAATTCATAGTGACCATCATGTGTGTGGAAGGCTGTTTTAGGTATATCCTCCTCATTAACCCTAATTTGATGATACCCAGAATGAAGATCCAACTTGGAGAAAAAGTGAGCGCCATGAAGCTCATAAAGAAGTTCATCAACAACCAGAATGGGAAACTTATCCTTTATGGTGAGATGATTAAGTGCTCAAAAATCAATACAGAGTCACCATGACCCATCTTTTTTGCAGACAAGCAGAACTGGAGAAGAAAAGGAACTGGTACTAGGGTGAATAATACCTTGCTTTAGTAAGTCATGAGTGAGCATCTTGATTTTGGTCTTCTGATGAAATGGGTAGCGGTAGGGCCTGATGTTGGGTAGAATACTGCCAGGAAGGAGCTGAATATGGTGGTCCTATGGGAAAGAAGGGGGAAATCCCACAAGTTTAGAAAATACACCTTAATACTTATCCAAAATTTGTTGTAGATCTACAGGAGTACTAGAGACCGCTGATGGCTGCATCTGAATGAAATGGAGTTGAGCGATGACACCATGTGAATTCTTCTTAAGAAGTTTTTCTATACGATGTGAATTGATGAGGCTGAGAGACCTTGGTTGTAAGCCTTTCAAAGTGTGTTGTTTCCCATTGGCTAAAAACTGCATCCAAAGTTTAGCAAAATCCCATAGAATGGGGCCAAGAGTGCATAACCATTGGGTGCCCAAAACCAAATCACATCCACCTAAGGGCAAGGAAAAAATGTTAGAGTGTAGGTTATAATCTCCAATAGAGAGGTGCACATTGTGACATTTCCCTTTGCAAGGTAAAGTACCCCCATTGGCAATCATGACTTCAAAGCTAGAGTAGGGATGGACAAAGCAATCAGCCTGTTTGGCTATTTAGGGGTCAATGAAGTTATGAGTGCTACCAGAATCAATGAGTATAGTAAGAGGGATCTTCTTGAAAAAACCCTGGACCTGCATGGTTTGTCGAGTAGTGACTCCTGCAAAAGCATGGATAGATATCTCTGGTTGAGCTTCTGGCGAAGGAGGTTCAGGCTGTTGAGGCTTAACCTCATCATCCACTATTTTGTGAGCATCTACATATTCTTCCAGTTCAGGTGGAGAATCCACATCCAAGAGATAGAGCTTTTACTGAACACATCTATGGCCTCGGGACCATTTCTCATCATAATTATAACAAAGCCCTTTTTCTTTTCGGGCTCACATCTCTGTTTCAGACAAGTGCTTGATAGGAGTAGTTCTGGGAGCTGGCGTGACTTGAGGGTTGTGAGAACCCATATTTCTGAATGGAACAAAATTGGATCTGGAATGTTGTAGAGCACTAATTTTTTCCTATGCTAACTTATCCAACCCAAGGGCTTCCATCATTGTAGTGGGTCAGAACTTTTTTACTTCAGATCAAAGTACATCCTTCAGACCACTGACAAAACAACTGTAAAATAATTTATTAGACAATCCCTCTGTGTGATTAGATAATTTTTCAAACTATGTCTAGTATTCTCTTATAGTGCTTGTTTGGCATAGTTTAGTGAGTGCTCCTGTGAAGTCATCAAAAGAACTAGGGCCAAAGCACTCCAAAAGGAGTGTGCATAATTATGTCCATGTTGGGTCTACATTAGCCTTGATGTACCAATGGAACCATTGAAGAGCTTCATGTTCCAAGTGAAAAGATGCAAGCGGGAATTTGTTGTTATACAAAGTATTATGCAAGCTAAAGTACTACTCTGCCCTGTAAATCCATCCAGTCGGATCAGCACCATCAAAGCGAGGAAAATCAAGCTTCGGTCTACAAAAATTGCCAGAAGAGAACCCAACATCTCCAGAATGGTTTTGGTTCATGGATGAATGCTGAAGAGTGAGACTGAGAAATTTGTCATCCAGATCTTGAAGTTTGGTTTTGAGGGATGCAAGTTCCTCCTCCATGATTTTTGCTCCTGTACATGTAACAACCATAAAGTAGATTTTTTTTTTTTTTTTTGAAATGGGTAGAAAATGAGAAACAAAAACTTTTTCAGTTAGGGAAAACTTGGATTTGGGAAAAACTCAGATGGTAAATGGGTGTTTGACAAGTGGTTTGATACTTTCTAATGAAAAGGGAAAAATAAAAATGAGGGTTTCAGGGTTGGGGAGGCGGAATGAGATGAGCGGTCCAAGAGGGACAAGGGAGCAAAATTAGGAATTGAACCTTGTGGCCCGATTTGGTGGCAATTGGATGAGAAGCGAAAAAGTTAGGGCAAACCCTTAAAATTAGATAAATGAGGGATTTAGGGCTTTGATATGTGAAATTTGGGGTAGGGTCTTCAAGGAAGGAAGTATGCAGAACGATATTTCAGGGGTTCTGCGGAACTTTGAGAGGAAACGGGAAGAAAGCAAGGAAGCTATGGCTAGAACAATCGACTCAGGGAAAAATCACACTAAATAATTGAAAAGAAGTATTGCAATAACAAGAAATACTGGAATTGAATTGAACCCAGATGCAAAAAAGGAACTTGAAGGCCACGACAAATTTTTTTTTGACATTATTTCCACCCAGCGAGCCCAAGAAAGTGGTCTGATACCAGATGTGCTAAACCTCCTACTGTAATATGATGAACATGCACAGAATAATAGAAATATAGAGAAATAGTAGAACTCAGAGTGAATCTATTGATCATGGGCCACTTTGAGGGGGTAACCTCCTTTGAGCAAGCTCAATACAATAAATTCGTCGGTGCCCATCAAAGGCCTCAACACACACTTATATACTAAGTACAATCTAGAAAATTAATACTACCTATGCATGTGGGATAATAAATTATACTCACAAGATGAATTACAAAGCATATGCGTCCAACAACACTACACTAACAAAATAAACAAAAGGAACACACAGGTTCCTAACAAGTGTGCACTTATTTAAGAGATTTGTAGTTGGACTGTTAAATCCACCTTCCTTGAAAGGATTTTTACACTTTGCTCCACTTGTTAGAATGATAGCGAATTACAAATTGACCTGGTAAATGCAATCTTCTATTGCTGATACAGATCCAATTTAGTTTACATGAAAATGATTATCACCTAATTGTGATTGAATAATACTTTTGATTCTCGGTATGCTCTGTTCTTGGTTCTAATAACCAAATTCATCTTTTGTTGTTCTTGTTCTTGAAACTCTCAATCTGATCCATAGATGTGCTCATTTCCTTCATTCATCTTTTTCTCTCTATTCACATTGTTAATTATGAATTTTTGCATCAAGTTTTGATAAAAATAATGTTAACTCTAAGATCAGGTTTACAACTTGTACCTAGATCTCCTAGTATATGTGTTTTACATCAGTTAGACTAATTAAAGCACTTAAATTCATGTATCTTGTCCCTAAAGAAATGGATTTAAAACAAATAAATATCCTATAAATAGGTTACACTTGCTTTATCTGACGTGGAAGTTAGATCCATTTTTTGTGGGCTGCAACTGAATTTCGGTTATATCTGCTGGTCCTGCTTGACTGTCATTTGGTTTTTTTTTTTGGTTGCACTTTAACTGTCTTGTCGGTCTACACTATATCTTGCATGTCGGGTTCCTCTTTATCTTTCTATCATTGCAATTTCATTTTACACACTAAGTTGTGTCGTCGGTTCTCTTTACACTTAGTCATCTTCGGTGATCTCTTAATATCTGATCTTTGGTTTGCTCAGTCTTGTCTTTCGGTGTATGCTTGACAAAAGTGTTATTTTAATACTAATGGAAAATTAATGTCATCAATCTTCCTCTTTGACATTAGTATCAAAAACTGATATGTGCAAAATACTAACCAAATGTTAAGTATATACAACATATATAATCCTTAGTCATTTAATGACTCCCCTATGTATATGCTAGTATAACTGTACATATGATGTCTTTCCTTATACATATGATTTTTCCCATATGAATATACAAATACATATCTACCATTTTCCCATCTGAATGAATGAATGAATACATATAATTTTTCTCTTTTTGTATTTTGTACTCATCATTTCCCCCCTTTTTTTGATATTAAGGGAAAAGGTCTCTACCTTAGAGCATATAAAAATGTGGGAGTGTGAAGACTTCATGTCTTCCATCATTTTCTCCCATTTTTATTTGAGGTTCTCTAGATCCATGTGCTTGAGTGTGATCTTGGAGTGCATTTCATAGATGTTGTCTGCTACAAACATCTCAGGAGTTGCTATCAGTTGCCTTGCTGAACTAATGTGCTGTTGGAGCAGTGTAAGGTTTAGCAGAAGTTGAGATTGGAGCTCGGTTACTTCTTCCCTAAAATGTGTTTCTGCCTCCCATAGTTTATGCCTAAACCTTTTTATCTCAATTATCTTTTATAATGCAACTTAACTACACTGTCTCCATCAATGGTTAAGCTTTGTGCACTATTTGCTAGATCTGTATCCAACTTTGCAATGTTGTCACTATTTTTTTTAGTGAACTTGTCTATTGTGCTCAATTTTTGAATCAAGGTTATAGCTTTAGATATTTATTGGGTTTAATTCAGTGATGAATTCTGATAGCTTTACCTTATTTACCACCACTTCTTGGCTGATGTTGTCAATGAGCTTTTGTTGGTACTTCATCTCAACTCTCTCCTCTATTAACTTCTCAGCATCAATATTATGAGTTGTGATTGCATCAGTTAGAGTAGCTAGTTGATCTAGAATGGGCTTGTTTTGATCAATATCAACATCAGGCACAATTTGATGTAATCTGTCTCGTGTTATCTCCAATATGATGGAGTCCCTATGCTATTTCTTTAGCTTCTCTTGCAATACCTTTCTTTGGCATATTTCTCCATATTCCTGTAATGCTTCAAAGTCAAGTGTAGATGGATCACATTTTGGTATTTCAATAAGTTCATTCAATGTGACCTCTAACTTGTTCTTCTTTGATTTCTTCTTCTTCTGTGAATCACTAGAATGTAAAACCATTGCCAATTTCTTGGTTTTCTCTATTGTGATCGATGAAGTGACCTATTGTGCTTCTTTTTGCTTCTTGGCATCAGTTTCATCTTGTCAGGTGTCATTAGACATCTCCACATTCACCTTAACATCGTCAGTAGCATGCTTGTCAGTATCCTTAGGAGTACCATCTTTAGGTTTGTCTCCTTCATTGGTATCCTTTGCTTCATCAGTCTTTGATTCTTTATTCTTGTCTTGTGTATCCACATCCTTTTCTTTATCTCCTCTAGTAACCTTATCAGTGTCAGTTACATCTTGAGTAGCTCTGATGTCTTTCTGACCATTGGTGTTATCTTTGTTTACCTCTTCCCCTACATCCTGGGGAGTATCCTTCTCAGGTGACTTGCTTGATTCTTGCAGGATATTGATAGCTTGTATCAATATTGGCATGTTTCTTAGAATATTCACTTGTGCAGTATAAACATTTGTGTCTTGCTCATCATTTTTGTCCTTTGCAACAGTGACATCTTCATCTTTATTCACTTCCTCTGTCGGGTCATCGGTAATGTCAATGACATTGGTGTCCAGAATGTTGTCATTTTTGATATCTGGCCATGATTCATCTGCAACATCTGCAGTCTTGTTGCGGGTTGTATCTTCTTCTTCTTTATCTTACTCAATAGATGTGTCATCTTGAGTTTCCTTATCAACATCTTGTTGTTGAAGGTCTTTGTCAGGGCTTTCCTCCTCTGTATGTCTATTCATTATCTTACACCATTTCTTATGGCTATCCTGCTCAAGCTCTATAAGCTTTCCTTCAAGGAATTTGTATGCTCTCAGCTTCGATGAGAACTCCTATTTGTACTTTTCCATCATTTCATTTATTTCTACCTTCTTTGATTCAGGTGGCATGAGAGAAACAAGTACTCTTTCTCTTATTTCTTTCTCATTCTTCAATGCAAATGTCCAACTAGAGTATAGTCTATCCAAGAGTTCCCTTGGTACATGACTGCCTTCAAACTGAATCAGTACATATTTAAACTTGTACATTTTAGCTATGATGGCATCCTCTACTTTATTTTGATCTTCTGGGTCTAACTTACACCATTTTCTAATCTTTGAATCTGATATAGATCCAGAGTTTGCAATATATTTGCATATGCCATCAATAGGTTCAGGAGGTGTTACCTTGACACAATCTGCTTCTACAGCTTCAGCCTGCTTGGTGTCTTCTATATCCTCTCAGGTTCTTATGAATTTCCTTCCTCTTTTATTTTTCCCTCTCTTCAGTGCAACAACTTTCCTTTTGTATGTCCTCACCTTTCCTTTCTTTAGAGGTGAAGGAGTAGAATCCTTTGATGTTTGGCTTCTAGTCCTAGAAGCAGCTATTGTCCTTGAATTTTTAGTTGGTGGAGGAGGTGGTGAATCTGACTTTGTTTCCTCAGAGTCATCCTATCCTTCATCTTTACCGATAGATAACTGTTCTTCAGTTTCTTCCTCTTGTTCAACTTATTCATCCTATTCAGCTTCTTCCTCGATTGTTGACAGTATCTTTTTGAGATTCTTCACCATTTTGTCCTTCTTTCTGAAAATTTTCTTAACAACTAGGCCAGATTTTATTCTTGTCTTGCCCTCTTCATATATTCCACATTTAAGTTGTTTCTTATCCAATGGCTCATTGATCAAGGCATCAATTTCCTTAGTTGCAAGATCAATGTTGATCTCATACTCTAATGGTTGTAACCATACTGTCCTCGGTATAACAGGTTTGATATATGTATTTTCTATATCAACCATGAAGCATATCTCATCCTTATACTTTTCAATGAGTTGCTCGGGGATTCTTACCCTCTTTTGCATTTGATATTTGAATACATTGAAGTATTCATCCATGACTGTCTCAAATTTATCTCCCAGTGTGGCTTTGTGCTCACTGATTTGCATGGTGACCGGTTTGGTGCTGTCCCATTTCACATCTCCTACCAATGGGAATGTTTCTTGAAAATAAAAGAAAATACACATTATTAGTGAGCCAAACTTACATGTGTTTGACTTTGCATTCCTGATAGTCTTTAAGTTGTCCTTCAACTGATTCAGGAGTAGTTCAGATAAATATAATTTTGTTCCCTTCTTCACAATTTTGAATGCTGTGTCCATTGCACCTGATGATATGCTATTCAATCTGCTTTCTTGGAAGAATTTGTATCCTAGGACGCATGCACCAAACTTGATCTCATCATCGGTTATTGTTGTAACTTTTAGTCCTCTACCATCCCATTTGGCTCCTGTCATTTTCTTGGTCTCGACCTTAGGTGGATCCTTTAGTGCCTTAACTTTCTTGGTTATAGGGTAACTAGTGACTACATGAATGACATCTCAGGTTATCACCTTTGGTTCATCAAGCCATAGCTTGTTGTTATGTATTCAGCTTAGCACTAACCGAATCCATTCAGTTTTGAAAGCCTTAGGGAACATTAGGGCATTGGTGAGCCCTTTTACTTCAATGTGCTTGTGTTTGTCTTTTAGTGTTCCACCTTCCTTACACAACTTCTTATAAGCTTCTTCAACCTCTGATGTTCCTATTTCTGCAATCTTGTAGTGTATGAAAGATCGAACGTCTTCCACGAGTAAAACCCTAGCTAGTATGCGTGAAAATGCTCCAGCGTCATCGAGTTGTGAGGCAACCTCAGGATGGATCTAGTAATTAGGTTCCTCACATGCTAAATTCTTGATGAGCTTGAACTCATCCTTCTTTGCATTCTTGGATTTCATAGTTCTTGATGTCGAGGCCATTTTTAATTTTAGGGCTTCTCACGTAATGCGTAAAAATAGAGTTGTCAGTCTTTGTAAAACTTACTGTATACTCTTGCAATGATTCCTGATCTACTTGGGAGTGATGTGTGTTGAGTCATGGTCTCTCTGTGACTTAGTTGCTCTTTGCTAAAAAATCGCCTTAGTTTCTCTTCTCTGGTTGTCGTAACAAATGAGTTGTTCTGTTGCCCTATTTATAGGTGTTGCCCTAAAATGCATGCCATAAATGCTTACCAACTCCTCGGTGTATGAAGACTGAGTTTGTCTATGAAGAATTCACTTTCCTTTGATATCACTCATAACATTTTAGAGTAGTCATTATTCCATTTTATTTTACTGACAGGTTTCAATGTCTCTAACAACATGTTCATTTGCTTGTTTACCGATGAGGCTCGATTTATACTTAGAAACTTTTCTTTTAACTGATGCTTCTCGGTAAGTGTAGATAGACTCAATTTTGAGTGTATACCAACGAGTTTTAGTATATATGCCCGAAAGCATAGTTATCACAGATTTTAACAAGTAATACCATTATGCATCTTTCTTGTGCTAATTTGGCATTTATATCAGCATATTATATTATGGAACTGATGTAAAATAATAAATTGGGGTTATGCAGTTCCATACTTACTTGTTCTTCTTAGGTGGAGGTGGTGATGTCACCGGATCCATTCGATGGGGTGTCACCATTTGCATTGCTCATTCTAGCTTCATCATTGCTTGAAGCTTTTCTCCACATTTTGTCTCTAGCTCTCCAGATGTCTTCAATGTTGTTTCCATTGGGATATGTGCTTGTCTTTGTTATTTGGTCTCTACAGTATTTCTTAAGATGACCAACTTTATGACAGTGTAAGCATGTCATTATGGGGTTAGTCCAACCTCTAAACTTTCTAGTCCATTGTCTCATACAACTTGCAGCAATGTGACCATATTTTCCACATGCTATACAATTTGTCCAAGTATTGTAGTCCCATACATATTGATTACCGACTCTCTTTGGTTGATAGGGAGTTTCTTGACCTTTAGGATTCCATGCTTGCTTTTTCTTTTTCCAGCATTCAAGATTTGTGTGCCCATTCATTTTTCATGTAGGATAGTACTTTTCCATGTAGGTTTCCTTCTTTGGTTGTTTCATCTCAGACTTCCATTCATATGCATTATGTCCTTTCTTGTTACATTTATAACAAAATCCTATGAATGAAGATGTAGATTTAGGAATACCTTTCATTTTTCCTCTGCATACATTTGATGTATGGCTTTTCTTTCCATAGTGATTGCATGTAAGCTTTCTTGGTCTTGAATTTATATAAATATTTTTTGGATCAGTTTGATTTGATGATTCTCCATTTTCGGTAAAACCTAGACCGGTATTGTTGTTGACTCTTCGTTGTCCTTCAAGATAATCATCCATTCTTTTATTTATTTCTTAAGCTTTCTTGATAATTTCATTATGCTATTTCTAAATTCTTATTTCATGTTTCAACTTTTCATTCCCATCCCTCAGCTCACTGATAGCTTCTATTCTTTCAATGAGTTCAACATTTAATCTGTTTTCCTCTTGACTCATAAGAATAATCTGATTTGTTATCTCATGGTGATGCTCTATAAGTCTTTGTATTTGAGACTCTTTTTCTTGTATCTTTTCAGTGATCTTTCTTCTATCATCAATAGATAGTGTTCTTTCTTGCTCATCTTGTCTAGCATTGTTCATGACATCAATCATCCTTACCATCTGTGTCTCTTGACCGATTTGCAGAGATTTAACTTGTCTACCCAGATGTAGATTGATTTCAGTTAGGCTTGTGATACTTTCTTCTAATGTATCTGAAGCTTTGCTTGTATTTGATCCCGAAGACTCAAATAAATCTGGTATCTCTTCCTCATGATAATCTATCTCATTACAACAATCTATGCCATATTCTTTCTTTCATCTAGCAGTTGTCTCATGTTGATTTTAGCTTCTTTATACTATTCAAAGAACATATGAATTTCAAGCTTCTTATTCTAAATATTTTTATCAAGTCTATACTTATCCATTGTATGATCTTTTCTCTTAAGCCTTTAATATTTCCAAGAAGAGACTTAGCTCTGATACCAATTTTTGGGATTAATGGGAAGTATGTACTGAGAGGGGAGGGGTGAATCAGTACCTCTAAAATTTTTTGTATCCCTTTTATCAATTAACCTTTGTAATCAATTGTATATCCATTCAATCTGATTTATAATATCTTGATGTGAGTTATGTCAATACATAACATTAACATACATGTGAACATTCATAGAAACATTCATGAAAGTAATTTGACACATAACACAAGATATGATATCGCAGAAAACTCCTGTGAGGAAGTAAAAATTACGGTGGGGATGACACCCACAAAATCTTCACTATCTACAGATTGGAAGGGGCCGGTTAAGGCTTACAATTTGATCACTTCTAATGATCTACCCTATTAGGAGTATCGGTGGAGACTTGTTAAAGTCTACTCTATTAAGAGCTTTAGCAACAATGTTGAGTGTGCACTCGGTTAAGAGATTTGTAGTTGGACTGCTAAATCCACCTTCCTTGAAAGGATTTTCACACTTTGCTCCACTTGTTAGAATGATAGCAAATTACAAATTGACCTAGTAAATGCAATTTCCTATTGCTGATACAGATCCAATTTAGTTTACTTGAAAAATATTATCACCTAATTATGATTGAATAATACCTCTGATTCTCGGTATGCTTTGTTCTTGGTTCTGATAACCAAATTCATCTTTTGTTGTTCTTGTTCTTGAAACTCTCAATCTGATCCATAGATGTTCTCGTTTCCTTCATTCATCTTTTTCTCTCTATTCACATCATTAATAATGAATGATTGCATCATCTATTTATAGATGGATTGACTTCATCAAGTTTCGATAAAAACAACATTAACTCTAAGATCAGGTTTACAACTTGTACCTAGATCTCATAGTATATGTGTTTTAAATTAGTTAGACTCATTAAAGTACTTACATTCATGTATCTTGTCCTTAAAGAAATGGATTTAAAACAAATAAATATCCTAAAAATAGAATACACTTACTTTATCTGAAGTGGAAGTCAGATCCACTTTTCAGGTTGCAACTGAATTTTGGTTCTATCTATCGGTCATGCTTGACTGTCCTTCAGTTTTGTTCTATTGGTTTCACTTTAACTGTCTTATCAGTCTGCACTGTATCTTGCATGTTGGGTTCCTCTTTATCTTTCTGTCATTTCAATTTTGGTTTACACACTAAGTTGTGTCATTGGTTCTCTTTACACTTAGTCATCTTTGGTGATCTCTTAATATTTGATCTTCAGTTTGCTCAGTCCCGTCTTTTGGTGTATGCTTACTGAAAGTGTTGTTTGCATACTAATGGAAACTTAATGTCATCATAAACCATATCAAAATTAAGACGGATTTGTAAAGATCACTCATTCACATAAATGGGTGAACAATAGGCATCCATAAACACAAAGCAACCCACTGGAGAAGCTTTCCAATTGCTAGTCCCAATAGCTCCAAAAGTAGCCTATTCCACCTCAATAGGAACGACACCCACCTCAATAGGGTAACTAGAATATGAACCAACAAGAAGGAAAAAATAGCCTCTGCCGACCCCCAAGATCGAGAAGCCATGATAATTATTGTTATTTAATCTTAAATAATGATTATTGTTGTATTTAGTTAGATGAGAATATTATTGTAACACTTAGATGATAATGATTATATGTGAAAAGGGGTGGTGTCATAACATACAAATATAGAAGAATGATTATGCCATTAAAACTCCCTTTTTAGCTATTTATGTTATTTGATTATTATACATGTGCTTTATATATATA
>MU223413.1:1273152-1286152 GCA_018584345.1 Thuja plicata | reverse complement strand
CTAATTTCATGAAGGTGTAATCTCACACACACAAATGGTGCCCACCGTGGGGCATTAGGCCTCATTTCTCACATTTTTATCTTAAATTTTGTGTGTTTTGCATCATTTTCTTGTTATTTTGCAGAAAATAGGAGAAGAGCCGCCTACGAAGCATTCAGAGCCGCCTGTGAGCAGTAAAGCACCACGTGCATAAATTTTCTATTCTATCTTTTATTCTTAAGCCGCGTGTGAATCAAAGTGTGCCGCCTGGATCTGTAAAGCACTGCCTATTAGCAATTAAAGACCGTCTATGAACTTCTAAGAGCTCCTTGCTATCAAAATTTGACCGCACTTTGCACTTTCTATACCGCCTGTGGTTTTTCTTTGGCCGCTTGTGGAATTTCCAGAGCCACTTCCTAACATTTAAAAGCCGCTTTCAAAGTTTTAATTTACGCTTGTTAATAGTTAAAAGCCGCGTATTAGCTGTTAAATGCCACATAGATCTTTTTTCTTTGAATCAAGTTTTTAATGATTTGCTCACTATTTTAATCCTCTATGTTTTTCATTGCTGTAGATGAAAAGTCATCCGAAAGTGTAGAAGCCAGAGAAAAGAGTTACAAGACCTAGCAAAGAGGTAAGAGCTCAAAACAAACTTTTCAAAGAAATTCATGCTTCAAACATTTTAGAAAATTTAAAAGAGGAAGAAAACTTATATGATCATTACATTAAAATTTTCTTTGTATATAAAATAAAATTCCCCACTCTTTGAGTGATTTTCATTTCTAGTTCTTTAAGCTTAATTCGGCAAAATTTGATTAAAAGAGCTTAGGAGTGAATTGTCAACTTAATTTCCAAGTTTTTCTTCACTTTATTTTGATTGTGTTGACTAACTTGTTGGAGTAGCCAGAGTGGAAATGATCGCCACTAGGTGAGTTACAAAAAAAAAAAATATCAAAAATGCGCCTAGCCTTTGCTAGCTTCAAAAATAAGGTATTTCTCTAATCAAGCTTGCATTTGCTTAAATTGTGGCTTTTCATTTCAATGTAGTTTAATTAAAATCTCTTAATTTGTCCAAATTGAACAAGCATTAGGCATATGCTCTTCACTTTTTGAAGTGAATCAAAAAGCCAAACGTGCAAATTCAATTTGGTAGAAAAAGAGGGATAAGGAATTAACCAAACACTTTATTTTTAAGAACCCCCTTGTCAAGGGGTTGAAAAAGAACAAACTTGATTAAAGTATTTTGAATAAGGAACAACAATAGGGATATGCTCTTCACTCTTTGAGTGAATCAAATTCCCAAACTTGTTGAACCAAGTTTGATTTCTTGTTTCTATGCATGCTAGATTAATTTAGAGCTTTAGAGGGCCTGCCTCCCGAGAATTCCTTTACGAAGGCGGTGAGAGGGAATGATCCAAAGTGGGAGACAATCACTTTTATCATGATATCATCTGACCCACTATAAAAAAGTGCACTTTACCTTAATCGAAAAGTGACTAAACCTTGTGCAAGTCATCCTCACTTCCTCGAGTAGTCCTTTGGGATTGCGCAAAATCATACTTTCATGTGTGTGGGAAGTCTGCAAGGGGGTAAAGGAACTTGGAAAGATTTAGAACGGAGGTGATTCAAAACCTTGTTAAAATAGAAAACCTACCTTTTTAGAGCCATTGGTAAAAGTCAAAATTGTTTGACTCTAGGTAGATTGTTTGGAAGAAATTCTTGTGTATACCTGTAAAAACATCTGAGAACATACACTTTTAGTGTTGTTTTAGGGATATGATACAATTTTGATGTGTGTGTTGAGCTTGTACTCTATTTTCATGCAAGATTCTTTTTTAACAAGTTTGATCAAAACTTTTAAATTTTTAAATCCAAAAAATAACAAAAAAATTGACAATTTCAACTTTGATCAGCAAAGATCCGCGTACCAACAATTCAGGGCCGCTTACAAACAATCCTAGGCTGCTTGCAACTTTAAAATGTCGCTTGTAAACATTCAATAGCCACGTAAGCCACTGGCAAGTGCCACGTGTCAACAGTTTAAAACTGCCTATCAATAGGCTAACGCCGCCTGTTAACTGTAGAGTGCCGCGTAAAGGAATTCCAGTGACCGCATATCAACAGTTAAAGGCTGCCTACACACAGGCAAGAGCCACCTAGAAAAAAAGAAGGGCAAATAGTGGATATATACTGAGAGTTTGAAAATAAGAAAATTACATTTTTGGATACCCTTTTGAACGTTTTACCTCTGTGTATACTCAACTGGATCTGAATCCGCCATTATTGGACATTTTACAAATCATCCATGGATCGATCACTTAAGTGAGATAAAATCCTAGGATCTTTATGTTAATGCTAACTTTTACGCGATCTCATTACATTAAGGCTACCCTACGACCAGATGTAACACCCCAAAATTGACATCTTGAAACCCTAACCAATTTTGTTGCATTTGTCATTCTTTTGAATCATCAAAGTCCTATTGTACTAGGCAATTCTGAGTTTTGACTGACTCTACTTGACCTGAGTGTCAAATGTAGAAAATTCTAAATCTACATTAATCATATATTATATTTAATTCCTAAATATCTATTGGCTAAACAAACCTTATGATCGAATTAATTTAATTATAAAGTCCTAGCAATTTAATTAAATTAAATTCACCCCTTTTAGCTAAAACACATGAAAGGGAATTAAATGATATTTAATTATTAAATAAATATCCTCATTTTCAATAATTGAATTTAATTATTCAGATAATTGAGAAAAACCTATTTATGAGGCCATATTTATTTGTTTAATTAAATACTCTCTCAAAATCTTTCTTCTATTCAGGAATAGAATCTTTGAATTAATTGTGATTTAAAGAGAAATAAAACAATTAAAATCAGATAAAATAGTTAAAATCAAAGAAAGAAAACAATTAAAGCAAAGGAAAAACAATTTATTGTTTTCTTTTAAATAAAGCTTTCTAATTTAAACTGGCTTTTCTATCTGTTTTATTTCAAAGAGGAAAGTTTCTATTCTCATCATCTTTGAGTCTATAAAAGAACTACCATTCTTCATTCAAAACCCCTGATTACCTTGGAGAAAATATGCATTGTTAGAATACTAAATTGTTGCTACATTCTTAGTTCATAATCTCATATAGAATAATTTCATTTTGCAATAGAGTAATTTCAATTTCTAGAATAATTGTATTGAAATCATGTCTTAGATTAATCTTGCATCCTTCAATTCTTAGAATAATCTTTCATTGCATTGCATTCATGGAGAAAAATCCTTCATTCCTAGATTGGTCTATGGTTGTGAGACTCTCGTTCTGAGAGCTATTTTCAAAACCCCGTCTGGATAGAAGGCAACAGGTCGAATCATGTAGACAGGCAAGATGAATAATCTCATATTCATCCTTGTGTGTATCTGGTGAAGAAGGACTATGTTGAAGTGTATGGTGAGTTAACAAGGCCAAATTTACCACATACATTTCTGGCGCCCATTGTGGGGCTGGTACATTTCTGTTCTGGCCTCATTTCATTTCAATTTTTTTTATTTTTCTGCATTCTGTCCGTACTTCTGTATTGCTATGTTTTAATCTTGCGTGAACTTTCTGAGCGTCTTGCGCAAACTTTCTAGTTCTTCGCGCGATCTAGGCTGAATCATCGTGTGAAATTACACACCAGAGCTTTCATTTGATATTTTCTTGTCTCAGTTTTCTAATCATCTTCTATTTTCTGACATCTGTGTTTCTCTAATTTTATCTTTTGAAACAACTTAACAGTGGTTTGCATGACGCTAAGATAAAGAAAAGAAATCATAAACTTCTAATGTGCTTATTGCAGGACGCTGAAATGAAGAAAGACATTACAAACTACTAATGGTTTTATTGCAGAATGTTTGTCAAAGACCTTGCGTGTTTTCACAAATTCTCATGTCTGTTTTTAGTAGTTAAAACACACTTCGGTTGGTGCTTAAAATGAATCATTGTCTTGCGTGATTGAAGTGTTTTTTTTAGATTGTAATCCTAAGAACTACATGAACGTATCCTCTCCCCTCGCCTTTATGGATCTTGGGTGTAAGATAAATTCATCTGATTCTTCTAGAGTGGCTACCTCTAGAGAGCTTTAGCAGAGCTGGTGAGAGTGGATGCCCAACTGGTAACAGGCTAAAGCCAAGCCCTTCCGATTCGGTATACAAAAAAATTCTATTGTGATTAATATCACAATAGACAGGTGTGAATTTGTTGTGCCAACCAAAATCTCCTCTAATACCCTAGTGGTGCGTTAAAGTCCCTACATTGTTAAGGTGAAAGCCTTTCTTTGAAAGGAATGGGAGAGCCCCCTTTATTGGGAAAATGACTTGATCACAACCACATGAACGGATGTCCTTACTACAAACTTTTGTTCTAGTTTCTAAAAACCCTCTATCTGCTGCCGTAGAAGGTTAGAGACCACTAAGACACCCCACACTCTTATGGCTCTTAGTAGAGACAACAACCCTTTGAAAAGCAATTCCTTTGGGGTTCAAAGCTTGGTGTGCCTGAGAAGTGAGTGCACATGTAAGGAGGAGCCCGTGCCTCCAAGCTTCTAAGTTGTCCACTAAGAGTAGGCATAGTTGAGCTTCAGTTCAAGTGGGGATTCAATAGATATCGTCCTGGCTATCCTAAGATTGTGATGTTCCTGTTCTGGTGCTACAAACATTCTGTTTAATGTGTTTTGTGTGGGTGTATCATTTGAACAATCGAAACTATCATCAAAACACACAAACTGTTAATCTTGAACATGTCCAAAACAATCTGTAACTCAAACTATCTGTCAGAAAATAACATGATTTTATCTTGGGAAGCTCAATCTGGTCTCAACTGTCTGATTCCGTAAATGTTCATTTGTCAAAATTTGCATAGTTTCACGCGACATTTCCCAATCTTTGCATCATTATATGAGAATCTTTGTGTGATACACTGGAAACTATCATGTGACATTTGGTAACAGTGCTATCATTTTGTCACCTTTTCTTCACCAGTTTGGTGTCATTCTTCGTGCGAGACTGCAAAGTTTTGCGCGCGTCGGTGAAAATCTTCGCGTGAAAGTGGATTTATTTGCTCGAGTCTGAAGCCTTTTTTCCAAAATAGCAAGCTAATTCCTGTCAGTCAAACATACTTTTGTCAAATCTGGTCTCTGATCTGGGTCTATTTTTCTGCCCTCTATCTTCACACGGTCTAAAACTTGGTTTCTTGGGTTGAGAGTTACGTGATTCTTTCTTAAAATAGTCTCGTCTCATATCTTTTTGGTCTCTTTCATCTGTGTTGTCATGCCTTGTGTTGCAATAGTCATCTCTTGGCTGTTTTAGCCTCATCTCCGATGATTTTCACCAAGGATACTTCACCTTTTGGCACATTTTATGCAATTACTTTGAGACAGTTTCAAGTTTGGTCCTAGTTCACATCCCTTGTTCAAAATTTGTCTATGACTGTCACAACTCGAAGTGGCAAAACATTTCCTTCAATCAATCAAGATGAATCTGTGCTTTCCACACCATTTTTGGCTACATCTAGTGAGGAATCATCTTGATCTCCTTCCCTGGTACTTTGACCTTTCATTAAATAGTCATTTCCAGTGGATTTTAGTCAGGTTTAAAATCCTTTGTTTCGAGAAGACCCAAATTCGTAGAACACTCAATATTTTCATACCGAGCCTTTACACCTTGAACCCTTGCATTCTAGCAAGATGGAAAATCATAACCAATTAGGTGAGGCTAGTAGAGCTGACCTCTTTAGAATTTGGGGTAAGTCCCATTCTCAAGACCCCCCTAACGATGTGGAAACAAAAATAACTCAAGAAGAGATTGCACAGGATCGTGCTAATAAAGATTTATGTAGGATGATGGGAATTCTCCTAGCTGAGGAGAAAGAGAAATACATTCTTGAACTAGTCAATCAAGGGGCTAAGTTACCCTCCAACTATGATGTAGAAACACTTGTTGAGAAAGAGGAAGAAACTGAAAACTCCCGCTTGCAAAAAGAAATGCAAACTATGCAAGAGCAACTCTCTCAACTCTTGAAAGAGAAAGACAAACCTGTTACATAATTCACACTAGAAAGCATCTATCCTTTCCCATTTGACAAAGATCTTTGCATGCCTCCTTTTCCCAAAGGAGTTGAACTTCCTAAAGACGATAAATACTTGGGTACATCTGACCCTCAAGACCATTTGAGAGAGTTTGGTGCTCTCTCCATGGGGTTCATACATGACACAACCTATCTCATGCATCTTTTCCCACATAGTTTGGGAGGGTCAGCTATGTAATGGTTCTCTAGATTACCAACTGGCATCAAAACTTTTGACAAAATTGCCAATTTATTTCTACAACACTATTCCCACAACATCCAACATCTGGTTCATATCCGAGATCTTTGCAACTTGAAACAAAATCATGGGGAATCCTTCTTGACATTTCTCCAAAGATTGAGACAACTTTATACATGATATTCTCGCAAGATACCTGAATCTAAAAAGTTGGACATCTTTCTCGATAATCTTCTCCCTAACTTTGGGTACCAAGTATATCTACAAGGTCCTCTAACCTTTGATGACATGATTAAACAAGCTGTAAGAATCGAGACATTTATGATCAAGAAAGGAGAATTGACCTTACACAGGGAAAACAAACAAGGGTCTTCCTCCTCAAGCAAAGATAAACCCAAATTTCCCAACAAGAACCAGAATGTTGTGAATGATGGGGTTGTAGACAATGTGAATCCTAAGCCTTCCAAGACTGCCTTTAACCTCACTACCATAATGAAAGCAGCCAAATCCATTGAACAGGCTGCGGCAGATTCCAAACCAAGTACTTCACCATTTTCTGGACCTAAACCTTGGGCTCCTAGACCCAAGCATGAATTCACTCCTTTAGGAGAACCTCTTGATGCGGTTTAAAAGACTCTCTTGGACAACTATTTACTCACTCCACTAGATAATTCACGACCTTATGATCCGCAACCAAGACCCTCTTGGTGGAATGAATCTGCTTATTGTGATTTTCACCAAAACAAAGGTCATAAAATGGCTACTTGTCTTAAATTGCGGCTTAAAATCTAGGATCTCATCAATAGTGAGGTTATTGCTTTGGGAGGTCACAACAAAAATTTTGATCACCAAGCTTTCAAAGACCCATTTCCTCCTCATGGAAAATGTGAATCATCTAAAGGCAAGAATACTGATGCTAAGGTCAACTATACATACACCAATAATGACAATGTCATTAATATGGTTGAACCTATTGATGCTGAATATTGTAATGTCATCATTCTCAAGGGAAGGGAAGATACTCCCAAGTCCAAAACACCTTTCATTTTGTGAGGGTCTATGCCTCAGTCTTCTGAATGGGAATAGTCTCAAGTCATTGCTAACATAGTTACTCGATCTCATGCTAAGATCATCCTCAAAGGCCTTGAGCCTTCTATGTCCACATCAACTCAACCTTTAGACAAACCTAAGGTTGACTCTACCAATAAGAATCCAAAAGTAGGTTCCTCATCTAATTCTGCCAATTACAGTATTCTTGATCAATTGCAACGTACTAATACTCAGACCACTATTTTTGAGCTCCTAAAAATCTCCCCTACTCACAGGGAAATCCTGGACAAAGCCCTCACTGAGACAAATGTCCCAAAAGATCTTGATCTCGACCAGTTTCAATCCATGGTAGGTCACTTGAACTCCTCCCATTATTTTTCTTTCTCTGAGGAAGACGACCATTCTTTGAGTCACCCACATAATAACCCTCTGCACATTGAAGTCATGATTGGTCCAAAGCATGTTTGCCGTGTTCTCATAGATAACGGCGCTGGCCTCAGTATTTGCTCTGCTAGTTTTCTTACTGAGTTAGGCTATGGAAAAGATTGCATTAATGCCCGCAAAAAGATTAATATTAAGGCCTATGATGAGGAAGAATGTAAATCCAAGGGGATAGTTGTGTTTCCAATCAGATTTGGCCTTGTTGAACAAGATATTATCTGTCAAGTGCTTGACATTCCTTTGGCATACAATATTCTGTTAGGCAGGACATGGATCCATGAAATGCAGGCTATCCCTTCAACATACCATCAATGCATTAAATTCCCATTCCAAGGATCTGAAGTGACTATACCC
The DNA here is from genome assembly GCA_018584345.1 of Thuja plicata. Lineage (NCBI taxonomy): Eukaryota > Viridiplantae > Streptophyta > Pinopsida > Cupressales > Cupressaceae > Thuja > Thuja plicata. The sequence continues at coordinate 1,278,026 of MU223413.1, read as the reverse complement.
GCTAACACACGCTATGACTACAATGCCCTCATAAAATCTGCTGATATCTTTGTGCCTACCAACAGAGAATCTATTGAACTCCTTGAGACTAAATTAAAAGAAATGGAAAAGAGTTTGACACTCAAAGAAAATGACATGGGAGGATATCAGATTGAACCTGTGCTATCTATTACATCTTTGCCTTTATGTCCATGTTCTTTTGGGAGACCTTCTAAGAGCACTAAACCTTCTACGGTTCCTCCTCCAACAAATTTTGGTGGTACCTTTGTACAAGCCACAGTACCATTAGAAGAAGAAGCTGAAAATAGAGCTATCAAAGCTTGGATCTATAAAGGAGAAGACAATTCTGAACAAACTACTCCTCTTTATGACATAAAACCTGAGAAATATGGCAAAGGTCTATCTATTATGCAACATTTTGGCTATAAACGAAATGGTCCCATAGGTGCGAATCATAAAGGATTGATTGCACCACTTGAAGCTATTGGTCACAGAACACGCAACTCTACAGGTATAGGCTTCCAGAAACTCACATTTCAACTAGGGGTAAACAAGTTCGTACCTTGACAAGATAGACAACCAATGCCTAAAGAAACATCTAAAACTGAAGAATCTGAAGACAACTCTGATGAGGATAGTTTTCCTTATCCTATTCCTCCAGACCTGGCGACAGTCTTTGCTAAGCCAGATGACTTTATACTGTGGGTTAGTATAGTAGACACTGACAGTGATTCTGATGATACCACTTCCTTTGCTCCATTAACTTATGAGGAGCAGAAAGAAATATATACTCTAAATCCAGGTCATCAAGGTGATTTATACATACTACCACACTTTCAAGAACAGTTTGAACAAGAATCCCAATCACTTCTCACTACACAAGAGGCAACTGATGCTAAAAACACTAATGAGGTACCTAGGTCAAAAGGTGCTCATCTGACCATAGCAGAGGTTCTAGGTAGAACTCATCCCAACTAGGGAGAAAGGGTTGATTTCACTCACATTCTTGACATGACACCTAATGATGAAACATACTCTCATGAATATGAGTTCGACAGCTTGTCATATGCCACCTCTAACAAAGATACAAATACAACTAACACATATGAAAACCTTCTTGAAGTAGGTGAAAGGTCTAGTGTAAGGTCACACGAGTCCAACTCCATAGATGTTAACATGTTGTCTACTACGGTTGCTAGGAATCAAAGGAATTTGACTATACCTTTGGATGAGATTGCTTTAGGTCTCGACTTACTTGTCCAGGATTTTGATGATTATATCATGAATGCACTTGAACCCATCACTTATCTTTCACTTCTCCATCCTGAGCTTATAGACTGGAACTCTACCTCCCCTTCTAATGAAGTCCTTATGTTCTAGAATGATTACGCTCTTGCCTATTACCTACATGCTGTCAAACCTGTGATGTCTTCCACTAGAGAAGCAAGTGTCAACATGACTGAGGCTAACATCAAGTATCTTAGTCAAAAAATCAAAAGAAGAAAAAATAGGCACTCTGATGGTGAAAACCACATTGTGGCAGTATCAGAGCCTAAAATAGTGAAAATAAAAGATGTATCCAAGGGTGAAAGCCTCTCTGAGGCACCTGAGGATGAGATACTTGATGCGCTTCTGAGTCATTTCTAGGAAAGATCATCTATGCTTATTGAACCAACTCAACCTATCAACTTGGGTACATAAGCTGAACCTCAGATCATTCACTTGGCACAATCACTATCAGAGGTAGAAAGAAAGGAATTCACTACATTCTTCTACAGTAAAATGATAGACTTTGTATGGAAATATTTAGACATGCCGGGATTAGACCCTAATCTAATCATGCATCATTTGTCTATTGCACCAGGTGTCAAGACTGTTAAGCAAAAGCTTCACAAAATGCATCCACATGTGGCTCTACTTGTCAAAGCTGAATTGGAGAAACTTCTTAAGGAAGTATTTATTAGAGTAATTGATTATGCATAATGGATCTCTAACATTGTTCTAGTATCAAAGCATGATAAATCTATACGAGTCTACACAAACTTCAGAGACTTAAATTTGGCATGTCCTAAGGACGATTTTCCATTGCCTAATATTGATATGATTATAGATATGACAACAGGGTATGAAATATACTCACTAATGGATGGTTTCTCTGGCTACAACCAGATAAAGATCACACTAGAGGACCAAGAGAAAACTGCTTTCACATGTGCCTCGGGCACTTTCTATTGGAATGTCATGCCCTTTGGACTCAAAAATGCTGGTGCTACATATCAGAGAGTTGTTACTACTATATTTCATGACATGATGCATAAAACAATGGAAGATTATGTGGATGACACTTTAGCTAAGAGCTTGCACCGAAAGAAGCATCTTGCAGATCTAGGTCCTATACTAGATCATATGGAACAGTTCAGTCCGAGGCTCAATCCTAAGAAATGCGCATTTGGTGTAACATCTAGAAAATTGCTTGGCTATTTCATCTTTGCCAAAGGCATCGAAGTGGATCCTGCCAAAGTACAAGCTATCATGGAAATGCCACCACTGAAGAATATTAGACAAATGAGAGGACTTCAAGGCCAACTGTAGTCTATCTGGCGTTTTATCTCACAACTGGCGGACAAGTCACAACTATTCACCAAGACTTTGCACAAGGGTGTGGCTTATCAATGGAACAAGGAATGTGATGAAGGGTTCACACAAATCAAATAGTATCTTGCGAACCCATCAATCTTGATGCCTCCTATTCATGGGAAGCCACTTATACTTTACATCTCTGCTACAGATACATCATTGGGTATCCTATTGGCTCAAGAAGATCAACACAACAAAGAAAGGGCCATCTATTACATTAGTAGAACTCTGGTCTCATATGAAACAAAATATTCTGCTATAGAGAAGGCTTGCCTTGCAATGGTATTTTCTTCACAAAAATTGTGACACTATATGCTGGCTCATACTACACGCCTAATTGCTAAAATTGATCCTCTAAAATATTTACTTAGTAAAGCTACCTTCACATGTAGAATAGCTAAATGGGTCATGCTTCTCAGTGAATTTGATATTGAATATGTCGAAAGAAAAACCTTTAAGGGATAGGCAATAGCAGATCAATTGGCAGAAGCACCTCTAGTAGATCATCAACCATTGCACATTGAATTTCCAGATGAGTCCATATTACTTCTCACACATCGATCTTGGACTATGTTTTTTGATGGTTCATTTACCCAACAGGGGTCAGGTACTAGAGTACTATTCATTACACCTCAAAGGTACTCTTTACCAAAAGCATATAAGATGTTATTTCCTTGTACAAACAACATTGCTGAGTACGAAGCCTTAATCAATGGTATGAAGATCACCCTTGAGTGGCGCGTAGATGAACTCAATGTCCTTGGAGACTCACAATTAGTCATCAATCAAGTAAATGATATTTATCAAACCAAAGATGGCAAGTTGGTGCCTTATAAACGGTTGGTTGATGATCTCAAAAAGTATTTTGTTCACATCACATTTCAACAAGTTCCAAGGGCAGATAATAAAGTAGAAGATGCCATGGCTACTCTTGCCTCCATGCTATAGATGCCAGAAAATGATTTTTGACATGAATTCCTAGTGGAGACGTTACGCTACCCAGCCTATGATTCCCCTGATTCTAGGATGATCTATTCTGTCATTGGACATGACTCATCTCATTACCATCATATCTTTTCCTACCTTCATGACCAGATTGTTCTGGACACTTACACCCAGAATGAGAAACGTCACTTAATCCACAGTGCTTCACAGTTTGTCATCATAGCTAACGACTTGTATAGATGTGGTCTAGATGGTACCTTCCTTAGGTGTTTAGAACCCAATGAGTTTAAACATGCGTTAGTAGAGGTGCATGAAGGCTTATGTGGGTCTCACTCTAATGGCCTGACATAAGCTTGTAAACTTATTAGAGCTAGTTACCATTGGCGAGATATGGAAAAAGAAGCTACACAGTTTGCTAAGTCTTGCAAACAATGTCAACTAAATGGTAATCTGATTCATGCTCCAGCCAAGGAGCTAATTCCCTTCATTACTTTCAATCCATTTCCACAATGGGCCTTTGACTTGGTGGGACAGATTTATCCCTCGTCCTCAAATTGACATAAGTTCATAATCACAACTACAGACTATTTTACCAAGTGGGTGAAGGCAGTTCCTGTCACCGTTGCCAATGAAAAATCAGTAACTATGTTCATTCTCAACTACATCATTTATAGGCATGGTGTACCCTCAACAATAATCACTGATAATGGGGGGCAATTCAAAAACAAGGATTTGACAGAGCTATGCTCTAAGTTCAAAATTACTGTTTAGGCTTAGAATTGTCACCCTAACTCAGGCATTAGGGCTACACAACAATTCCATTCTAACAATGGAAACCTCCTCTAGCTGTGGGTAGACTATGAATGAAGAGGTATCACTGGATTCTATGCCGGTTCCTATTTGATTCAAGATATCACCTCCTGATTTGAAACTTGATGGGGAAAAGGGAAAAAGGATTAAAATTGAAAGGGAAAATAGGGTGATACACCAAGAATGGATTCACACCTTTGATGGAAAGATAAAATAGTAACTCCACCTCATACATAAAAGGTTTAATACTTCAAATCTTTGTTCAACATATAGGCTAACAGATTTCACTACTAGGGTTAAACCACAAAAATAGCTCAAATAGCCAACAAACATACATTTTCATACAAGGTTTTACATAATTGATCACCCTAGGAAGGAATATAAATGCACTCACTTCTCTTGGATAACAATGAAAATAACACTTGCAAAGAAAGATGAAACATGATCATAGAATCAAAACTCCACATGTATGAGCCAATGAA
>MU223413.1:1256569-1267236 GCA_018584345.1 Thuja plicata | reverse complement strand
TAAATCAAAGGCCCAAAATGATGCCTAAAATCTAGTCCCTAAACTACCCCTCCAAAAGGCATATCCCTAAATTTGAGGCATAATTAGTGCCTAAAATCTAGCCCCTAAAGGCTTATTTCGAAAATGAATTCACCTAAAGTTGGTTATTAAAGATTTATATCTTTTACATATTTACCAACTTTATTACATAACATAAAGAAACCCCATCAAAAAGCATAACTCTAAAAGCATAAACCCTACCCATATTTACATAAAAATTCCAACTCCTATGACTTAAAACCTGACAACATAGCATAAAAAAAAACCTAACTCCAGCCAAGCCGACACCATAGTGAAAATAACTAATGCCTAACTTGAGATAACAAATACAATGAAGAAAATATCTCATAATGCACTGTCTAGGTACTGTAGTTACCTAGGCATTTAACTCTTCATTTTTACTTCGCTGGACTTCATTTGGGGAAGAATTAGTTTAGGGTTTCTATTGCTTGGCGCTGCCATTTCTACAACTTTTTGTACCTTTTGTGTTTGGTCTTGAGCTTTCCATGAGTGGGAGTGTGTGCTTTCTATCTGTACATGGATGGAGGTTTGTTTAAATCACTGTGATGTATGCTCAAACTAGAGGTTCTGATTGGAGAGCTCGGGCTTCTTTCTTGCTAAATTTGGAGTTCTCTATGTTACTAGGCATTGACTGGAAATGATTGCTATGGCAGATTTCTAAAGAGATCGGGCTCTACTTCTCGAACTAGAGTCAAACTCAGAGTTTTGGATGCCATGAATCATGGCATTGTCATTGCATCTTTGCTCTCCACTGTGGGTTCTCTGCATATTTGAACTTTATGTAACTTGAATTCAGCCATGATATATGGCACTTTTTCGACCTCTCTCCACTAATCTTTGAGTCTACTGCCACTTCATGGCGCTGTCATGGCACTCTGAACATAGAGAGCTCGGGCTCTTCAACCATGACCTCTCTGCATGAAAGCCACAGATAACTCGCTCTTCTTGGGTTTTCCTTGTGCTTGAACACCCACTATCTGAATAATGTTACTCTCTATTATTAATGTTCCTATCAATATGTCGAATGGTAAAAAAATGTGAACACCCACATGGCTTATCCTGCACATTTAGATGTAAACTTGTTAAACAGATGCAGGCTGTTATTTGTTTTACTGGGAGATAAATGAGCTCCATTATGTCTGTTGCTATAACTGAAAAATGAATTTGGGCCTCCCCTGTTCTTTATAATGATAACATCGCGATGCTTGAAAAGTATTAAAAGCATGTGGAGACTGTGTTGTATTATCTGTAACTAATCTTTGATTCAACTTGAGCTCCCCCTCTCTGTTTCTATTATCTACTTGAACATTTGGAAGATCTCATAGATTTAGGTCTTTCATTTCTATTGCCTGCTGGAAACTTAGCTCTATTTGAACAGTGAACATGTCTGTTAGATTTATACTTTGCAATGTTTCTTTACTAGGCTGAAGCATCAACTGTGTCTCCTCTTCTACATTCTGTTGAACTTCTGTAGATTTTACTTTGAGTTAATTCCATCTTTATGTTGTCTATGGTCTTTGTCTTGTATAGAGACAATGTTGTTTGTTGTAGGTTGTTATTACCTCTTGTCTGTTAGCAGCAGCGAACACCATACTTATGCACTGTCATTTTACTATTAGTAAACAAGCCATAATACATGGAATCTAACATAAATCTGGAACTCCACCTTGTGTTGAGACTGTATGGACCACTGTCTGAATACTTTAAATATATAGTTTCATTATGCAGACAATAGAAGTTAACATCATGTAAACACACTGTTATTCCATTTTATTTCTATATATGCATATTCTTCCCAGCATATACTGCTACTTGACCATGCACAATAGTATGCAACCATAGCATTTCAATACCCGCACATACACTGTATGGTGAACATGCTAAATAACAACGCTATTTATGCAGTTCTTTACACATGCATACTCCTTCAATGACAAAACACTGCTATCATACATGCACCATCCTTGCATTTATCATCTGATCATGTGAAATGACAACACCCAATAATGTCTCTGCTTATTTTAATATGCACTTTGAAATACAACATTTGTCCTTTAAACATGAAGAATGTTACTGTTATTTACTGTATTTATTTGAACCTTAATTTTGATCAATAACAGTGCCAAACTTTTCCCCTTTTGAAGAATATACTATTTTTCTGAATTCTGATCTCTTTTGATAAATATCAATAGTATTTGGAAATGATACTCTTTCATTGTATATGTACCTTTCTTTTCTTGAACATAGGCTGTCATCATGCATATTATAGATGATAATATCATTGTATTCTTCTTTTAAAAAGATGATAATGTCTAGAACAGTACTGAGATAAAGTACCTATGTGCTGTCAATAATGTCTAAACCATGTGTATGAAATTTCCATTTTGATAAAAATAGATTTAACTCTTTTGCATATGCACTCCAGTTTGTAACAACATTACTATTTACTCTGTTATGTCTTCTTTTCTTTCCTGAACTTATGAACTCTTGCATCCTTAATCCATTGAGGTTCGAGCATTGGCTTGTGACACTCATTGCATTTCTTTTGTTATCTGCATTTAGACGTTACTTGTTCACCTATTGCACACACATCACTGATCAACCTACTAGGTCAACAAACAACATAAGCCAATTAATGTTTGTGTATGAGTGTCATATGAGATGACACTCATGCATGAATGTTGGTTGTTTTGTTTGTGTTTGTTAACCTAACATGTTGATGTCACTCTGATTTTTTTTTTCTTAGATTCAAGACCTAAAAACCCCTTCAGTTCAGATGCTTCTGGTTCTACAAACAACAATACTTTGAAAATGCAGACTAATAACCATATGTAATAAAAGATTTCATAAGGACATGTCCCTTTGATATTCTTTATTCAGTGGATGCTAAGGTATATATTATTGGATTATTGATGTTATTTGGAAATGTTCAACTTTGAAAGCCTGATTGATGTATGTTGTTTTGGTTCATGTATTGCTTAGATCCAATTGGATCTAACATCCCTTTTCTCTTCATGATGCAGGACAAGACCCTAGACCTAAAATGCAAAGTTGACTCAAGGACAAACCAAAGACACTATGAAGACTGGATAGAAGGAGACAACCAACACCAAATGCAGACTCTCTACCATACAAGGCAATGCATGGACCCCTACTCATGCCTCAATAATGCTTTCTTCTATGTAATTACCTCTAAGTTTTGAATCTAAAAGATGTAACATGAAAATTATATGCATACTACATTCAGTTTGAATGCACAATGTAATGATCATTTATGAATTTGAAATTGTGAAAATGATCAATACTTAGAATACAATTTTCTGATAGTATGAATGCAATAGCAAGATAATCTTACCATCTTCTGAATAAAAATGTGGTAAAGATGTGTATTTACGCAATATTTTATATGTATGATCATTAGATTGAAAAATGAGCAAATTTAGGGTAACAATTAATCAACATTGGTCTTCCATCTATTATCCTTAGGGTAATGGACAGGTGAAAGTATCCAACAAGACAATCCTTAAAATCCTGCATTGCATAGTGCACAAATCCGGATGAGATTGGCATCTCCGGATCAATCCAGCTCTCTGGGCATAGAAGACAAGCATAAGAACACCAATAGGGGCTACTCCCTATGCTTTGGTTTATGGAGTAGATGCAATGTTACCAATTGAGGTTGAGATGCCTTCTCTGTGAGTCTCTCTGAAAGGCCTCATTAGTGATGAAGATAACCGAATTTCTCGGCTACAAGAGCTAGAACTACTTGATGAACATCGACAAGTGATTTTCGATCACCTTAGAGCATACCAGAAAAGGATGTCCAAGGGCTATAACAAGAAGGTTAGACCAAGGGATTTCCAAGCGGGTGACCTCGTTTTGAGGGAGAACCCTAAGAATCAACAACATCGGATCTAGAAAGGAAAATTTGAACCAAACTGGCTTGGTCTGTATATTTTTACTGCAGTGTTTGGGTCTGGTACCTATCAAATTTCTACTACTAAAGGAGAACAACTCAAAGAATCTATCAACGCTCTTCATCTGAAGCAGTTCTACAACTGAGACATCTTTAGTGTGCTCATGTATATAGTAAAGTCCTGAAAATATTCTAAAAATATGAAAAAGTCCTGAAAAAATGATCATCTTAGTGAAAGCCTAGCAATAGGCGCTTTGATGTATCTCCAAAAAAATCATATATTCCAAAAATATAAAAAATTAAAAAATTGAAAAAAACAGAGAAAAAGAGACAAAAGGTGCTATTGATGAAAACCTGGAAAACAGGCGTCATGGTAGCAAAAACAAGAATTTCTGCCAAGAAGGTGAAAACCTGGTAAACAGGTGCCTCTTGTTCCAAAATGCTATATCTATCACAACACCACTTGGCTTCACACATTTGCTTTCCTACATTGCTGCTTTCCTTCTTGCATTTGCTTTCTGTATGCTTTCTATTCCCATCAAGACACCCACTTATATGGATTGAAACTGGTCATACTCTCAAGGTAATCCTCCTGGTCTAGGGGGCACTGTCCTATTGCCTTTTGGGATCTATTTCACGATAGTCACTAGTGGTTCTCACTGCATCTTCCTACTATCACTTTGCTTATATCGAGTTCTCTCTTCTTGAGAATCTCCCTAACATCAGTCACCAGTGGTTCTCACTGCATCTGCCTACTGATGTCTAGCTAGGCCTATGATCTCTTCACTTGAGAATCTCCCTCACGTCAATCACCAGTGGTTCTCACTGCGTCTTCCTACTGTCACTGTACTATTGAGATTGCTCACATTCATTACAGTTGGAGTTATACTCAAATGCTCTATCTATCGATACTTGGTCTTGATGATTTAATTGCTTTAGTTTGTACATATCTTTCGGTCACTTTTGTGACACTCTGGTTCCTTTGCAAACCCTACTGATTTGACATTGATTCAGTGCCATATGCTTGGGGGCAACCAAATCTCATTTGTCCTTGCAACATACGTCAAGTCAGTCATCATTGTTTTCTACTTGGGGCATGGGCCCCCAATTAGATCGCCTCATTGTTAGGTATCTAAGCAATCTAACTCAGATCCCTGAGGATCAAGATTTGTTCTAGAGATGATTCTTGAAATCTTAATCTATTAGGTATCGGGACAATCTAACCTGGATTCCTGAGGGTCAAGTTTCATTCTAGAGATGATTCTCGGCAATCTCATCTATTAGGTATCTGAGCAATATAACTCAGATCCCTGAGGATCAATCTTCATTCTGAAGATGGTTCTCAAAATCTCACTTAGGGGCTTGGGTCCCCAATCTGATCACATCTTTGGTTTACACCTGAGTCAGTAATCTTGTCACTTCTCAAGAACAACTCGCTACTGACACAAACTGGTGTTTTTCAACACCACCATAAACAGTGTTTTTTAACACTATCTTTGGACACATCTATGTTTTTCAACACAAATTGGATATCTCAAACGTAAACATCTATCGATAACAATCAAACACAATGCACTCACAAGCACAACGGTGTTTTTCAACACCTCATACACATGAATATATTCAAAAACTTTGAAACTAGTTGAGCTATGCTTGAATATTTCTTTGTATGCTGTCTATTCTCATAAATTTCATTGATATTTTCTTTGTCTACTACTTGTTGGTGTAGTCTTGATGATCTGGCAACGTCAAATAATTAGGGTGTATGTGATAAGAGCTCCCGCAGTAAGGTGGAACAACCTCACATCCATCGATCTTGTTTATTTGTACACCATGGTGAGGTCGGTACTAGCTCCTTGTTTGTTATTGCTCTATTAGTTTATGCATGATCACACTCATGGTTATCTTGGCTTTGAATGCCTCGATACTGGTGTACTCTTACAATATCAACTGGAAACAATGTTTAGGTCATCTTGGCTTTTGTGCCCTGGTGCTTACATTTGTTTCCTACATTTTATTTGATGAAAGTCATATTCATATCCTCATGGTTGCATTGTAGCACCAATAAGGGTTGTATCGACTTCGCTATTCCAACAAAAATGCTCAATGATGATGATTTTACGATGGGTCTCACAACTATGTCCTAGAATTGCACTTTCATATTGCATCTAGCACAGGATTGCATTTTCATTCTAGACTTGCATTGTGGCAGCAATTTAGTGTTCTCTTCATTACATTCTCTTGGGTTCATACATTGGGGAGTTCTTCACTGTCCTGGTTTCATCACAATTGCACAGGTGTTCGATCCTCGCTCTCAATTCTTCACATGTTCTTTTGGTTAGCATTTGTCGTCCTACATGAGATGTTAGTACCATACACATTACATATTCACAACTCATTATCATCTACGAATTGCATTTGCCTACTCTCATTCATAATTGCATTTACATGAATCATCTACATACATACATAACATGTGCATTTCATACATTTACATATATTCCAAACATGTTCATACATTTGCATACATTCTAATCATCTAAAACATCTAAGCATATAGGAAACATCTCATCAAAGACAATATACAACATGTGATGATACCAAAAGATGAGCTCATATATATATATATATCTAATGTCTTGATACAAATATAAAATGGTGATATTCAAGCACGATCTATCTCAAAATGGTGATATAAATACATGGATGCCAACGCATCAGATACATCCTATGATCTCATCTATCTATCAATCAAAACTAACTTTGGCCTTCTCCCTCGTTGCCTAGAGGAGGTGGAGGTGGAGGCCTATCTGGTGGAGGTGGCGCCTGTGCACCCTCCGACCCTCTGGCATAGGTCAAAAATTTGGCAACTTGTGATGCCTCATCAGGCACCACCCCTATATACGATGCATAGTAGTACGCCGCTCGGGCAGTCTGATGTCGGATCTCCTCTTGAGCTACCCGTAGCTGCTCCCAGAGATCTTGTATCTCCTGATCTGTGTCTAAAAGTCATGTGTCTCGCACGGCCACTTGTACCGTCAAATCCACGACCTGTCTCGAGAGCTGTCAAACTCTCTCCCGAGACCATCACTGTGGATCCTGTGCTGGATCCTGCGTAGGCTAATCCTCCTGCATAAGATCCTCCTACTGCACCTCCTCCTGTGGGGTACCTGCTGCTCCTCAACTATCTGCTCCATAGTCCATCGTCAAGACTATCTCATACTGCCACTGCCGCTGGCCCCAACGTCCATCCCCATATGTCAAGCGGGGATGTCCACCTGTACTGTCGGGGACGGGGACCTTGCTGTATCCCTGGCTGTGCTCTCTGCTGTGGTGGGGGCATCGAAACCTGCTACTGTAATACCTATGGTTGCACCACCTATGGTGGTACTGCATGTCCTCGGATTTCCATCCCAACCGGATCTGTGAATCTAGGGAGCGGATGTGTGATGAAGTGCTCTTGGTACTCTGCGGTCAACTTGCCATCTGCTACATCCCTCAGATAGTCCCACTAAACTGGGGCCAAGGCTCGTATATCAATCATGGTATGCCCCTGGTCTAGCTTCATTATCCAACCCCTCCTCACCTCATCTGTGAATCTAGCATATGCTGTGTACTCCTGAGATATATCTTGTGGGTGACCGAACTGCCGCCATACCCGCTTCTATGAGAATCTCTCTATGACTATGATAGTGCAACCAATCATCGCCCGTGAACAAAACATATAGTTGAGCTGCTTTGTAGCATCATCCCATACCTTCGTAAGTCTCCACGGCCTCCAGACTATTGCCGCTAGGTCATCCAACTGGGCCTGCCACTGGTCTATCTTACCCAGCGCTGGCTGAGTAATCATCCCCCTGTATCTGCAGATATATGGCTCTAGAGGCTGCCTCATATCCTCGCATATCAGCCTAGTCATGGGAAGATGCTCCCATGCCCATACCTATAATACAAATACCCCAGTTTCCATACTCTTCGCCTCCTGGTAGACGATCTCATGCATCTCGTGATACATGTGGGCCAACATGCAGTGACCCCATCCATAATGTTGGGTCGTGCCAAAATCTTTTGTAGCATCCTCCCCCAGCCACACTCAAGACCGTGCTGTCCATGATCAGGCATCAGATAGCACCCAAGGAAGCATGCTAGTACCACTGGCAATCTATGTGTAGGACCATACTCACTGATAAGATCCTCCCATGGGATAGATCTCCCCATGATGAGGTCATCCTGTAATATCTCTCTTAGGGCCCTTGTCCCTACCCTGGGCTGCACCTCATACTCTACCCTGGCTCCATGGAATGGGATCCTCAATATCCGGTAGATGTCCTCAGGGGTCACGGTCATCTCACCCTGTGGAAGAAAGAATGTGTTCATCTCTGAATGGAAACACTCAACCAATGCTCCTAATAATCCATGATTTACCCAAATCTCGGGTACATCACATAGCAAGCTCAAACCCAAAGTACCTAGATGCACTGTCTCTGCATCATCTAACTGTGATACTAATCTACTGATAGCTGGGTGGTGTGATCGGAAGGCAATACCTGGAAAGTCAACCTGCAAGCCATGCAAACAACAGTGCATGATCAGTAATATGAGATAATCAAAGCATAACGAGACAATGAAGCATTAAAGACATCCTACGGATAGTAACAACGCTAACGTAAATGCTATTGGATGCAACACAGACTGATTTCATGTTCTAATTGTTCACTTTTTCCCATGCGAAGAAGCAGATTTTCGTGTGACAAAGTACTCTTTCACGCGAAGAAGTTTTTCGGGTCGCGTGATATTTGATGTTCGCGCAAAATTTTATGACTTGTCGCGCAAGAAAACACCCTAAGGAAGGGTTTCTCCTGCAAATACGGGTACTCGCCCGGGTGATATTTTCTACTGCATGGCGCGAAAAGGAGTTTTGTCACGCGAGATTTCCCTACGGGCCGCGTGAAGAAACCAATTCTTTGCGCGAAAACCCGCGGACCATTTCCTAAAAATGCAGAAAACAATTAAAAAATTCACTAAAATTGATAAAATTTGAAATACTGGAGAGGTTTGTCGACCACTTACCGGAGGTCCGTATGCTTCTGGCCGGCTGTGCCTCCTAGATCGCTCGAATCGATGCGTGCTGTAGGGGACCACCATTTTTTGCTCAGAGCTCAAACTCAAAAGGTTGAAATGATTTGAAAATGACCTTTTTGTCCTTATATAGGTTTTGACCTAATTTTTAAAGTGCTCCATTTTGTGCAAAAACTCCACCATTACCTAATTTGACCGCTCTGAATCCATTTTTGTGATCGAAATCAAAATCTGACACTTCTATATAGCTCAAAATTGCATTTTAAAATTTTTGGGACCGACGCGATCGGACACTTGTGTAGTCAACTTTCTGATGTTGCTTTCTTGTCAGAATCATATCTTATCATCATTTTCTAAAATCTTTGAATTTTTTCCTCAAAAAGTCAACTCTGGTCAACCCTAGTCAAACTTGGTCAACCATACCTCAAAATTGCTTGAAATTAATTCTGAATCTTCAGAATTCTTCCATAATATGTTCTGAGTTCTTCTTGATCTCTGATTCCACATCTATCTACGATTTTTTTCTCTCCATCATCATTATGGCGTGTCATCTTTCCATTTCGCTCTTGAGGGGGCAGGATGATTACATCATTGAGTCTATTCCAATCAATTTGATATGATTTTCAAAAGTCCTCATTGCTAGGGGCATCTCATCACTTGGGCCATGTTAGGTTTTTCATACCTCATAGTCAAAACTGGGTGTTCCACAACTTTTAATCAATAGGGGCATCTCCATTCCCTACATCTCGTCATCTTTTAAGTATATGAATAATCTAACTCAGATTCTTGAGGATCAAGCTTCATTTTGGAGATGATTCTTGAAAACTCATCTATTGGGAATTGGGGCATTCTAACCCTTATTCCCGAATCAAGCTCTATCCTGGAGATGGTTCTAAACCTCTATTTTCTATCTTTTGAGACAGGTATCAGGGCATTCTAACCCTAACTCTTGAAGGTTGAGCCTTGTTTTAAGGACAGTCTTGTGAAAGATATCAGTCTAACCAGTGTTTGGGGAATCTAACCTAGATATTGGGGGACTAAGCTTCGTTCTGGAGATAGTCCTAAAATCTCTATTGATTATCTTGTTGGACAGGTATCAGGGCATTCTAACCCTGACTCTTGAAGGTTGAACCTCGTTATGGGGACAATCTTGTGAAAGATATCAAATCTATTAGGTATCGAGGCATTCTAACCCAGATCCCTGAGGATCAAGCTTCATTCTAGAGATGATTATCGAAATCTTCATCTATTAGGTATCAGGGCATTCTAACCCGGATCCCTGAGGATCAAGCTTCGTTCTGGAGATGACCCTCGAAAACTCTATTTGATCGACGTCTTGGCAATCTAACCTAGACTTCATAGAGTTAAGCTCTATCTTGGAGATGGCTCTGAAATCTTCATCAATCAATCTTTGCATCACCAATGTTCAAATCTATTCTTCTGTGCTTCAAGCATCAGACTATTCTTTGAGTCAATGCGCTACTTGCACATCAATTCAAAGAGGGGAAAAATGTAACACCCCAAAATTGGCATCTTGCAACCCTAACCAATTTTGTTGCATTTGTCATTCTTCTGAATCATCAAAGTCCTACTGTACTAGGCAATTCTGAGT
>MU223413.1:1230469-1248427 GCA_018584345.1 Thuja plicata | reverse complement strand
AGGCATATGACCACTGTTGGTATACCCTTTTACCTAGCTCTTCAGGTATTTGATTTACAAATTCAGCAGGGGCATACTTGTTTTTAATCATTGATTTTATGACTGCTTCCTATATTTTATTCTGATCCTCTGGATTCAATGTATCCCACTGCCTGATCTTTTTATCAGTCACTATGCCATGGGTAGCAATTGATTTGGCAGCTTCATCTACCATTTGGTTTATGAATTTCTTCTTTACTACATCTGGTTCATCATCTTTGGTGTCGTCCAAGTCAGCCTGTGTCCTAACAAACCTTTTTCTCTTCTTTGGTGGTGTGGTTTTGACAGGTTGTTGTCTTGTTCTTTTTGCTGGCTGCTTCCTTATATAGGTCCTTACTTGACCTTTCTTAAGTGGTGTGGTATCGATAGCAGCAATTTGAGTTCATGTTCTTTTCTTCTTTGTTGGAGGTGGAGATGGAGGTGTATCAGATTTAGTAGCATCTATATCTGATTTATTTTCTTCTACCTCTTTACCAATGGTGCCCTGTTCATCGGTTTCCTCCTGTTGATCCTGCTCTTCTTCTGAGACCAATAGAATCTTCTTGAGATTCTTAATCATTTTATCTTTCTTGTTTATAGTCTTGTTGACTTCTAGGCCATGTTTTATCTTTTATTTTGCCTTCTCATATGTTCCAAACCTCAGCTGTTTCTTATCAATGAGCTCATTGAGTAGTGCCTCAATTGCACTTATAGCTAGATCAATATTGATCTCATAGTCTAATGATGATAACTGAGCTATTCTTGGTACAACTGGTTTGATATGCATGAAGTCTGTGTCTACCATGAAACATATCTCATCTTTGTGTTTTTCAACTAGTTGTTCAGGAATCCTAGTTCTTTCCATCATCTTTTCCTTGAACTCAAGGAAGTATGTAGACATGACGAACTCAAAGTTGTCTCCTAGTGACTTAATTGGTTCACTAATCTATTGGGTTACCAGTTTGGTAGAGTCCCATACAACTTTTCCTACTGAATGAAAGTATTCTTGAAAATAGAAAAATATACACATGATAAGTGAGCCAAACTTACATATGTTGCTCTTTGAAGACCTGATTTTGATCATATTTTCATCAAGTTGTTTCAGTAGGATCTCACACAGATCCATTTGAATTCCTTTTGTTACAATCTTGTAAGATGTGCTTACCGCTATTGCAGAAATGCTATTCATTCTGCTAGCCTAAAATTTTTTGTAACCAATAACACATGCACCAAATTTTAACTCTTCGTCGGTGATTGTGTTTACTTTGAGACCTTTTCTATCTCCTTCTGCATTGGTGAGTTTTGTAACTTCTTTCATGGATGGATGCTTGTGTGCCCTAGGCTTGTCGGTTATCGGATAACCAGTGACAGCATGAAGAACATCCTTTGTTATTTGCTTGGGTTGGTCTAGCCATAGTTTTTTGTCATGCATCCTGCTCAAGACTAACTTAATCCATTCTATCTTGAATTCCCTCAGGAAATGTAGGGCATTGGTTAACCCTTTGACCTCCAAGTGTTTGTGTTCTTCTTTCAGTTTTCTTTCGCCATCACATAGCTTCTTATAAGCTTCATCCATTTTTAGATCACCTATCTCTACAATCTTGCAGTGAATGTAAGACCTAACATCTTCTATGAGCAAAACCCTAGGTGGAATTTTTGAAAATGCACCGACTTCATCAAGTTTCGATGCAATTTCTAGAAAGATCTTGTATTTAGGTTCTACACATGTGTTGTTCTTGATTAGTTTCACCACATTCTTCTTTTCATTCTTCAACTTAGCAGTTCTTGATGTAGTTGCCATTATTTTCCAAGTACTTAGGGTTTTCTTGAAATTAGGGCTTTTCTTGACAAAAAAGTAACATAAATCTTTCAGTGTCTTGGGTACTTACTTCGATTCACAATGGTGGTGAGGAATCTATTCTTTGTGTGCTGAATCGATCTGTAGATGCTTCTTCTTTCTGCTCTTTAATCTCTTTGATGTTTCTCTACTTTCTCTTCAAATCGTGAGTGAAAAATGAAGTTTTCCTATCGACTATTTATAGACTTTTTTTATCTAAGTCTCAATAAATGCTCAACAAATCATTGAGATGAGAAGACGGGTTTCATTGGGAGGATGTTTCCAATCATCGTTGGTGAAGATATGATTCTTAGGGTAGTTGTTTAACCACTTTGATTTTACCGATGGATATCGGTGTTCTTTCATGTCCTAATTATGAACTTTACTCTTTTTACCGACGGTTATTGGGTTATATTGGCAGTTTACCATATTTACTTAGAGGACCGACAATTCCCGGTAAGCACAAACAAATCATTATTGTGTTCACTGATGATTTTTGGTAAGTGTTTACCGATGGTGTTGCATTCTTCGATTAGTAACAAGTAAAGTAGTATGCATCTTTGGTTCATGCAGATTTTGATTATCTATTAATTTATATAATGGAATTGATGCAAAATATAGCTTGGTATAGTGTAGTTCCATACTTACTTGTTTAGCTCAAGTGGGGTTAGTGGTGTCACTAGATCCATTGGATGGGGTATCACCATTTGCATTACTTGGTCCAGCTTCATCATTGCTTGAATATTTTATCCACATTTTGTCTCTTGCCCTCTGGATATCTTCAATGGTGTTGTCATTGGGGTATGTGCTTGTTTCTGTCAATCTGTCTTGAGATAACCAACTTTATGATAGTGTAAGCATGCCATTCTGGGGTTTGACCAACCTCTATACCTTTTGGTCCATGCTCTCATGTAGTTTGCAGTGATGTGACCATATATACCACATGTTGTACAGTTTGTTCAAGTGTTGTAATCCCATATATATTGATTACCAGTTCTCTTTGGTTGATAAGGAACTTATTTACCTTTTGGTTTCCATGCTTGCCATTTCTTTTTATAGCATTCTTTAGATGTGTGCCCATTCATCTTGCATGTAGGACAATATTTTTCCATGTAGGTTTCCTTCTTTGGCTTTTCTATCTTGCTCTTGCATTCATTAGCGTTATGTCCTTTCTTGTTACATTTATAACTAAATCCTATGAATGAAGATGTAGGTATAGATTTAGGAGTACCTTTCATTTTAACTCTGCATGTATTTGATGTGTTCCCTTTCTTTCCACAGTGCTTGCATGTTTGCTTCCTTGGTCTTGGATTTTCATAGACATCCTTTGGATTTGATGATTCTCCATTTTTGGTAAAGCCTATACCGCTGTTGTTGATGACTCTTCATTGTCCTTCAAGAAAGTCATCCATTCTTTTATTTCTTTCTTCAGCCTTTCTAATAATCCCATTGTGTTGTTGTTGAATTCTAACCTCATGCTTTAGCTTTTCATTTTCTTCTCTTAGTTCACCGATAATCTGTATTCTCTCAATGAGTTCCACATTTATTCTGTTTTCTTCTTGACTGATAAGGATAATCTGATTTGTGAGATCATGGTGATGCTCAACATGTCTTTGAATTTCCATTTCCTTTTCCTGTAGTTTCACTAAAATATTCCTTCTATCATCAATAGCAAGTGTTCTTTCTGTTTCAGCTTGTCTGGTAGAACTCATCACATCAATCATTCTTACCATCTGGATCTCTTGACCAATTTGCAACATCTTTATTTGCTCTGTCAGATGTAGGTTGATCTCCTTTATATTTGTGATGTTCTCTTTTGATGTTTCTAATGTATTACTTGCATTTGATCCTAAAGTTTCAAAGAAATCTAGAATCTCTTCTTCTTGATAGTCTTTTTCATTGTTTTGGGTAGCCATACCTTTTCTTTCATCCAATAACTCTCTCATCTTGATTCTTGCTTCTTTATACTATTCATAGAACATCTGTATCTCAAGATTTTTGTTCTCAATATTCTTATCAAGTTTGTACTTCTCCATTGTATGATCTTTTCTCTTAAGCCTTTAAGCTTTTTAAGAAGATACTTATCTCTGATACCAATTGTTGGAATTAATGAGAAGTAGTACTGAGAGGGGAGGAGTGAATTAGTACCTCTAAAACTTTTAGCACCTTACACAATTTATCATTAGTAATCATTCAATTCTGATTTAACAACAATTAATGTTATTCTTTCTTATGCACCTAATGTTTGTTCACAATCTTTAATAGTTTTCAATCATTCATAGAAATTGACAAACACATAACACAAGATATGGTATCGCAGAAAACTCCTGTTAGGAAGTAAAAACTGCAGTGGGGATGACACCCACAAAACTTCACTATCTATAGAATGGAAGGGAGCCGGTTAAGGCTTACAATTTGATCACTTATGATGATCTAACCTATTAAGAGTATTAAGGTGGAGACCTGTTAAGATCTACCCTGTTAAGAGCTTTAGCAACACTGATTTAAGTGTGCACTCAGTAATGAGATTTACAATAGGATGGTTAAGCCCACCTTTCTTGAAAGTATTTCATTAGTGTACTACACTTGTTAGAATGAGTACAAATGTTGACCCAACTATATGCAATCTACTATTGCTGATTTACAGATCCATTAAAACCTTTACAATAATAATATCACGTTGAGTGATTGATGAATACCTTTTCTCTGCTTGTCGATAACCTCTATTCTATTCTTGAAAATTGATTTGATTTTGTTTGTGTTCTTCCGCATGAATTCTCTATCTGGTCTTTAGTTTCTCTTCCTGGCTACTATCTTCATTGAACAATAAAAATTCAGAATGGATTGAGCACCTATTTATACAAGTATTTGACCTATCTTGGAATTCATGATTTACAATGTTAACTCTCAGATCCAAGGTTTATAACTTGACCTTGATCTTTAGTTTGCATGTTTTAAAATAGTAAAAAGAATTAAAATAATAAAGATTACATTGATTACTTCGCACATAATGGATTTAAAAGAAAATAAAGAAGTTATAAATATGACTTCAGTGATTTATCTGATGTGGAAAGTTAGATCCACTTTTTGCGGGATGTAACTGACTGTCAGTTCTTGGTTGTCAGTTTGAAATTATAGTTTGTCGGCATTCCTTGACTAAACTATTTGTCGAGTTCCCTATATCTATCGGGTACCTCTCTTTTCTGTACTGTCAGGTAGCACTATTGTTACTCGTCGGGTATCGTTTACCTTTTTGTCATCAGGTAACACTTAACAATGTTTGTTGGGTAACCTTGGCATTAGATAGTGCTATGCCTTATTTGTTGGTGTAGAGTAAACCGATGGTGCAGATCATGTTTTTATTCTAAGTATACTAATGGAAAAATATAATGCCTTCAATTCTAACCTAGTTTTTAATCCACATGCTTTCTTTCCCATGGAAATCTTAGATGACTCTAATGAAGAGGATTTTGATCCTTCTTCCATGGACCATCTTGAAGAGGCACATGCCATAGACCTTGATGATACAATGTATGAACCATAAAGTGAATTCATGTCCTTAAATCCTTCAAATGAAAGCCCATCCAATGAATCCTTGTCCTTAATGCACCCTAAACTTATTGATTGGGATCTTTCTGAGCCAAATGACTTACTATACTTTCCAAATGACAATGCAATGGCCTTATACCTCAATGCAGTTGAACTCAATTTTCCATCAATGAATTCACTCTGGACATGATGATAGGGGTAGGTGTTCAACCTCTTAATCCAAAAAATGAAAAGAAAATATACAAAAAAATGAGAAGGTCTAGTGGTGAAAACCACCATGTGGCAGTGCTAGACCCAAAAAAGTAAAAATAAAGGATGTTTCCGAAGGTGAAAACCAAACTATGGCACCTAAGGAAGAGAGGTTGGACACCTTACCAGCTCATGAAGATGAAAGATCACCTATACTTATTGAACCCACAGAAAAGGTTAACATTGGAACCGAAGGGGATCCTAAATTTATTCACTTAGCAACATCTTTGAGTCCTTTGGAGAGAAAATAATTCATCGAATTCTTTCAAGAAAAATAATTCAACTTTGCATGGTCATATGCCAACATGCCTGGATTAGATCCAAGTTTCATAATGCATCATTTGAATGTGAAACCCAGGGTTAAGCCCGTCAAGCAGAAGTTGAGAAAAATGCATCCACATGTAGCTCTTTTAGTCAAAGTAGAATTGGAAAAAATACTCAAGGTGGGATTTATAAGAGTAATTGCATATGATGAATGGATCTCCAACATTTTACCGATTACCAAATATGATAAATCCATAAGAGTTTTCACGGATTTTAGAGATTTAAACCTTGCTTTCCCAAAAGATGACTTTCCGGCCATTACCAAGCATTGATGCTATTGTGGATCTAATTGCGGGTGATTCTATGTTTTCACTTATGGATGGATTTAGTGGGTATAATCAAATTCACATTGCACCTGAGGATCAAGAGAAGACAACCTTTACATGCCCATGGGGTACTTTTTGTTGGAACGTAATGCCCTTCGGTCTTAAAAATGTTGGAGCCACTTATCAAAGAGCAATGACTACCATTTTCCATGACATGATGCACACCTTTATGGAAGTTTATGTGGATGAAATTCTAGCTAAGTCACATTAAATAAAATATCACTTACCCATACTTGAAAACATCTTCACAAGGCTAGAACAATTCAAAGTGAGACTTAATCCCAAGAAATGTGCTTTTGGGGTACAATCCAGAAAACTCCTAGGGTACATTGTTTCTAAAAAAGGTATTGAAGTAGATCCTTAAAAAGTACAAGAAATAATGGACACGGACATTCCAAATAATATTAATCAAATGAGGTCACTTCAAGGAAGACTTCAATCCATAAGGAGGTTCATTTCTCAATTGGCGGAAAAATGCCATTCTTTCACAAAATTGCTACATAAAGACACTATCTTCACATGGGATGAGGAGTGTGATAAAGTCTTTGAATTATTGAAAAAGTATTTGATGAATCCACCTATCTTGATGCCACCTATTCAAGGAAAACCTTTATTACTCTATATTTCAGCAACGGAAAAATCTTTAGGAGTCTTATTGGCACAAGAAGATGCTAAAGGAAAAGAAAGAGCTATCTACTACTTGAGTAGAACATTGATCAAATATGAATTAAACTATAGCTTCATGGAAAGGGCTTGCCTAGCAGTGGTATTTTCCTCTCAAAAGTTAATACATTATATGTTAATGCATAAGGTGAAGCTCATAGCCAAAATTGATCCATTATAATACTTACTTAGCAAAACAGCTCTATCTGGAAGGATTGCAAAGTGGGTAATGGTTCTTAGTGAATTTGACATTGAGTATGTTGATAGGAAAGAAATAAAAGGTCAAGTTATTTCAGATCAATTGGCTGAATATCCTCAAGAATCTACACATCCCATTCAAATGGAGTTCCCAGATTCTAAAATTGTTAATGTGGAAGCTAAGACATGGACTTTATACTTTGATGGATCTTACACCCAAAATGGTAGTGGGGCAGGCATTCTTTTGATTACACCACAAGGTTACACAATCCCAAAGTCTTACAAGTTATTGTTTCCTTGTACCAACAACATTTCAGAGTATGAAGCATTGGTCATAGGTATCAAGATGGCCTTGGAATGGAATGTCACAGAATTACAAGTCTATGGGGACTCTCAATTAGTCATCAATCAAGTTAATGATGAATTTAATACCAAGGATGAATAATTGATGCCTTACAAAAGATTGGTGGATGATTGGAAAAAATACTTTTCTTTGATTACTTTTGAACAAATTCCAAGAGACAAGAATAGAGTAGTGAATGCAATGGCTACTTTGGCATCTTTTCTTCAAATACTTGATCAAAATGAAAGGTATGAGTTCTTGGTGGAAGAATTGGTTAAACCAACATTTGACCTACCTGATACCCAAATTATTTCCCTTTTAAATGGACATGAATCACCATGGTATGGACCCATTTATGCCTACCTAAAAGACCAAATCTTACACATAGACCAAACATGTGCTCAAAAGAGCAATTTCATAAGACAAGTGGCTTGTTATACCATCCTTTCTGACACATTATATCATAAGGGTCTTGACGGAATGCTCCTTAGATTTCTAGAGGAAGATGAATCAATATTAGCTTTAAAAGACGTCCATGAGGGGATTTGTGGGTCACATTCGAGTGGTTTAAACCTAGCTAAGAAAATCCTACGTATGGGGTACTTTTGGAAAACCTTAGAAAGAGATGCTTGTCAGTTTGTCAAATTTTGTGCAAAATGTCAATACCATGGAGACATGATCCATGCATCGACACAAGAGTTACACCCATTTGTCACACCATGGCCATTCTACCAATGAGGATTTGATTTGATTGGCATGATCTATCCACCTTCTTCAAATGGACACAAGTACATCCTCACGACAACATAGTACTTCACTAAATGGGTTGAGGCTGTTCCTTTAACAACTGCAATGGGGAAACAAATTTCCATGTTCATCCTTAATAATATCATTTGAAGATATGGCATTCCTCATGCCATCACCACGAATAATGGATAATATTTTAAGAACAAAGATGTTGATGAACTTTGTGACACATTTCATATTACACATCACTCTTCATCCATTTAATATCCCCAAGGTAATGGACAAGAAGAAGCTACCAATAAGAATATCATCAAAATCCTTAAAAGATCAGTTGGCAAGTTAGGAAGAGATTGGCATCTTCAAATCAATCCAGGATTATGGGCCTATAGAACTAGTATTCGCACCCTGACAGGAGCTACACCTTTTTCATTGGTTTATGGGGCCAAATTTGTTTTACCTTTATAAGTTGAAATACCATCCGTAAGAGTGTCATTGCATGAATTAATCATGGATGAGGATTATAGAGTTGCTTGACTTCAACAATTGGAGATGTTGGAGGAACACCAAACTCAATCCTATGACCATTTGAAAGTGTATCAGAATCGAATTTCAAGGAATTATAACAAGCACATTAAACCAAGAACCTTTCAAGTGGGAGATTTAGTGTTGAGAGAGAATCCAAAAAATAAGGTAGATAGAGAAAAGAAAGGAAAGTGGGAAGCAAATTGGCTTGGTCCTTTTGTCATTGTTTCTTCTTTTGGAACGGGGACCTACAAATTGGCCGACTGTGATGGTGATGAATTGCAAGAACCTATCAATAGCATTCATCTTAAGAGGTTTCACACCTGATTAGACAAAAGAGTGTCAGAGGAAAGAGTATCAGTTGAGAGTATTAGATGAGTCAGCATCACTTTTGTACATGGAAAAAGTCAAAAATACAAAAAATGAGAAAACATCAAAATACAAAAAAATCAGAAAGTTCAAAAGCCAAAAACAATTGGAAAAGCAGAAAATAAAAAAAAAAGAGAAAATTGAGCATGAAGAAATCCTAAACATTTGGAAAATCAAAAAATGTTATCTTGGTGAAAACCTAGCAATAGGCACCTTGATGATAAAAAATAATTAAAAAAAGAGAGAGAGAGAAAAAAGAGCAATAATCCCAAAAGGTGAGAACCTGGAAACATGCGCCTTTTGTCCCTTAGGTATTTCCTAGTTGCATGTGTACATATTGCATTTCATCATCTCATTTTCCTATATCCTCATTGCATCCGTCATTTGTGCATAGTCCTAGTCAAGTCTCAGAGCTGCATTTTGTCACATTTTAGGTTCAGCTGCCCAAAGTTTCACATTGATGACATTTATCACTTGGGGGCACGCATCATGGATTTTTTGGTACCAAACAGATTCAATAGTGAAACATCTTGGTCACACATCAGAAGAAGATTTTTAGATTTAGAGGAGAGATATTTTGAGAACCTTTGATGGATATCATTGTTTCAACCCTAAACAGTTTGATCTGATAACACGATCCTTGAGCTTCATTGCCTTATTTTATCAGGATTAAAAATTGACAAACCCTAAATGATTAGAATGTTTGGAGTTCTTATTTGAAAATCTTGATACATTTCACAAACACTTGGAAATTTTGATGAGTTTTTCATTGACCTTTGTTGATTCATGTTCTTTTTAGCTAATCAATGATGTTTCGACTAGATTGGCGATGATGAAGACATGATGGTTTCTTAACTTTTGTGTGACTGTATTGAGGAAGATTCTTTAACTTGTGTGAATTCATCTAAGGACATGGTCATCAAAGAACCATTGAGGACATTCATATAGGAAGGAGGGTTAACCTTTGTTTGTTTACGCAAAAGGATACCTTGGATATTTATATTTTCAATATCTTAATACCAACATCCACTTGCAACATTGAATCTGATTAAACCAGTATTCATACTCCCATAGTTGGTCATTCAACTAGTGAGAGTTGTACTAGTTTCCTAAATGGTTACCAAATGAGATGAAAGTCATATTCATATTCTTATGGTCGTAGTGGCACCAGTAAGGATTGTATTGACTACTAGTTCCACAATGCTCAATGATGAAAATATATCTATGTTTGCATTTCTTTCGAAAACCTCAAGGACAATTAGTTGCATTGCATCTTCATGTTAGATTAATTGCATTTCAAGTTATATTAAAATGGCTTGTATTTCTAGAATTTTTCCAAGTTCAAGGGGGGAAATTAATGTTGACAATACTTTATCAATTTAATAGTTTCAAATAATAAATATGAGATTGTCTTTTGTATTCATAAGAATTAATCATTAATCATCATTCCTATCAAGAGAAAAAGCAAAGAAAATAAATATTAATCATTAGTCATTTATCCATATCATCTAGAATTGCATCATACATACAGTTGCATACATCTGAGATATGGTCTCCATACAACCTGATCAATATCATCAATAGTCCGACACCAAAACTCAACCTTGCCCAGACGACACTGGACAACCATGCCATCATACAAAAATGCATACGGATACCCTCGAGCCCGCACTCATGCTGAGACTGGTCTAGTGATAGGGATATGCTCCCAAGTCCACATCTGTAACAAAACTACACCTGCTGAGAGAGATTCACTGCGTCTGTATACAATCTCATGTAAATCATGATATAGCTAGTCCAATACGCAAGAACCCCAGTCAAATCTCTGAGGATGTGCAATCAAATCCTCCAGTATACAGCCCCATCCGACCATAGATCCATGACCTCTCCTATCTGGAAGTAGTAATCCTCCGATAACCACTCCTAACAATGCTGGAAAAGTAGGAAATGAAGCAAATTGTGCCCAAGTAATGCAATCATCAACAATGGTGTTGTCTCCAAACACCTGTCTACATACACTGCTATCATAAACTGAGTCATAATATACCTGCTCTCCATGAGTCAGGATCCTCAACAATCTATATACATCCTCGGGTGTGATAGTAATCTCGCCGAGGGGTAGATGGAACATGTTATGGTCAGAGTGCCATCGCTCTGCCATAGTTGTCAAAAGACCTCGGTTTAGCTGAAACTGAGGGAGATCAAGAAGGAAACTGAGACCACATGTCTCGATCATCTGTCACTCAGGAAGCGTAAGCTCATCGACCAAATAAAAAATCCAGGACACAACACCCCGTATATGAAACTTACGGTAACGTTCCTACATTTTGAAACAAGGTGAATTATATTAGTCTTTCTATTGAGGGATCATTCTAAGTCAATCAAACACATTAAATCTACCCTTGCTCTATTTTGAGCGCATCAACCTATTGTTCCTAACCTCTAGATCTTGAGAAGGGATAAATTTGGTATCATTTTAATCAATCTGATTGGCATATCAAACATTCATCGATATGATTTTTCTAATATCCTAAACACTAAGTGAAATTATGGATGTACATTTTCTAGCTTGGAATTCAATTGAGTTATCTAGATGATTGATCAAAGGCACTTCATCTATTTTATCTAAGTTTTTCAATCTTTATGGTAGGTGGCACTTGAATAAGTGTACACGGTTTTTTAAGCCCCGCAACATTAAATATCTTACATGCGACACTTTAATCATCAGAGGCGGCACTTTGCTTAACAGGCGACCTTTTAAAGTCCTACGTGGCTTTTTTAAGTTTCCTAGGTGGCCTTGAAATTATAGGGTTTCCTGGGCAGCGTTTAGCTAATTAGGTGGAAAATTTTGACCTAATTCCTAGGCGGCTGTGGATTGCTCCAACGTGGTTCTTAAATGCACGAAGGCAACTTTTCCCTACCCTAGGCGGCTTTTTAACTATCCTACACGGCATTTAACAAATTTCTATCTAGAAAGCATTAAAAACATGCCATAAATGCTATTTAATGAGAAATAAATGCACTAGGAAGGTTTGAACCACTCACCGAAGGCCTGTAGTCAGGAGGTCTCTGATATCGGCGCACTCGCTCGAATCGATGCTCTCGAATAGGGACCACCATCGCTGTCAAATGTCATAGGATCAGAGCAAGATCTTAATAGTAAAAAGTGCAAATGAATAGTAAATTTGGGTTTTTCAACCTATTTAAGCTATTTTACCCTAATTTGTGAGATTTTTGACCCAGTTAGACCAATTCTGCATATTCTGCACACTGGGGCATTTTTTGACATCTTTTCAACATCATTGTTTATTAGAAATACAATCATCTTGGATCTATTCTTTCATCAATGTACATCAATTTTTTTTACATCTAAGATCAAAATGCTTTCATTTATGAGGGGGCATCATCATATCAGGATTTTGCATCATATCTTGTATCAAATCTGGGGTATTAAAAATTCAAACTTTATCAGTGGGGTATTCTGCATCAAGTTTCACATCAAGTTTCATATCAGGGTTTCACATCAGTTTCATATCAGGTGTAACATCAAATCATCAATTAGGTTTTGCATCAATCAGACATCAACATCAAATCAATAATTAGGATATCAAGTTTTCTTTGAATCAATGTGCTTCGCACATCAATTCAAAGAGGGGCATTTGTAGACACCTAAAATTTACCAGGTGTCTCTTAATCATCAAAATTTGCAAATCTCAGCCAATTGCCCTAAATCTCATCAAAATGCATCAAAATAGATCAAAATCATTCAAATGGACATTTATCAAGCAAATTGGACAAAATCAAATTAAAATCAAAGGATTAAATAATAATGAAATCAAATAATCAAATTTAAGCCTAAGAGGGATCAATCAAATTATATAATTGATTTTAATCAATTAATTGTATAGTTTTAAATCAAAAATCAAATCCAACCCATTCAAATTTACATGGCTAAATTAATTAAATGATTGAATTAAATAATTCTTAATTTCTTTCAAATCAAATTGATCAACCAATGAGAGTTGAGGATCTTGTCTTCTTGTCCCACCCTTTGAGGACAACCTTTTAAATGGTCCCCCCATTTGAAACCATCTCAAAGCCTTTCACTCAACCAATGATTGACCATGGTCAATTCACTCTACCCCCTACCCTTGGGAATTTTCTATAAATACAAGCCATTTTCTATGCATTTGATATCCTAGAAATTCAAGAGCAAAGCATCCTTATTATAGGCAATTTGAGAGCAATTGATAGGAATTTAGCATTTGCATAGCATTTTGATCATTTGTAGAAGCAAATTGTTGATCTTAGGAGCATATCATGAGCACTTGAATTAGAATCACACATCATTTGAGAGAATTAAGCTAGATTTGAGCATGTTTATTATCAATTTCTTATTCTAGGATTGTCCTTGAGAGAGATTAAGGCTGAGAGCTCTCTTAACAAAGCTTAGATAGGGAACCATGAGATGTCATGGATTTAATTGCAATTCTTAGATTAAATTGATTTTTCTTTCCATAGAATTGTTGTTATTGATCCTAATTTCATGAAGGTGTAATCTCACACACACATAAATATTCAAGCCTACATCATTATTTTAATAATCACGATCAAGTTTTATTTGTTCCTTAATTTTGAAGCCATCCACTAACATTATTTAAGAAAATTCAAGCTTTATGTGAGACTTCAAGGCAAGGGTTTCACGTTGAAGGTAACATATATCATTTCAAGCATTTCCATTAAAGGTTTTAACCCATGATCTTTCTGAGGAGAAGCTCTCTTTTCAAACAATATTATTGTAATAGAGGTGGACACACCAGCATGGGGTTTTACTTAGGCAAGCCCCTATACAAAAAACCATTTCACCATCTTTTCATGTGCATTGGTGCAACTATGATAACATACATGGTTATAATAATGTAGGGAAAACAAAGACAAATGATCTCATACTTAAAATATATAGAAACCCTTATATGGGGGAACCTGATAGACTTGTGTAATGTAAAGGAAATATGGTCACTCATTTATTCTAATTAGGAACTAGGCCTATGCCCACTTTTATTACATTGGAATGCAAAGCCATAAAGAGATAAATATGATTGACTAACACTTTATCCTAGAGAATCAATTTAGTATCACTCCAAGGAATTGTTTGAGTGATTCCAAAGACTAGGTAATTGAGATCTATGTCTAAATGAATGATATTGACTAGTTCAAAAATCTAACTTGCACTCCCATAAATAGTATGTCATATGATAAAAATACATCATATCACCTCTATCAATAAAACAATTATCCTCAATGCTGCCTTTCTCTAGAAATATTTTACCTTATATAATAACATGCCCTTACATGCTTCTAAATACATTTGCACTTATATTTGGCCATTGAGATATTTATCAGTTCATTATCACTTACCACATTCTTGTTAATAATTATCATTAGGGTGAAAATCATTGATCTCCAGTGATTTTTTTTTCATTTGGATATGCAAAAATTCCTCCAGTTGTTATTTAAATCATATAGAACATGTACAAAAATGTAAGGGAAATTATATTGTATACATGTGTCTTAAATTTGAATTAATATGAGGGGGTTCTATCGAGCAGGGTGACCTTGTCTAGAAACTGGTCAACTTCATGGGTTTCAAGATATGAGGTCCTAAGACTCTGCACTGGGATCCTGGAAAATTTAAACTATATTTTGGAGGTGAAGGTCACCCCAAGTGACCCTAACCTGGGTCAAGTTCACCCCAGGTGATCTTGTCCTAGGTTTTCAAAATTAAATTCTAGATCTGGATTTATAACTACCCCCTGAGTTGATTTCCTTCTATCATCTCTGTCAGAACTTGTAACTAAACTTGGATATACATACAGGGGAAGGAAAATGATTTTTCAGGTTGTATAGGGGTTTCCCTTAGTCAAACCTCATCTTGGGAATCAATCCTACAATGCTGATGAATTGCAATAAAAATATGAACTAAAATTCTTGATGTAAATGCTTAGTTGAAATGATTATACCTCAAATTGATTATATGATGCTCTTAGGATAAGTCTTGCATATGTTGATCCAATATCATGATGAAACATCATGAAATCATAATTTAAATAATAATGGAAGATTCCTTGATGTAGCTTGTTGCTTCTTGAATCCGATATTCTCTTGAAGTGTTGTGATAATGAGTTGATGATGAGATGTTGAAATGAATTGATAGGGAGGCCTTATAGTGATTTCAAAGTGAAAACACATTTTGGCTAACTTAGAATTATAATAATGTTTCATCAGGGTTAGTTTTGGAAAGGGTTAGACTGTCATATTATGATCCAAAATTTTTGGGAAAAAACATTGGTCAAGGTCACCCCAGTCAATGTTGTTCAGACTAAAACTACCCAAATTTTTAGAGACGTGAGATAATAGGGTCTAAAGTACCTAAAATTATTTGTGAAAAGATATATGATGTTTAGATGCAGGAAAACATATTTGAACTTTTAAATAAGTTAGGATTTATAATAAATTAAAATAAAGGGTGCACCTAAAATTAAGGGCCCAAATAATAAAGTGTTGATATTTACATAAAGTGGAAGAGGACTCATAATATTAATTTAAATTAATAAAGGTCATATAATGCATAGAGGAATGAAAATAATAAAATGAATGATAGGAGTGTGTGAAATTGGACACCCTAATTAGAGGAGTATAATTTATGATGCTACAACTTATATAGTACTTTTGGCTGATTTTTGGAAAGATAGACCTATAAAGCATTTTGATTGAGAATCTAGAACCTTTTTTTGATGAAGACACCTTTAGAATGGGGTGTCCAACATACCAATCTTGCATATTCAACTCCAAATTGTTGCAATATGTTCTTCTCTATCTCCTAATTTTATATTTGTACTAACATGTTGATTTTCAATTATGTATCTTGTTGTTTTATGTTGAATGTTACCAATTTCCTCTTATTTTACCTAGATGTTGCATATTCATGTAAACTCACATAAATCCTTAAAAATGACAACAATTGATCAAAGTGTTCAACTCTCCTTTTGGACTGAATTCGAACCTTAGTGGTTGTTCCAGAAGAATTAATTTGATAAAGTGGAAATACTAAATGAATATGATCTTAGTTTGTATTCCTAGACTAAGGCTTATATTTCCATCCATTTTACATAATTATATTTTGTATGTATGTTAAAATGGGCTTCATTTATTTAATTAAATAATTTTTAAAATTTTATTACATTCACTATGTTTATAAGCAAGTGTGTAATAGTGAAGGCTATAGAGTTTTTGATATCCTTAAATGGAACTCTAACCCTAAGTGCACTAGGTGTTCTTGAAGGGAGCAAAATTTTAAAGAAATGTTAGGTAATGCATTGATGCATTGCATGTTTTTCCTACCCTAAGGATTCCATAATATCATTAGGTTTGAAAAATTTAACCTTAAATTAAATAGAATCGTCAAGGGAACTTATGATGTGGTATGTAAAAAGAGAGTTAGATTATCCTTGTGTGGAATTGGAAAGTCAATTAGATGTCCAATGTCCATGAAATATGCCATTTTAACAAAACTTTGTAAGAGCACACTAAAATAATTATAGACATTAGGGCCAAATTGAACTAAAAACTATTTAATGAAGTATAATTTTGGTTGATGGTCAAAAAATATCCAAACATATTTTGTTCTTACATGGTTTCTCAATATCAATTCAACTGCAGAGAATTACATGTTAGACATTAAGAATTTGTATTATTTATGTCATTCCAAAACTTGGGTCTCCATTTCAATGACCATGCCCCCATAATACCCTAATAATTGCCTACAATCAAAACAACCTATCACAAAAGAGAGAAGTGATTGATTTTCTATAGAGCCTGAGGTTCAATTAAATGCAAAAAAATAAAATAATTATGAGAATGAGTTTATTTGAAAATGAAAGGTTGGGATTTCATTTACTATTTTTTTTTCTACCATAAGAATGTGGGAGACATATACATTTACTAGCTCCTTTACTATTGGAAATAGTGGAGGGAATATAGTTTTAAATAAGTAATAATAAAATTTAATAATTTTAGATGGATGGAAGGTGAAATAGGTCAATTATGTTGAACAAGCCAAATAAATGAGTGGGGGGCGATCAATTATTCCTACACACTTTATAGAACTTTTACTTTGTCGTTGAACTTATAAACAACAACAATACCAACTTTTGATCTATCAGTTAACCACATTAATCATCCATAATATATATGAATATGAAAGCACAAAAACACCAACACAAAGAACACCAAGATTTGCATGAAAACCCAAACTGAGAAAACCCACATAGAAGCTAGGTCTCATGTAATGAAACATCGATAAAGGTGACACTAGTTAAGGTGATTTTTACAAAGGCTCACTGTCTATTGTGCTCACTACAAGTTGTCTCACTATCGGTTGGATCAATACAAGTCGGCCTAACTACCTTTACAAATGAGTATGGCTAACTGCTGTAATCACCTAAAAATGGTCACCTAAACCCTAGACCCCCAATCTCAGCATTTAATCAAGAAACCCTAACCTTGATTAAACCTAAGTCCTAAATCAAACAGGCAATTCATCAAATTGAACTGATCTGACCTAAACCCTATGTCCTAATCAATCATCGTACTTGATTAATTAATTAATTCCTAAAATCATAATACGTTGGCAAATAAACATTATGTTAATTATTTAATTGATATTATGACATATTAATTAAATAAATATTACAAAATTGTCAATTAAATCAAAAAGGAATTAAATTAATTATAAAATCATAAATGTGCATTCA
>MU223413.1:1215464-1225803 GCA_018584345.1 Thuja plicata | reverse complement strand
TTTTGTCTTATGTGGGACACAAAAGTCAACTCCTATTTTCCTATTGGAGGATATTTGTGCACAAGGATCAAGCTTCCATTTTTCCCCACCCTTGATTAAGACTTTTGCCTCTTAATCTCAATGGTCCGTTTCATCTCACTTCTTATAAAAGGAGAGCTCTCTCCTTCATTTTCATATCTTAGGTTTTGAGGCTAATGTTATGCTGCAAGTTTTCTAGGTCATTTGGAGTTCTTTGAAGATATTCTACATCCAAACTTTGAAGACTTGTTATTGCATTTCATTGTAGTATTATATTTCATTCCTTAGTTGCATTATCATGGCATATTAGCTTAGATTTCCTTTTATGCAATAGATTAACTTGCATTGTCATATAGATTTGCATTGCATTACATACATTTGGTTTCATTGGAGATATTGGCATTCTTTCCCTTGTTTTCATTGTGAATCTCTCATTGTATGGTTTATTGGTAAGGTCATGAGTTTATAGCTCTAGCTGAGAGCAATTTTACAAATCTTGCAACTCCATGCATAGAGAGCTATGGATCAATTTGTGAGGGCTCATTCTTGAGTTTCCTTGCATGTAAGGATTCATAGAAGTACACTACTTTTGTGTGTATAATGGCTATAATAATGCAAAGAGGCAAAGGTAAATACAAGGGTAAATTACCACTTGTATGTTTTAATTGTAAAGAGATTGGACACTTTGCTGAAAGATGTCCTAACAAAAGAAAAGATGATAGTATTAATGACAGATCATTTGAAAATAAGTTTGACAGAGGTGATAATCGAGATTACAGAAGCAACTAAAAATAAAAAAGAAGAGATACCCGAGACTACAAGGACAAAGGAAAAAATGCCAGTTACCTAGCTACATGCAAAGATGAAGATACCGACACCAAATCTGATGAAGATATTGAGATGGTGTTTGTGACAGTAAAAGATGATTTAGATGAAGATGAAAGGTATGTAGAAACTGCACTCATATCTAAATTTAGTAAAAATGATGTATGGATCATAGATATTGGCTGCACTCACCATATGACTAGTGACAAACAAAATTTTGAGACTTTTGAGTACTATAATGGTGGTTCAGTAAGAATGGGTAATGCCACACCTTATCTAGTTGAAGGTAAAGGAACTATAATGTTGAATAACCTGATAAAATCTGAAAATTCTTATTGGGTGAAAGGATTGAATTATAATCTATTGAGTGTTTCTCAGTTGAATAATTCAAGTCATAAACTAGCATTTGAAAATAAGAAGGCAAAGATCTTCAATGAATCAGGAAGGTTGATTGGTACCAGTGAGCAGACAAAAGGTAACTTATTCTATCTAAATGATACTGGCACCACTTTCTTAATGGCTAGAAACAAAGACATATGGTTGTGGCATAAAATATTGTGTTATGTAAGTTTTGACAACATGATAAAGATAAGTAAAAAGAGAAATGTAAGAGGCTTACCGAGAATGTCAAAGCCAGACAATATCATGTGCAAAAATTGTCAAAAAGGTAAGATGACAAAGTCTAATTTCAAAAGCAAAACCCATACATCTGATGCCATTCTAGAATTAGTCCATACTGATCTATGTGGACCCATGAGGACAAAGAGTTACTATGGTGATAGATATTTCATTCTCTTTGTTGATGATTACTCTAGAATGATGACAGTTATATTTCTAAAAGATAAATCAGAAGCATCCAAGATGTTTAAATGATACAAAGCAATGGTAAAAAAACAAAGTGGTAAGGAATTGAAATGCTTAAGATCAGATAGAGGAGGGGAATTTATTTTAGATGAATTCACTAACTTTTGCAATGAGCATGGTATCAAAAGACAAGTCTCCGCACCGAGAACACCACAATAAAATGGAATTGCTAAAAGAAGGAACATATCCATTGTTGATTGTGTAAGGACACTGATGATAGAGAAAGGCATCACCCAAATCTTCTGGAGGGAAGCTGCCAGTATTGCTGTTTACACATTGAACAAAGTACAATTAAAGAAAGACACCATGAAGATACCCTATGAGATATGGTATGGTTACACACCCAATGTAAGTTACTTCAAGATCTTTGGTAGTCAATGTTATATCTTAAAAGATGATAGAAATGGAAAGCTTGACTCCAAAAGTGATGAAGGTATCTTTCTAGGGTATTCCACCAAGAGCAAGGCTTATAAATGTCTCAATAAAGCCTCTAACAAAACTTTTGAAAGTGCAACTGTAAATAGATGAATTTGTAGAAAAGAATGAAAAGGAAAGCACAAAAGAACTAGAGGACTACAACAGGTTTGTTTACAATGAAGAACCTAACACTCTTCCCGAACAAAAATGTATAGCTCTCGAGCAACAAATTATTGCACCCGAGCATCAGGATGCAAATACCAAAAATTAGGATATTTCTTAAGATGATGTACCAAGCGATGGAGATCAGAATGAAGGACACAATGATGATCAAGATGATAGAAAAAGAATTGAACCTGTACTTGCCAAGTATGTCAGAAGGAACCATCCATAGAACTAGATCATTGGAGACAAGAAGGCTGGTATGAGAACTAGAAGTAAGTCTCTAAACACAAGACGTCTTATTTATGATTTTGAGCCAAAATCTGTCAATGCTACACTCGATAATGAAGAATGGATTAGTGCTATGAATGAAGAAATTGAGTAGATTAAGAAAAAAAAGACATGGACACTTGTACCGAGACCAGATGACAAGAATGTCATCAGTACAAAATGGATATTCATAAATAAGCTAAATGAGAATGGAGAAATCACTAGAAACAAAGCAAGAATAGTATGCAAGGGGTATGCACAAGAAGAAGGGATTGACTATGGAGAAACCTTTGCACCTGTTGCTAGGCTAGAAGGAGTGATAATATTACTTTCTTATACTACATTCAAAGGATTCAAGGTATACCAAATGGATGTCAAGTCTGCATTCCTAAATGGAGTACTTAAGGAAGAGGTATACATTGAGCAACCAAAAGGGTTTCTTGATCCAAACAAGAGGAACATGGTATTTAGACTACACAAAGCCTTGAATAGATTGAAACAAGAACTAAGAGCCTGGTATGAAAGAATTTATTCCTATCTCATAAGTATTGGATTTGTAAGAACTAGTGAAAATAGTAATCTTTATTTGAAGGAAGATACTAATGCTAACATTTTGATTGCTAAAATATTTGTTGATGACATCATATTTGGAGGCAATGATATGCTATGCAAATTATTTGCAAATGAAATGAGCAAAGAGTTTGAGATGTATATGTTTGGAGAGATCAAGTTGTTTCTTGGTCTATAGATCACGCAACAAGATGAAGGCATTTTCATTACACAATCCAAATACATCAAGGAAGTGCTGAAAATATTCAAGATGGAAGATTCCAAGCCAGTTGGAACACCGATTGTAACTGGATGTAAACTGACAAAGGAAGACAAGTCACATGAGGCAAATCAGATTTTGTACAGATCAATGATTGGAAAACTCATGTATGTTGTACATACTAGACCAGATATTGCACATGTAGTAGGAATAGTTGCAAAATTTTCTTCTAATCCCAGAGAATCACATATGACTGCTATGAAAAGAATCCTAAGATATCTAAAGAATACCAAGGACTATGACTTATGGTATAGAAGAGAAGGAAAATTTGAACTTAAGGCCTTTACTGACACTGATTGGGTTAGAAACATTGATGACCAAAAAAACACAACTGGAGGAGAATTCTTTATGGGTGAAAGACTTGTCACATGGATCAGCAAGAAGCAAGGGTGCATCTCTCAGTCTACTGCAGAAGCAGAGTATATTGTTGCTGCTGCAAACTGCTCAAATATTGCATGGATTAAATAGTTACTGGAAGGTATGCATATGAAAATTATTGAACCCGTAATTATCTATTGTGATAATACCAGTGCAATTAACATTTCCAAGAATCCAGTCATGCATGCTAAGGCAAAGTATATTGTTATCAAGTATCATTATTTGAGAGAACAAGTTCAAGAGAAGGAGGTGATACTTGAGTATGTGCAATCAAAGGAAAAATTAGTTGATATCTTTGCCAAGCCACTGCCCAAGGATACATTTGAGTACTTGAGAAAGAGACTAGGGGTCAGACCCTTGTCTACTGGTCAGTAAGATGAATAGAAGGTTACATCAGTCTACATATTATCAGAATATCATTCATTTTGATGCAAGAAAAGAGATGGACTTCAAAGATACATCTGTACACAACAAGGTATTTATTTACTCCAAGCACCAGAGTTGTTCTATTGCTGATGGATTGGGAAATTCAAGGAGTATATTATGGATAAAAAGGATTATTTGACATTATTGTCAAATATTTGTTTGACATTATTATCAAAGGGAGCGATTATATCCATTATCACATTATCCAAAGGGAGAGATATAACCAGAAAATGGGAGAGTACATACAAAGGGAGATATTGCTGACAAAAGAGAAAAGAGACATCAAAAGAAAAGAATAGTCAAAGGGAGAGAGTTTAACACAAGAAGAGAACACATCACATTAGAAGAAGAAAGATTCTACATCTATCTAGTGAAGGGATTGAAGACAAAAAGAGAGATGCAAGAATCAAATCTAAGCTATATGATATTACCGAGGACCAGATATTTGTATTGGTTATAGTACATAAGATTGGTAGTTTGATGAACTTCAACTGTTATATTTCATATTGTATTAGTGATAATATAGGGTGATAATGTAGTGTGTTTCCATCAATGCCAAAGGGAGAGATTGATGAACTATAACTGATTGAATGTTTGAAGATGTTAAGTTGATAATCACCAAGACACAAAAAGTTAATGCAAGACATTAAATTAGTTAATGTATTATATTTTCATTGATGTCAACTCGATATAACCTGTATGGTCATACTGCTAAAAGACTTCAAAGAATCAATGAATCAAAGGCTATG
Source organism: Thuja plicata (assembly GCA_018584345.1). Lineage (NCBI taxonomy): Eukaryota > Viridiplantae > Streptophyta > Pinopsida > Cupressales > Cupressaceae > Thuja > Thuja plicata. Next base: position 1,220,865 of record MU223413.1, on the reverse strand, counting down.
CTATCAGTAGTGCATAAAATTTAAGTATTCAACTTGTGACTGTATACACTGATGAAGTGCACACCAACAGACAGAGTAAACCAACAAGAGAAAAGTCACGGTGTTACCCAACAAGCAAAAGTAGAGAATTACCGACGAGCAAAGTCACAGTGTTACCTGATGAGAAAAATCATAGTGTAACCCGATGAATAGATTTATAGTGTTTCCCGATGGATAGGCAAGGACAGAGATCCCGAAGATAATTGAAGTCTCACCGATGGAACAGTTAGTTGTCACTGACAACTAACTGAAGTATTGACCAACAAAACAAAGAGTTCAAAAATGACAAAAGGCTTAGCTATCAAGAGCTAAATATAGACTTAACTAGTAGTTATCATTGTTTTAATCGAAAAGATAAAGCCTAAGATAAGTAAAGGATTTAAAGATGCTTTTTCCAGCTGGCAAGAAGATCTCTATGAGATAAAATAGGAGTTTTTCTTTAAATATAATTGGCAATAATTATGGATCATGCCAAGATCAAGAAAGCCAAGAAATGGTGAAATCATGTCTATATAAGAGACAAGCTAATTCAATGTGAATTAGGGGAGTGACAAGAGAATAGATGCTGAAGGAGAAGAAAGTCTTCATTCAGACCTGATCAATCAAGCTGAGAAAAGAGCTAAATTTTGCAGACACCAACAAACAGTGACACAACATCACAGAGCAGAACAGTGTGGAGCAAAGGTATTGAATTGATAACATTGATCAGAAAGGTAATGCACTTGCAATAGATCTAAAAATATGAAATTCTAGTTGTATATGTGAATAGATTAATTTACTATTTCAATTTAACCATTGAAGCATCAAGTCTCTTAACCAAGCACGACTTAAAAGTCTTTGCTAATTGAGATACATCCCAAGGAGTATCAAAAATTTTGATCATACAAAGTAGCATTGGATATGCCTAATACCTATTGACATGCCAAGTGAGTGTTTGATCAAGGATGGTAGCATTAGATGCCAGATACTAAGTGACAAACTATTCATTTAAATCCTCTAACAAGGTCACACCTAACCATGTGTTTGTAACCTTTAACAGTGTTGGCTCTTCACTGACCTCACTTCAGAAGAGTGAAAATTTGGGTTACCGGTCCCAGTGGTTTTTCCCTTAATAGGGTTTCCACGTTAAAAATCCACGTGTCATGTGTTTATGAGTCATTACTTTATTGTTTTGCATTTCACATAAGTAAATCTGGATTGATCGGTATACACTAGTTATTTACTGTATTTCGGTAAATAGAAAGACTACTAATCGGTAAAAGTAAGAATAAGGTTTGAAAGAGCAATCTGAGCAGTAGTTATTTGTTATTAATATTTCAAGGCAATCATCTTGTAGGGCTGAAGATAACTAGAGGCTTATAAATGTGGTAATAAGTTTTTGGGTTGATTTAAGGATTAATTTTTGAGGCCACCGATTCACCCCCCTCTCAGTTATTCTAACACCTATATCCTTGAATTTTTTTCATTCATAATATTGCATACAACACGAGGATGTCACAATGTATTCTAATTCAACAATTGATAATATTATAGAATCCTACTTCTTTCTTGACCAAGAAACAAACCAGTAGCCAAGAAAGTGAGCTCCACCACTGGTACTTCTTTAGTTATCCACACATCCTACCCAATCTACAGGTGTATAAGCTTTCAGTGTGAAATATTATCCTTTTGGATACCATAAACCAAAATCTTTTATACCTTTCAGATATGTGAAAATTCTCTTTATTGTCATAACATGTGATTCTTTCAGTTCTTACTAAAATTTGGCTACCAAAGATACTGCATACATGATATTTGGTTTGGTAGAAGTCAAGTACAATAATCCACTAATCATTGATCTATACTTTCTTGCATATGCTTTTGGTGACTCATCCTCCTTAGTCAACTTACAAGTGATAACAATTGGAGTATACCGGTTTGGAATTCTCCAACCCAAATTCTTTAATAATTCCTTTACATACTTGGACCGGGAAATGAATATGCCTTCACTACTCTAATTTAATTCCAATTTACCTTTAGCCATACCTCTATGGAAATGAAGGATCATTTCAAAAGAGGGCGTAGACATCTAGGATTTCTTATGATTCACTATAATCCAACCCTCCTCCACCTTAGCATCCACATCTTGCCAAGCCAAAGAATCCACCGCTAGACTCTCAAAACCTTGAGAGGTAAGACCAAAACCACCTGCAGAATAACTAGAGAGACATAAACAACAAAAATATGTCTCTCAATAGTAACATCACAATCTCCATTAAAATACCTATTGCAGGCATCACCATCCCAAGGTGCAGCTAGTGCATCACTACTAGGAGTAGAAGAACTAGCCGAGATCCCAACATTCGAAGGGACAACATCACTCTCCACACCCCTATCAGCAGGAACCAAAATTTTCTAGGAAGAGATCGTGAGACATTCCTCCATGACCACCTTGAAGAAACTTCTATCAGAATTCTCAACCGTATATTGTTGTTCACAAGCACCATTCCACCATGTGGTAGACCATTTCTTTTTTTCCAAACTGCATTATGAACCAGCATGCCCAGTTTTAAAACATTTTTGCATCTAAAATGAACCCTTTCCTAATCCAATAAATAAACCCAACTACCCTTAGAAGAATTAATCACAATCTCAACTAGTAGCCCTTTAGAGATATCCATCTCCACAAGAATCTAGGCATAAGTAGAATGCAAAATATCAGAAGATTCAACATCTACCATCAAAAAATCACCTAATGCATTTCCCACTTCCTCCAATAGAGCATCAAAACAAAGATGAAGAGGAAGGTGAGGAAGCCACACCCACATAAGAATTGTGTTAAACTTCTTAGAGAATGGGGAGAAATCAACAAGCCATGGATTAACCATTAGCAATATCTTATCATCCCAAGTGAATTAACGATCACAAAAAATAGCATTTCTATCCTAAGCATTATCAAATTTAGTAATGAAAAAGTCTCTTTCCATAGGGAAAATCTGGATTGTACCTGAAATGTAGGGTTACCATTGTTGAGAGATCCAATTGTGCAACTAGGGAAGACGGGGAAAAAAATCCCCTAAATCTTTAGATAACAACATTAGAGGAGAAGATCAAAATATTAGTATCCATTTCCTTCTCCAACTGCACATTCAGCTTCACAGATATGACATTTGAAATCATAATAAATATCTTAATTTTCTGACGACGCTTAAACCTAGAAGAAGCCCCAGGCCTACTCGTGGCACTGGCTCTAGAACTAGCAAGAGTCCCTTCAGACACAAAGGCACCAAATAACTTGTTAATGAGGCTCTTAGTTTGAGAAATCTCTCCTAATCTATTCCATGATTTATATGCAGTAGTCTCATTTGAAATATTTAATAGAACAAAATCATACAAACACAAATTAAATTTGTCGTGAGTTTCTCTATCTAATTGACACAATATCTAGTTTCTTCTCTTTATTGACAATAGCCCATTGATCTCTTTCTTTAAAGAGATCCTCCATTTTTAACTTCCAAAGCTCATATCAAGTACCATTGAACTTTGCAATGTCCAACCAAGATGATCTAGCCATGATCTTTGATCACACTAAATCTAAAACTGCGATAAAAAATAACACTCTAATTGCAGAAGAATAAAAAACACAATCAAACACTCCAAGAAAGGCACCCCTACGATACCAAATATTGAAAAGCATGATATAACTTTATAGTGAAAATATATTCATAATTTCATGTATCCAAATAAACAAATAGCAATAAACCATAAATGAAAGCAGATTACAAAATCAATGAAAACAATGACTCAAAAATTACATGGGAATACCCTTGTGTATAAAAACTTCACACCCAAAGAGATTCAAGACTTGTAATAATCCTTTAAATGAGTTACTGTTAGAGTATTATTTCCTTTTACTCTAGTTGCTTAAGCGTCTCTTAGGTGCATTATTAATTAATTATTAATTAATAATGTGCAACCTAGTTCTTTCCTTTAGGGTTTCTTTCTCACCTTTATAAGGTTGAGTCTTGTACTTTTTCATTATTCTCTTATGCATTTTTCTTACATTTGGAGAGCAATATTCTTTTGTCTCTATCTTTTCTTCTCTTGTGACAGGTTATTGGTAAATAGAGTTTCTTGGGTTGTGTAGAATTGAGTTTGATCAATTCTTTCATGGTATCAGAGCTCAGATCTGTGGCCGCCTGTTCCTGATTTGAAGATTTTTTGGAGCTTCAAGGGTTTCATCTTTCAGCTGTAGTTTTTGGCTGGATCTGAAAAAATATATTTTTTAGAGGCATCTTGGGCCAAAACAGACCTCTCCAATGAATTCAGAGGATTGATCCGGTGAATTTTGATATAAAATTCGACCTATTTGGCCTCCGGAGCATCTGGAAAAAAAAATTTGCCCTATTAGGGTCGTACGGACTCGTTTTTCGAGACAAAAACAAAAAAAATCATTTTTTTTTAATGATTTGGGGCGCTGCCATTGTCATTTGAAATCGCGCCACCCAGGCGCTACCCCGCGGCCACCCGAGCATCACCCCGCTCAGCGGCTCCCCCCGCCGGCCACCTCCGCCCGCCGGTCGCCTCTGCACCGCCCGTCTGCTGCCCAGCTCAGCGGCTCCGCCCGCCGGCCGCAACTGCGCAGCTCACCGGCCACCTCCGCTGGGGTCCACTGCCGGTCCGCTCGTCTGCGCAGGGTTGACGTTAGCGACCAGAATTTTTTTGGGCAGTGTTTTTTAACAATTTTTTTGGCAAGATTATTTTTTCGGCGCCGCCCAGTTTTTCTGGTGACGATGTCATGCTGACGTCAGCGACGGCCCAATGACGGTCATTCGGACGTCAAATTTAGCCCAGTGACTGGTTTTTTCTAGCAAGCTCACTCTTCAGGGTACCTGTCAGTTTTTTGCTCATAACTTGGGCATACGGTGTCCTTTTTTGAAAAACAAAATATCATCGAAAAGGTGTTTCTGAGCCCGTCGCATTGGTGCAGGTCTCATTTCCTGATTTTTCCATTTGGTTGCTAGTTTTTTCAGTCAAAGTCATACCTTCCTTTGTGCTCCTATTCTGTATCCGGTGTTCAGGTTTTTCTCTCATTTTTTCTGTGCTTTCAGTAGTTGATTATTTGTGGTGCACAGGGGATAGGATTATACATTGTGGGGGGGTGCATTTTACTTTCTATCCTTTCATTCAGAAAGACCCTTCTACTTCCATCTTATTCTTCTTTCAATGTCGGACCCCTTTGTGGCCCGACTAACACCTCACAACTACCACACATGGAAGCCACACATGACCAGACTCCTCATGTCATGAGGTTTATGGTCTTGCATGGATGCGGTTCAACCAGTCCTTCAGAGGCCTTATGAGGCACTTATGCACAGAAACA
>MU223413.1:1195874-1213741 GCA_018584345.1 Thuja plicata | reverse complement strand
GGGTTAGTAGCATGCATTGTACTACTGGCTTTGAGAGAGTCTCTTGAAGTCATTCCTTTTGTCTTTGCTTGCTTTTATATCTCTTTTTGGAGAGGAGTTTTTCCCACTGGGTTTTCTCCTTTGTCTCTGATTTACATAGATTTCCTTGTACTGGGTACCTGATTAGGCCTTGTTGCCGGGACCCATTTCTTGCTTTCTTAGTCTTGCTAGGTCAGCTTTCTCCCTACGTTCAGCTTAAGGGGGGGTGTTAGAGTATTATTTCCTTTTACTCTAGTTGCTTAAGTGTCTCTTAGGTGCATTATTAATTAATAATGTGCAACCTAGTTCTTTCCTTTAGGGTTTCTTTCTCACCTTTATAAGGTTGAGTCTTGTACTTTTTCATTATTCTCTTATGCATTTTTCTCACATTTGGAGAGCAATATTCTTCTGTCTCTATCTTTTCTTCTCTTGTGACAGGTTATTGGTAAACAGAGTTTCTTGGGTTGTGTAGAATTGAGTTTGATCAATTCTTTCAGTTACATCAATACAACTTCTCTCTTTGACTTGCTCCAACACTTTATTGCTTCAACAATTTACATATACCAATTGCATTTGCTCAAAAGTTCCTAAAGCCTTTTCAATAAATTTATTTTGTCAATATCATGCAATCAACATGTTCCATGAAAACACATTTCTCTGAAGTTCATGTGCCTTGTCTATGCTTCCACATTTTGTATACATGTCTACTAGGATAATCGCAACTGTAACCACCTAAGTTTGGTCTGTTCTGACTATGGACCCTATTTTCCCTAAGTGTAATCATACCCCCAATTATGTCATGACAATGTTACTTTGGCATAATTCATTTTTAAAATCAAATTTAATGTCCTAGGTGATTTTTATCATTGAGTTATATTAACTATTATAGCCATACAATTCAACTCAATTCGAACCATTTAAATCAAATCAAAATCAAATATGGCTATAGTATTTAATTATAAAGGAATTAAATAAATCCCTAAATCAATTATCCACTTGCAATTAACCCATCCTGCTAGCCTATTTAATTTAATTAAAATGGCTATAGTCCCCTAATTATTAAAAAGCAATAAAATGCTTAAATAATTAAATTCCTATATTTTAAATGAATTAAATAAATTTAATTCATTTCATTTATATTTCCTTAAACCCCAACCTAACCTATCTCAACCACTTCTACCTTGGGTTCTAACCCATCTCAACCTATTCCACCCTTGCTAATCTAATCCTAATCCTAAATTCTAACCTAACCCACCTCCTAATGTTGTCACATTCCATTAAGGAATGATTAACAACTCAACCCACTTGAGAAAGTCCACTTTCTCAAGCATGACTTTCTTAAGGGGCCAACTTGCCAAGTTGAGTCTTACACCCTCCCATGCTTCTTTAATGCTTTCATTAATGCCTGATTAATGAATATGCCTTAAGCCCATGTCTCCTCCATGCCTCATTAATGCTCAAGGCATTAATGGCTCTTACACCACTATTAATGAGTCCCTCAACTCATTAATGAGCCTTCTCTCTCTCTCTCTCTCTCTCTCTCTCTCTCTCTCTCTCTCATTCTTCTATAAATAGTAGGCATTTTGGAGCACAAATGAGCCTTCATCTCATATTGTAAATTTATTGTTATGCTGTTAGAATAGACTTAAACTCATATTTCATTTTATAGTTTATGCTTATGCATTGTTATTATCTCCATTCTTAGAGCTAGAATGCATGTTTTCTCATCATTTAGCTTGTTTTTAATCAAATATTTCATGCTAGGTTGTTTATGTCACTGGTATTTAGCATAAATCTGAGGGCTTTTATCTTATTTGCTACACTCATCCTAGTTAGAAAATAATAAGTCAAAGTTATGGTTTATATGCTCATTAACCCTTGTTTTTCACTAACAAAATGACTTATTGAAGTGTTGTGTTGCAGATAACAGGTGCACAAATATACACACACATTTTTGGCGCCCACCATGGGGCTTGATTTCCAACTTGGCCTCATTTTATATCACTTTTTCACTAATTTGCACGCCTAGAATTCTGTTACAGGCTCATTTTTGATCATTCTGGATCACATCCGGGATACGCCATCGCACCGCAGTAAACGAGGCTCGCATCCAGGATTTCCCAGATCATTTTTAGTTTAGGCTCACTTTTGGGGAGCATACTGTTGCATCTGGTAAGAAAGCTTGCATACAGTATGTTGTATCACATTCAGTGATTTTTTAGGCTCGCATCTGGTTAGAAAGTTTACACACTTCGTTTGCTTAAATCTAACATTTTGACAAGTTGTGTTTTTGATGTCTTGCAGCCTAACAAGTGTTTGTAGGTTTTTCTTGAGAGTTTTCATGGGAGTTAACATAAATAGCTACTAACGTGGTTTTTCAGGTTACCCAACCCCCATCTTGACTTCTATTTACTTGCTTTCCAAATTAAGATACATATTCCAATCTATCACTAAACTGACTAGAGGATTATGCTCTTTTCCTTTTAAGGAAAATCAGAAACTCACACATTAGTTTATGGGTTGAACGGAATTTGGAGGTAAATGAACAAGAAGACTCATAGTTGAATTTCATTTGGGATCAATAAATGAACAAACACAAATCACTAAATCTTGTGGTTCAAAGAACAACTACACCATATAATTTCTTTTGGGATAAGAAATTGGACAATCAAAGCAATAAATATGTGGGATCAAAGAACAAGTTCAAACGTTTAATTCAATTTGGATCAATAATTAGACAAGCAACTCACTAAATCTTGTGGCTAATTGAACAAGGCCAAATTTATTTTTCAAGCAATCCTATTTTTCTTAAATAGGAATAAACTAAATCAAGCTCAACATAGCTTGAAGGAATGAACTTTACTTTACGTGTTTTGGGAGAAAATGGTTTAGATTAGGAGAGTATGCTCTTCTTCTTCAGAAGAATCAGAAATCTAGACATCCAAAGCTCACCAATCCTTGGTACTTATATTTAAACAGTAGAGGGCCTTTCAGTTGAGGAAAAAATCTCCCAAGAATGACCCAAGTGAGGACAGGTTTTACACCAACCCTTCCAACTCACTATAAATAGTTTCTTCCTCATAGGCTAAAGCCTTGGAAGACAGAGCCGATTTTGTTCATGGAATTTTGACATCATTCCTTGAACATATCTCGGTATATGTAGAGCAGAGCCGCTTGAATCTTGCTTGCGAGACTGCATATATTCAGGTACTCATAGGGCTATATGCCTAAATTTTTCCTTGTGCAATTCTATGGGGGACGGTTTCAAACAGATTGCCCAATAATCTACAATAACTTCAACTGAAATAATTCCTGATTCATCCCCAAAAGGGGGATAATCTTTATGCAAGGAAAATATTAATTGCCCTAAGACACTCATCATATTGTGCCCTCACTTGCGTTTGGAGTCGGCTAATACAAAATCATGACTAGAGCCATTGCGTGCTTGGTGATGGCTGTATTCTGATTAGCATTTGAGTGTGTACCTGAGTCAATGAGCAAAGATTTTCATCCTCCACCTAGAGAATAGGAAAATATGAGTGTTTGTTTCACCCTCCTAACAATGAAAAACTGTTTGACTTGTTCAAAAGATCATTAAAAAGATAAGCTCCTCAAAACAATCAACAAGTTTCAAACCCTTGGTACAAGTGTTTTTCACACATTACGACACCTCCTAACACAATCTGGAAACAAACAACTTCACGCACTTCAAAAAAAAACTTTTCAGAACTGACCAAAATTGACAAAGACATCATAAGATCATATCCTGGATTCCCAAGTCGCATGCAATATTTAGGATTGCATTTGGTATTCTAGCTCGTATTTAGTCAGCACATAGTCACATCTAGATTCTAGGCTCACATTTGGTATCATTAGAGGCTCGCATCTGGGGGCTTGCATTTAGGATAGTGGGTACTTGTAGACATTTTTCCTAGAAAGTCTTAGTTGATTAGGATACCCTTTTAGCTCTTTATCTGGTTCCTGTTGTCTTTTCTGGTCTCCCTGTTGAAATTTCAAAACTCTTTCGAAACATCTACCTTGCATGCTTAGTAAGTCTTTCACGATCAGTTCAATACATGTGGTCTACCTATTTCCTACCAACAACTTGTTTCCCAACTCACTATCAGGGTATTCTAACCCTCTGACACTGGAATCATTTACATCCACCAACAACAAACAGTTACTTTTACCTAGACACACCCACTTGAACAATCTGAAACTCTCACTTGCACAATTGGGAAACATTGACAAAATTTGAGGAACAACTTCATGGTTAACACAAGATGCAATAAGTACGCATCTAAAGGATTGAAAGTGCCTCCTAAAACACCACGGTTTCAAGGAGAAACTTCTTATAGTTCCCCTCTTGATCTAGATTCCCCTCAAATGGATAGCGAGACTCATAGATGGAGTTAGGATTTTGAGGATTATAATGATGGAAAACACCAAAAACCCAAAGACATGGATGAGGAAGAAGGACCCAAGTTTGAACGTGATCCGTTTGGATCAGACAGTGAAGGGGAGATCCCTGAAGATGAGTACAAAAAACTCAAATAGAGTAAAAGATTCCACAAGATATTGGAACGGATAATTGATGACGATAAAGAAAAGTACTTCCTCCATCTAGCGTCCACAGGTGTTAATTACCCAAGGACTATGATGTAGAAAAACTCAAATAAAAGGAGGTACCAAATCCGATATCTATTCTCACCAAACAACTCAATTTTATGCAAAAGGAGCTCACAAATCTCAAACAGGAGAAGGAGAAACCTAAAACAAAATACTCTTTGGATGCCATTTGTCCATTTTCTTTTGACAAGAGTATCACTATGGTCCCATTTTCTCCCAACATGGCAAGACCAAAGTATGACAAGTACACGGGAGAAACTGACCCACACGACCATGTGAGGGAATTCTGTGCTCTAAGCATAGAATACATGCACGAACCTACATACCTCATGCGACTGTTTCCAGGAAGTCTAGGAGGTAATGCCATGGAGTGGTTCTCAAAATTAAACCCTAAGGTCAAGACATTCGAGGAGTTGATCCAATGGTTCATTCAAAATTACTCCTACAAAATCCAACATGATGTAACTATGATGGACCTATGTAACACCAAACAAAAAATTGGAGAATAATTTACATGCTTCCTACAAAGATGGAGGAAGATTTTTGCATGATATTCAAGGGCCATTCCTGAAATAGAGAAGATGGAGATATTCATTAATAATCTAGTACCTGAATTAAACTATGCATTGCAAATACAAGACTCTCCAAGCTTTGATAGAATGATTAAAAATTCCATCCGTATTGAGGAAGTCATGGTCAAAAGGGGAGAGATCACCCTTCAAAATGGAAACAAGACCAACAACTCCAACTCCAAGTCTAAATGGTGGAAACAAAACAAAAATGTTGTTAATGACGGAGTGGTTGATGCCTCTAACATTAATCCTAAAACTGAGGTATTGAATCTAACTAATGGCATGCAAGCAAGCAAGGATGCTAAAGTAACAACTCTCGCACCTAAAGCAAACAATGATAATAGCAAGGGTCAGACATGGACATCGAAACCCCAAAGAACATTCACTCCTTTGGGAGAGCCTTTTGAGACTGTTCTAAAAACACTATTGGATAACAAAGTTATTACAATCCCAGATTCCAAACCGTAGGAACCAATGGTCAAACCCAGGTGGTGGGATGATAATTCTTATTGTGTCTTTCACAAAAACAAGGGACACAAGACTAATAATTGCCTCAAGCTTAAACATGTCATCCAAGACCTCATCAAAGGAGGTAATATCAAAGTAGATAGACACACTACCAATGAGGATCATACATCATTCAACAAACCCTTTCCTAATTACGATCAAGGAGAAAAATCTAAAGGGAAGAGTAATGAGGTAAACTACACCTATTCCAAAAATGACAATGTGATCAATATGCTTGACATCAAAACCGAATCCATCAATGTGGTCACAATCAAAGGTGTCTCATTTCACTCAAATGCTATAACATGGAGCCAAGCACAGGTTACAATCAAAGGACCTCCAAAACTGACATCAACATCCAAGGTTCCTATTGTAACTATTCCTAAACCAACGTCGAAACACATGGTTACTATTCCTAGAGAAAAATATGATTTGGTAGACCGATTGCAACGAACCTCTGCCAAAATTTCCATTTTTAAGTTTGCTCAAGATATCCATAGTGCATAGGGAAATCCTAGAACAAGCTCTACACGCTGCTAATATTCCAAAAGATATCGATATAGAAAAGTTTCAAGCAATGGTCAATCACATCTCAGTGCCACACTACCTCTCCTTTTCTGAAGAGGATGAAAAGTTATTGACACATCCACATAATCAACCCCTCCATATTGAAGTCCTTATTCATAAATCCCATGTTAGATGCATGTTGATAGATGGAGGCACATGATTGAATATCTGTACACTAGATCTAATCAAGAGACTAGGTCTCTCAGAACAAACAATTGACTCTAGAAGAAAGATAACCATCAAAGCTTATGATGAGGAAGAAAGATCCTCCAGAGGTCTTATTGTTCTACCTATAAGAGTCAAACCAATTGACAGGAACATCATATGTCAAGTTCTGGATCTACCATTGGCCTACAATATCCTACTAGGGAGACCATGGATTCACGAGATGCAAGCTGTACCATCCACTTACCATCAATGTATAAAATTCCCACATAATGGGGTAGAAGTGACAATTCTTGCAGACGCTAACTACACTTGCAACAATATCAAAGTAGGTAGCATGATCCCACACAAAAAAGAGGCTATGGATGCCGTGGCTCCTAAAACTACCAAGGAAATGGTTATGAAGAGTTTTAGAAAAACCTTGAAACTTGAAGAAACAAGAATGGGAGAGTACAAGCTGGAGTTGAATCCCTCACTGATAGAACTTCTGATGTCACCGAGATCCTACGGAAAACCTTCATCGACATTCACACCTATAGAATCAAAGGAGCCAGAAGTACACAAAGAAATTGGCATGATAAAGGCATCCACATCTTCTTCAAATAACACAGAAGAACAGGCAGTCTTGGACTGGCTTTACAAAGGAGAACCGGTGGAATCTGAGGTCAAACATGTGAAGATATCCCTAGAATAGTATGGAAAAGGATATGATTTCCTCACACAAATGGGCTACAAAGGAAAGGTATCTCTAAATGACATAGGAAGAGGGCTTATTGAACCTATACCCATGGAGTTCCGGAATACCAGAGATAAAACAAGACTTAGTTTTAATGCTAAAACTGATAAACCTGCTTCAAAAGAGAGTCCACACTCAGATAAAGGGAGTGATGAAACAGATGAAATAGAGTAGTGGTCCTATGAAATATTGTTACATGTTGGCGCACAAGACCCCAACTACCAAGGAGAACGTTATGTACCCAGCTTTGAGGTACCAAAAGATCTTCACACCCCTTTACTAGCACAACCTCCCATTCAAGAGGTAGGAGACATCATAGAAACAATAACTCAAGAGGTACCCTGACAACAAAATTTACATCCTAACTGGGGGCAATTGGTCACAATTTTACATGTCCTAGATCTACCACACTTTGATCTATAGATGGCTAACTGGGTACATCAAATAACCATTGCTGAATACTTAAACAGATCTAATGATGATATAACAGACTCTCAAGACTATGAATGGGAAGAGCTATCTGTCGCCATTGAAGATATTGGAATAGATAAAATTCACATGTTTGCAGCTCCTTCAGCTCCTAGTAAATGATCAGACACTCCTCCCAATGATACTGATCCTCCTAAAGTAGAAGAAGAGTTCCTTCCCCCGATCATTGATGGAGACACTGGTGAATACATAAATCTAGAAGAATTTCATAGGCTACAAGAAAGAAGCCTTCTTTTATGGAGAGATGATGATGATATTTCTACTGATGAGTCGCTAGAGTTTGGTCCGCATATAACTAACAACAACCCTTTTAACAATGATCTCACTCTTATTGATCTAAATATCAAAGAAATTAACTTAACAGATCATGTGTCATGTTGGTTAATGGTCTTGATGCTAACACGATGCTGTCCTTACCAGAGACTAACTCCCTAACATTGGTACTTCCCAACCTAATCGATTGGACTAAAACATATCCTACTCCTATCCTCAACATTTCTAATGACCACTCCCTAGCTTGTTATCTCAATGCTTGTGAACCTTACCCTTCTTCCACCAACGCAAGGAGCAAGAACATGTCACATGAAGATATCAGGTTTATTAGTAAAAAACTAAAAAATAAAAAGAAAATGTGGACTGATGGTGAAAACCACTCTATGGCAGTATCAGATCCGAAAATAGTAAATAAAAAAGACATATCTGATGGTAAAAACCTCTTCGAGGTGCCAAAGGATGAGATTCTTGATATCCTTCCCAAACACTTTTAGGAAAGGTCCTCAGTGCTAATTGAACCAACATAGCCAGTAAATTTGGGCATTATTGACAATCCTCAAATAGTACACCTTGCACAATCCTTATCAGAAGAGGAGAAGACACAGTTCACAAAGTTCCTAAAGGAGAAGAAGATTAACTTTGCATGGTCCTATATGGATATGCCAGGGCTAGATCCTAATCTAATCATGCACCACTTATCTATAGCTCCCGGGATCAAGCCCGTAAAGAAAAAAATTAGAAAGATGCATCCTCATGTTGCATTTTTGGTAAAGGCAGAGCTGGAAAAGTTGTTAAAAGCAGGATTTATCATAGTCATTGCATATGTAGGATGGATTTCCAATGTGGTCCCTGTGTCTAAATCTGATAAATCTATCAGGATCTGTACGGACTTCAGAGACTTGAACAAAGCATGTCCGAAGGATGACTTCCCTCTACCTAACATAGACATGATCATAGATCTTACATCAGGCTTCCAGATGTATTCATTAATGGATGGATTCTCGGGCTATAATCAAATCAAGATCACCCCTGAGGATCAAGAGAAAACTACATTTACATGTGCATGGGGCACCTTTTGCTTGAACGTCACACCATTTGGGCTAAATAATGCCGGTGCCACATATCAAAGAGCCATGACAACAATATTCCATGACATGATGCACAAGAACATGGAGGATTATGTAGATGACACATTGGCTAAATCCAAAGAAAGAGGTACTCACATTACTGACCTAAGAAAGATATTAGATCGAATGGAGCAGTTTCAAATCAGGCTCAACCCAAAGAAATGTGCCTTTGGGGTCCAATTAGGGAAGCTTCTAGGATTCATTGTTTCAGCAAAAGGAATTGAGGTAGACCCAGCTAAAGTTATAGCTATACTCGAGATGGATCCTCCACAAAACATCAGTCAAATGAGGATGCTACAAGGAAGACTTCAGTCCATCAGGAGATTCATGTCTCAACTTGCAGATAGGGCTCAATCCTTTACTAAGTTACTACATAAAGGGGTTACCTTCAAATGCGATGAACACTATTAAGCAAACTTTAGAGAATTGAAGGGATACCTGGCTGCTCCACCTATTCTTATGGTGCCTATTCATGGAAAGGCCCTACTCCTATACATTTCAGCTACAGCTACATCCCTAGGAGTATTGCTGGCACAAGAGGATGAAACCAAGAAAGAAAGAGCTATTTACTACATTAGTAGAACATTGGTCACTTATGAGCTCAATTATAGCATTATTGAAAAAGCATGCTTAGCAGTTGTATTCACATCACAAAAATTAAGACACTACATGCTCTCTCATACAGTAAAGCTCATTGCTATGATTGATCCTCTAAAGTACCTTTTGAGTAGAACAACATTAACAGGACGTTTGGAAAAATGGGTCCTGATTCTAAGTGAGTTTGACATTGAATATATAGAACAGAGAGCTATCAAAGGATAGGTCCTTGTAGATCAATTGGCTGATTCACCACTTCAGGATGATGAACCTTTACTCATTGAATTCCCTGATGAAACAATCATGCATCTCACTGAATATCCATGGAAGATGTACTTTGACAGTTCATTCACTCAAGAAGGATCTGGAGTAGGGGTCCTATTCATAACCCCTCAAGGTTACAAGATTCCCAAATCTTACAAATTGATGTTTCCATGCACCAACAATATTTCAGAATATGAAGCATTGGTAAACGACCTTAAGCTAGCTATGGAGTGGAAGATCATAGAGTTACATGTATATAGTGACTCCCAACTAATTATCAATCAGGTCAATGGGGAATATCAAACAAAAGATGAAAATTTGATTCCCTACAAGCAACTAGTTGATGACCTAAAGAAATACTTTGTCTTCGTCACCTTCCAACAGATACCAAGATCAGAGAACAAAGCTGCTGATGCTATGGCTACCTAGGCGTCCATGTTACAACTAGAAGAACATCAATTCTGCTATGAATTCTTGGTGGAAGAACTATCCTATCCTGCCTTTGATACCCCTGAGTACCATGTAATATGTGCTTTGAATACCCCAGACCAATCTCGGTATGCCAATATCATTGCTTACCTTTCTGACCAAACTATCCCTAATAATCTATCTAGAAATGAGAAAAGATCCCTGGTTAGGACAACATCACATTATATCCTCATAACTAACAACCTATATCAACACAGTCTCGATGGTACACTTCTTCGGTGTTTAGAACTTGAAGAGTTTGATCTAGCATTAAAAGAAGTCCACAAAGGTGTATGTGGATCACACTCGAACGACTTTTCATTAGCGAAGAAACTACTCAGAGTAGGCTATTACTGGCCTACCATGGAGAAAGATGCTATTCAATTTTCAAAAGCATGTCTTAAATGCCAGACACATGGAAATCTTATCCATGCTCCTTCCAGAGAACTTATACCTTTCATAACACATTGGCCATTTCAGCAATGTGCCTTTGACTTGGTTGGACAAATATATCCCAACTCTTCAAATGGACACAAGTTCATCATTGTGACCACAGAGTATTTCACAAAGTGGGTTGAAGCCGTGCCACTAATCAAAGCCACTAGCAAACAGGTGGCTATGTTCATTCTGAACTACATTATTTGTAGATATGGGATACCCTCTTCAATTGTAACAGACAATGGGGGCCAATTTAAAAACCAAGACATTGATGACCTTTGTGAACAGTTCCATATCACTCAACATTGCTCCTCAATCTATTATCCTCAAGGTAATGGACAAGCTGAGGCATCCAATAAGAATATTCTCAAGATTATACATAGAACTGTGAGTAAGTCTGGCATCTATAACTGAATTTGACACTATGGGCCTACCGAACAAGCATCCAAGCACCAATTGGAGCCACACCATTTTCTCTAGTCTATGGCGTTGAAATAGTACTACCCATTGAGGTTGAAATCCCATCTTTGAGGATATCTTTACAAGGTCTTGTTACTAACGAGTAGTACCACATAGATAGGGTAAATTCTCTAGACTTGCTAGATGAGTGCAGACAACAAGCGTTCGAGCACCTCAAAGTATATCAAGCACGTATGTCCAAAGGTTACAATAAGAAGGTCAAACCATGCAAATTTGAAGTGGGAGATCTCGTCCTCAAAGAGAATCCTAAGAACCAGCCTAACAGAGAATAGAAAGGAAAGTTTGACCCTAACTGGCTGGGACCATATGTTATCATTGCCACTTTTTGGATTGGAGCTTATCAACTGACTACACCTGAGGGAGACGTTCTTCTAGATCCTATTAATACTCTACATTTGAAGTGGTTCTATGCTTGATGCTTGGCTAGCAGAGCTTGTACAACAAAAAGTTCTTGCAAAAATTGATCCTAAAGGAATCCAAAAATAGTCGAAAAAGTCCTACAAAAAGGGTATCCTTGGTGAAAACCTGGTAAATAGGCACCTTGATACTACACAAACATTCAAAAAAGAAAAAATAGAAAAAAAATTGAAAAAGAGAAAAATGCCTTGATGAGCACCTGGTAAAACAGGCATCTTGGTAGCAAAAAGAAAGAAAAGATCTTGCCGAGTGGTGAAAACCTAGCAATTAGGCGTCACTTGTATTCTGTGCTCCATCTATCAAAGCACTACTGATACTAGGCCTTTGCAATTTTACCTGTGCTCATATGCTGAATTCATTTCCTAAATGGCTATCTTATCCTCGCTTGGGATTTGTCTACATTTACATCTTAGGAATAAGTCATTCTACATTGGGGGCATCTTTGCTAGTATGGTAGGTTGTGGTTGCTAGGTTGCTCTAGGATGGTTTGCCTCACGAACACAATGTTTCTTGATACATGCAAAAACAATGTCACTTTCCAAAACAAAGGTGTCTTTTCAAACATCATATATCTAGACATGACATTTATAGTGTTCCTACAAGGCTATATTGGATCGCAAACATGAACAGATTATCCTCTCAATGAACAGACATGGAACACCATATTGCTTATATTCCAATTTTCTGATTGATGAATCTTTACTGTGTTTGACATATGAATGAACAAGTACTACTTAAACACACAGTTTGGTATTGGTTTGATTATGATTCTTTCATGTCCTGATGATGTTCTCAACTAGGGGCATCTAAGTAATCATAAATTTTATTTGATTGATTCACCATTAATGATTTGTTTTGTCTTTTTAGTTACTCAATGACGTCTACGCAAAGACAAAGAGTCACAAGGATAGGGGGCATAATGTTTTCTTAGTTTTCTGTGTATGGTGATTATTCCAAATGATCCTATGAATTTCACCTATCTTGGATGTTTATGATAAGAGCTTCCACTATGGGTGGATAGCCGCATATATCTTGATCTTTGTTATGTGTAAACTACGGTAAGGTTGAAACAATTTCCTTGTTTGTTTTCTGATCCAAATTCTTACTAAGGTATACGAATCATAATGTACCCAAGGATATGAATTTTTCAAGGTCATTGCGGGTCTAATATCTTGCCTTAATTAGAATCTGGTATATTAAAAGGAAGGTGACTATTTTGTTATCTTGACTCCTATGCCTTGATGCCTAAGTCTATTTCTGACATTTTAATAAAACATAATATTCATACTTTCATAATATCAGTGGGTATTAGTGACGGTTGTACTATAAGATGGTATCCATTCCAAAAAGTGCCCAATGATGATAAAAATCTATACATTTGCATACCAGTAACAAAGTCCTAAGAGTCCGCATATAGTTGCAGTTAGAGATTGCATGATATATTTATAAAAACAGTAAACACATAAATACTTTTTGTGCTAAAAAATGCTTTCTATCTTCTTCTTCTAAACATCAAGTTAATTACATCATCCATATTACTGATATATCTATCATTGCACATCCATAGCATACATTTTGCATTCATGAAAAGAAGAAACATGAAAATACAAAAATAAAGCATCCATGTATTGCATTTTTACTTTTTCATCCTAAGTGCATCCATACATCTATATTGCATGAAAGGGAAAATAAAAAAGACACACATATATTTGCATTTTAACATGAGTATCATTTGAAACATATTTATATCAGTAGTCACATCTCATCAAAATGATGTCTAAATCTAACTCATCAAGAGACCAAGATATCATCACATGTGCAAAATACATCTACCACATCTATCAAAGCAAAGGGAACTCATGAAACATGTCAGAATCAAGAAGCTGCATCAGATATATATATCACAACATGATACAGATCAAAACATGGAACATTATGCATAAAGAGTATCAGAGTATCAGTGAGGCCGAATAAATCAGATATACATGTATGAATGTTATATACAAAAAGAGGGGATCTCAGCAGGATCCAGATATACAAATGTAATCTCAAGATACACATACATCATATAAATAGTACAAAATATCAACTCTACCCCGCCCCCTCTCCCTGATCAGGAGGAGGAGGAGGAGGTGGTACAAAAGGAGCTGCTGGAGGTGGCATGGCCCCAACTGACTATTGAGTCACTTGTGAAGAGGAAGGTGCTCTCTGTCCCTCTGGCACTGCTGCATGATATAGGGCATAATAATATGTGGCCCTCTGCCCCTGGTGAACTGCCATCTGGGCATGTGCATCTTTCTCCACCCTGAGCATCTCACCTTATCTGTCTCTCTCTGCTCTCAGCCTCTCAAGCTGTGTATCCCTGTCTGCTAATAAAGCATCAGAAGTGGTGACTTGGGCCTCTAATGCAATAATCCTGGCTCAGAGCTGCTCTAGCTCCTACTCACATCTAGAAAGGGGATCTCCATCTTTGCCTGTGTCCTAATCCTGAGACCTATACTATCCCCTATCCTGAGGTCTATCCTATGACCTCTGCTGTCTCTGTCTCTTCTGATTACTAGTAAGGAGTGGACCAGGATCTCTCTGAGGAGCTACAAATCTGAACCTCTGGCACCTCCCCTGCCCATTTCCACTAGCTCCACCTGTATCCACGACCTCACTACCACCACCCCTATCATCTCCATCAGGACCATCATCGGGAGGAGGCTGCCTACCATCTCTACCATCCCCGCCACCATCGTGACCTTTATGTCTGCCAAGAACCCTGTCTCTCTGCGCTCCTCCCCTACCTCTGACAGGTTGATCATCAGGATCATAATCTAATGGATCCTCTATACGAGGGATGATCTCCTTAGGAAATGTAAAATGTGGAAAGGGGTACTGAAGCATCTTAGCAGCATATCCGTCAGACACACCTGCATCAGCAACACCAGGATGAAGATCCCAGTCTACTCCCACCATATCATAGATCTCCTGATGCACCGTCTCATATGTCAACTACACACCCCATAATAGCGTCTCATCTCTGGTCTGGGCATATACAGTGATCTCCTCTGTCCTACCTTGCCGACGACCGTACTGTCTCAGCACTCTGGCAATCACAAACCACTTTATAAAATATTTGGTCCTGCCTATAAGGTTTTGGCTCTGACAAAGATAGGGTACCTACCGTGGGTCTGAGGTCCACTCCTCGCAATCTAAATATGGTCGCCAAACAACCTCTGTCATATCATCAAAAAGACGGCGCCAATACTCAACCTTGCCCAGATGGGGCTACTGAATCAGGCCTGCATACATATAAACATAAGGCTACTCTGGTGCCCTCTGTCTGTCTACAATCGGCTGTGTCACAGGGATGTGCTCCCAGGCCCAAATCTGAAGAATAAGAATGCCCACGTTCATACTCCACGTATAATGATAAACTATCTCATGAAGCTCTCGGTACATGTGGGCTAAAATAAAGCTGCCCTAGGAAAATCACCATCTGTGGGTAACCATCTTCTCTACCATGCCTACCCAGCCAACCAAAAATACATGTTGACCTCTGTCTAGCATCATGATGCCACCTATTAGACCTGCTAAATACACTGATAATTGATTGTAATAATCGACCATATAGTCCCATGACAGATATCTCTGATTGATGGTGTCATCCTGGAAATATCTACGTGCAGCCCCAATGGCCACACCACCTCTCGACTCGAAGAATACCTCATGCCTAATCATCGACACACGTAGTATCTGCCAGACATCCTCAGGAGTCACTGTGATCTCACCAGTTGATAAATGAAAGGTGTTGTGCTTTGAGTGCCATCTCTTGGCAAGAGTAGTCAACAACCCACTGTTTACCCCAATCTCGGGTAAACCCATCAAAGAATGTAATCCGCATCGGATCATAGTAGTCTGATCATCATCAGACAACAGTCTAGACAATGCAAGTACATGACCTGGATATGTGCCTCTAAAGGTGACTGCCTCAAAATCTACCTATTTTTAACACATACAAAGGTGAAATCAATTTTCTATCTACCAAAGGGATGTAGTATCTGGATCAACTAAGTGATTCAAAGTTCGCAACACGCAGACGGGTCAAACAGATTAAATTTCAAAGTCTTCTAACCAGATGCGATTCTGAAACAGAAGGGTGCGATCCATTTTTCCAAATGCGATCCTAGAAATACAAGATGTGATTGAGTTTACAGGGTGCGATCCCCAAAATATGGGATGTGACCCTAAATACTAGGTACGAGCCTAAGCAAACAGGGTATGACACACTGATGAATTTTAACTCAAATAAAGGCAAAAACAAGCAAAACCAAATACGATCCAGGGTATCTTGGATGAGACGCAGAAATCTGGAAAAACCGGATGCGATCTAGGAAAAACTGGATGTGACACGGGATTTGCAGGTTGCGATCTGGAATCCCGGATGCGATTCAAAATGGAAAGGGTTGTAAAAGATACAAAAATGCATAAATTTGAAATTTGCAAAATTCATAGGGTAGTTTTTCGAGCACTTACCGGAGGTGGGTAGTCGGCCGGGCGCTGATGTTGGTGGCTTATCTTAAAATGATGCTTCTTCACAGGGACTACCATCTTCTCTGCAGAGCTCTCTGAATTACTATGGAGGAAAGTGAAAATGAATAGTGAAATGGTAAATTTTGAGACTTATATTGGTCTTTTGAGACATTTCAGAGTTCCGAAACTCCTCCCAAGCAACTACAACTACATTTCTATTCTCTTTTTGATCAATCGGGAACCAAATCAAAGGTGCCTAGGAGGTTTTCAACAGTACAGTACCATTTTTGTGACAGTTTCAAAAACTGTAGATTTGCTTCATCTGTTCCAAACATTGGTCAAAATTGCACATTTTATCATAAATCTTGGTTTGACACCATGTTATCCGTCTCACCACTCACATTTTTACGTAATTAACTTGATAATCATGTGTTTATTTTTAAATACACCTTCTTTTCCACTTCTTCTCCTCCATTCTTTCTTGTCCTAACCGCTTCCTGCAAGTGATACATCATTTCAAACAGAGGGATTTCATTCTATTTCCTTCGATTTTGTTTTTGAGGGGGCATGATCACACTATTATTAATTAAATTTTTGCTTGAAACAACATAAAAAATGACTTCGTTATCAAACAAACTAGGGCATAACAGTTTCCTTGACTAAAGTCAGAACTGTTGGATAGAAAGCTTTGGTTCTCATAAGTTGGATATCTCATGTTTTCTCATTTTAAAAGATTCTTAATAAGCTCCTGCAGCTTCTTACTGACTTTTGGATGACATCCAAGTTCAGAATCAGTATTATCAATCTTTGAACGACAACCGAGTTCAGAATTGGTATCTTTAGAATCTTTTTATTGATCTTTGGACGACAACCAAGTTCAAAATCAATTTTATCAGTTTGGTTCGATCAAGTGCGAGACTGATCTTATCAACATTTCCTTCGACAACCAAGAACATAATTCTCAATCTTTCTGAAGTCAAAAATTAAAAACTTTCTTTGAATCAATGCGCTGCTCGCACATCAACTCAAAGACGGGCAAATGTAACCAGCTGAATTTGGTCTATTCTGACTATGGACCCTATTTTCCCTAAGTGTGATCATACCCCCAATTATGTCATGACAATGTTACTTTGGCATAATTCATTTTTAAAATCAAATTTAATGTCCTAGGTGATTTTTATCACTGAATTATATTAACTATTATAGCCATACAATTCAAATCAATTTGAACCATTTAAATCAAATCAAAATCAAATATGGCTATAGTATTTAATTATAAAGGAATTAAATAAATCCCTAAATCAATTATCCACTTGCAATTAACCCATTCCCCTAGCCTATTTATTTTAATTAAAATGGCTATAGTCCCCTAATTATTAAAAAGCAATAAAATGCTTAAATAATTAAATTCCTATATTTTAAATGAATTAAATAAATTTAATTAATTTTATTTATATTCCCTTAAACCCCAACTGAACCTATCTCAACCACTTCTACCTTGGGTTCTAACCCATCTCAACCTATTCCACCCTTGCTAATCTAATCCTAATTCTAAATTCTACCCTAACCCACCTCCTAATGTTGTCACATTCCATTAAGGAA
>MU223413.1:1169871-1186613 GCA_018584345.1 Thuja plicata | reverse complement strand
AAACTGGAGTGTTTCCTTTCAAAATCAACATGTGCATCTAAAGAATAACTACATGCAAACTAACAGTCCAATAAAACGAACATGGTGAATGACATGTTGATTTATTGCATGCGATGGATGATCAAACTTAACTACGAACAGTAACCATTGTCATTAAATATTATCTTAAAATTAAAAAAACATATTACCATCCAGTATCATGGATTATAAAAGGATTCTCTTTTCATTTCTAACATATGATTTAAACTCTCCCGGATCAGAAAAGATGTATTTCTTTACAATCATTTCAACGGCATCTTAATTTCTGTTTGCATAGTTTCCTATTTTCTGACATTGTAGTTATAGTTATATTTTTTCCCCTAAAAGCTCAAGTCATCTTTGTTTGCATACTTTTCTATTTTTTAACAATGTCATTACACTTCTATTTCCTAAAAGCTTAAATCACAGTGTTAGTGTTGTAATTGTCTCCTGTTCTTATTTCTCTTGTAGTTAGGTTTTTGTCCATTTTCAATCACTTTTTTTCTCTTTTGAGAAAAGTCATATTTGAATCGATGAAAGGAAGGGACAAGTAACTCAGTTGCTAGAACGCATAGTAGCAAATAGAGGTGTATGAGTTAAACCTCAACAATGGTATAGAGTCGGGCTAGGAGCCCCCAAACGCCTGCAGTGTAGCTTAAAGTTAAAGTTAGATGTTGGAAATAAGTGCAATCCAAACTGACGACAGACTATCTAAAGAAGGGCCAACAACTTTGTTGACAGAACACTCAGAATAGTAAATGAAAGATCCTATATTCAAATTCTAATTTCTGATTGTATCTTTCATATAATTCAACTTCATTCAGTTAAAAAAAAATCATAACTTAACATATTGAATAACTCTTTATCTTTTTATATCAAGGCAAAACAAACAGAATATTTTCACTTCGCAATTAGAGAAATATAATTGCTTACAGGAGAATTTGATAAGATACCCTCTACATCATTGAAAGTGGTGGGAACCTGTTAACACTTACTTTTTCCGACAAGTCACAACCTAATACACTTTCATTTAGCTATCAAGGAGTTATAAGAGAAATTTAGGCATCTTATAACGGAGTAGAGTAAATTTCAGCGGTGATCAACGGACGACTACACCCTTCAAGTGTAATTTGTGGAGTGGTGGATAGCCGCTTCTGACATAAGCGTTGATGGACTCTACGAAGCGGCGAACATACACAGTATGAGAATTGTTGTCATAAGATTTCAATGAACCTGACTTTAGCTCTGCCAGGCAAGAAGCAAATATAAATAGTTTTTTGGCCTCCTCTGCGCTACAATCAATATCCACTGATGCAGTCTGAATATCATCTGCCATTAACGATTCCTTTTCCTTGCAGAAATCGATATTCACTGATGCAGAATGAGCATCATCAGATTTGGAGAATATAGCTTTCTTCGTCTTACCATTTCCATCACCGCATACAATAGAAGTTTCAATCGCTTTTAACGACGACCTTGGATCGTTCAAGGCAACGCGACCCGCTTTTAACGAACACTTAGTGTCATCGAAAATCCACTCAATATAAACTGAGTCACAGTTTAAACCACAGTTTGGGTCACATCTGAGCAAAAATGGGCCGCCTACAGAGCACATCTCATCTACCGAACAGTCGGCGAAGATTATACGTTCAATCTCAGATTGAGAGTCAAATTTTGCACCTCCAGCAACGAGCACCCATACATTACCCTTAATAATCTTTGAATGGAAGTCATTACTGGGCTTAAAACGGTCCACCCAGCTTCCCCATGAATACAACGACCTCCTCATTGCAAATGGCAGCAGGTCACACAGAAACTGTACTCCTCTGCATAAGATTTTACCGATCCGGCCAACAACAGACAGCCTCAATGTTGTGCTAAACCCCATTACTACTGCTGTAAAGCTTAGACATGCAGAAATGACCCAATGAATTTGCTTTTGAGTCTGTAAGAACAGGCCCACAAAGTTTAAAGTCCCTCGCAACTTATCTTCCGCCAATAATAAGTTGATAGGCAGAAAGTAATCTTGGTCCAGACGAACAACCGCACGGTTGTCCAATATCACTGAATCCAGCACTTCTCCAAACTCCATGATATCGCCTGTGACCACTTCTTCCCATATTTCCTTTTGGTTTTTGACAAACACTGTCTCTGCGGAAACTTTCTCAATGTACTTCAGAGTTTCCCACATTTTATCTGTGATGTAATATGCAGGTCCATCCTTCATTGGAGCCTTCCCTCCATTCTTTGGCTTCAATCCAATCCATACTTGCATCTTGTCTCCTATTCGCTCCAGCACAAATCTCTGACCCAGATAGTTCAGGGAGGCTGATCTGCCAATCTCAGATTCTGCAATCATCTCCCTAAGATTTGTAGGTCTGTTAGGATCCTTCTGCTTTTTAACTTTAGACACATCTCCTGCTGTGGTGGCATGAGAGATCACTTTTTTGAAGACTCGGCCTTTGAACTCCCGGAGCTGTTTGTAATCTGTGTGAGGGAAATGGCAGCAATCGAGCAAGTAGGCAATGCTGCAATGAATGACAGCCCAAAGAGGCGTCGTCTTCATTATGAGAAAAAGTCCAAGGCTAAGTTGCAATAATGGCAGCAACGCACTCTGTACTACTCTCTTTAATTCCCACATGGTGTGTCCGAAAATGAATCACAAAGATGTTGGAAATAAGTTACACTTTGATCATGTTGGAAATAAATTACACTTGGATCAACAGTAATGAATCACAAAAATGTTGGAAAATAAGTTACATTCGGATCAATGATGGGCTAATCAAGAGGGACCAGTAAAATAGTTTGTAGAACACTCCAACACTAATAAATGATTCTAGATTGAATCCTAACTTAGATTGAATCCTAACTCATCTAAATGAGAAGAAGCTCTAACAAAAGACAACCCTCCCCATTCTGATCTTTTTCCATCTCTTATCCCATGAAAACTTGTGGCAAGAGAATCAGATTGGGTCGGAGCTTTCTTTTCTCCTTTCCACTCAAAATATTAGATCTCTTCATTCTTCTTTCCCCTTCTGACTTTTCATACATTTTAGATCGTTTTTTCCCAGATCTTTCTGTCAAGTGAGGATAGCAAATGTCAATGCATATTAAAAAAATCCTTCATGTGGAGGACAACCCATACAGTGAAATTAAACAAATGAAAAAAAAAACCTATAGAGTGAGCGACCTGTTCATGTAAATAAATTTTCTATTCTATTTTCTAAAGAATCTTAATAAATATTGTATCCATTCTTTGACTCAGCATGCATTTGGTAAGTTATCATACTTATAATGACCAAATTGGTAGGAAACTCGTGCTTGATTTTAAAAATAATTAAGTTTTATTAAATTAATAATAATATCACATTTTTCCACAATCTATATAATAGACTTACTCTAGTTTTGAATTAAATAGCCTAAATTTTTATATTAGCAATCGTCAGAAAATAAAAATAATAGAGAACTAATAACAAAGTCAAGATATAACTCACCGAAACTCAATGATTAGCACTATTAAATGTTTCTCATTAAAATGATTGTCGAGAACCCCATAAGGTGTATAGATTTTAATATAACAGACATTTAAATGGACAGCCTCCCTTCTTCAATTACAAGTAAATGGGTAATCCTCGGCTAGCAGGACGTTTGATCATATTTGTCTTTTACTGTTTTATTATTTGCTCTGTTCACGTTATAAACCTTCGTTAAAGATGTTATTGCTGCCAGTTAGCAGCTACTGAAGTGTCTGGATTCCCGCTGACGTTGGGTCTGACTTTAATGGCCGTATTTAGGCAAATTATCTGTGTTGGTAATTGCATCTTAACAAAGTGTAATGACTAGGCTGGCAGAATATATATTGGGGGTAATATATGGGGTAATATATTGAAGGGCAGGGAGAAATTTTAATATTATGTAAGAGGACAATTAACTTAAATCTTATGTATTGACAATTCTTGATAGATTACAAGTTTATGGTTGTTGCATTGCGAATTGAAGTACACTCAAAATTTCCTATATTCTTGTGCAATGAAATAACCTCTCATTCTGAAATGTGAAGGCAGTGATGTCAAGTTGCTATGCAAGTCACTTAAAAATTCAACTATCGACACCCACAATCTTGACTTGTTTAAGTGGCAAAATATAACTAAAAAAACTTGTAGATGATCTATTTGGCATAAGACACTCACTCTAGGTCCACTTAAAGATCAATTGAAGAATTTGTTTACTATCTTTATGATAGATTTCTAGAACATAGAAACATGCATTGGACTACATTACATGCACCATCAAATACAAAACTATTATATCACTACAGGTGCCCTCTTTAGCCACTGTCAAATCATAAAATATCTAACCACTACGTTTTATTGAATTATTTTCTATCTAATTTTCTACATGATTCTTGTAGAATGGAATTGTTGACAATAGATAAAGGGCAAAAAAATTGGTTTAATGGGGAGAAAAATAATCATTAGACTTAACTCCTAAGCAATGGTTGCCCTTTGTTTGGCATATACATCATGCAATGGGTATACTAAACCATGTTTTCTTATAGAAATGTTAAAGTTAGTTGAGAGATGAATACCTAGCCAAGGAAAACGTACTTAACATTGTAGAATATACACTTATTAAAATAATCATTCCATTTAGATATCATTTTTAGCTAAATCAAAATAAACTAAACCTATCAAAGTAATTGCCACAATGACATTAAATTGCTTGCATAATATTTTCTGGGTGGATATTGTGATGCTATGAGACATCGAGTTGAGTTGAATTTAGTAGTGAATCAATGTATGGTCATTAAATTAAACAAAAAAAATGTGTAAAGACCGTGTAAATTAGGTACTTTGTTAATATTTATGTACTTCTTTACAATATGAGAAATTGTCAAAAGATAGAGTTGTCACTATTGGATGCAAAATTTCCTTGAAGCTTATCTTGACTTGAATTCGCATTGAAAAATGATTGCACAGATATTTGATTGAATTGAAAATGAATGTTACTCATAAATTAAATAGTAGGAGCAGTTTTAAATACTAATACTTGGTTAATAGTGACAACATACAAGATATATTATTATATAACTCTCAACATAAAAATTAGAATAATATTATTTCTTAAAATATTAAATTAACTTACAACTATATCATGTGTAATTGAATAATTCAACTTTGATTGCTTTCTTGTCTTTTGGGTTCGATTGACCTACTTTAATTTTCTCTCTCTCTCTCTCTCTCTCTCTCTCTCTCTCTCTCTCTCTCTCTAACCATTTTTTCTTTTTTCAATTTCACTTTTAAAGTAATTTGTTTGCACGATATATTTATATGTTTTTCCAATATGTTTTAAATATTATGGAAAAAAGAGGTTTATTTATATGTTTTTCCAATATGTTGTTATTGTCATCGAAGAGATAATTTATACAAGTTTTAAGTTTTGTATCTCCTATTATGAAAGGAGAAACCACAAAATCATTTCATTTTACCCAATCTCGTAGCCACAAAATGGAACTCAATACATTGACCACCAAATTTTAATTTTTGAATATGATTTGAAGGCAATACAATTACATAATACACCTGAACATCAATTTTCTACATAACAAAACATGACTCTATAGAACAATTTTTTGCCAATTACTTTTCTTGTTGAGTCACAGGCAGGAGACTCTACTTCTCCATAATGTACTCCTATGCTTCTCCCCATTTCAGTATCCCCCTCAGACTCCCTTTCTCTATTTTTCCTTTAATCTCCAACAGATTTTTTTTTGTGGCCTTCCAATCTCCAACGACTCTTCCAATACCAATGAGAAATAAAATGGTGTATTTTAACTTGTCAAATGAAAGTGAAAGGTTGTCCAATGAAAAATGCAACAGATGAGACTATAATTTGGTATTATTATTATTATTTTTAAAGTCTTTTCAAGTGCCCTATTTATGCTTCCATTTTTGTGTATACCTAAGTAGTTCTAATACAACATTTCACAAGATTTCTAAATTTGATGGACGTTTATGCTCTATTTCAAGCTCTTGCTTTCACAAAGATTAAGAGAATAAATAAGACAAATTAAGATTGAAGAAAACCAATGCAATAACATTTTTGGTTGGTGTTGATCGCTAGTTTGTCTGTGTGCTCCTGCACCAGACACGCAAGGTAAATGAAATGTTCCATGAGTTGACAAGTTGAGAACATTCAGAGATGCATGACATGGTAATTACATGTTTATTTTATGACCCAATTCTACTCCTTGTCTATGGAATCCTTTCCTCTTTTGTTTTCTGTTCTTCCTCAACTTCATTGCATAAACCATCTTCCCGATGACCACATTCCTTTAGAATACTATTCCCTTTTCCCTTACTACATCGCTGCGATGAATTAGAATCAAATTTATCCTCCCCCCTTGAAATAATCCATTTTTCAATGTTTGCACATTATTGAATTCAACCCCTTCTTCTTCTTCTCTTTGTATTTTCTTCTTTCCAAAATTACAACATACTAAAGCACTTGATTCCTTTGTTTGCTTCTCTTTCTCCCTTAGCAGATTCAACATATACTTTTGACCATGTTTTTTAATGGTGCACACATTCCGAAAATCATCATAAATGACCTTCCTATCAAATTGTCATGGCCTTCCCAAAAACATATGACAAGCACTCATAACTAATATATCACACAATACATCATCTTTATAGGAACCAATCTGAAAACTAATCAAGCGCTGCTCACTCATAAGCATCTCACGTTCCTTTTATAACCATGAAACTTTGTATGGGCTAGGATGTCCACACCTTTTCAAACTTATTTTTTTTACCATCTCTTTTGTAACAAAGTTATTCGTACTACCACTACCACTATAACTTTGAAACATTTACCTCCAACCTTGCACACAGTTTAAAAGAGATTCCTCATTTGGGTTATTTCCTCCTTCGTCACCTTAGGATTTACCAATACTTTCCTCATCATGAGAGTTTCACCATCTTCAGGATTTTCACCTATCATGGTGTATAAATCCCCTCTTTATCCTCTTGTGCCAAATGATTCCTTGCTATACTCTTGTTGCTTCCTTCTTGTATTTGAGGTCATTCAAAATCACGTTGACCGGCTTCTCCACACTAGAAACATGTACCATGGAAGTCTTTTCTACTTCAACCATGTCCTCTTGTTGGTGTCCCCTTCTCTTTTATGTTTTGGCCCACTTATTTTCTCCATTTGGGCTCTGATTCTTCTTCAATGTGTTTTCATTTGCATACTTTGGAAAGGTGGCTACTCTTTCTCGTAAAAAAGATAAAAGTAAAAATAAAAAAGAAAGATCACTTAGTGAAAACTGAAAGGTACTTCTTGACCATCAAAAGCTAAAAATAAAATACGTATCTTCTGGTGAAAACTTGTCTGAGGCGCAAGAAGATGGTATGTTGAAACCCATTCCCTTAGATGAGGAAAATTCAACATTAATAGTAGAAGAAACACTTGAAGCTAACTTAAGGGATGAGAAACACCCTAAGAAGATTTATCTTTCCAAATCTCTCCCACCTTAGGAAAGAGAGGAATTTATCAGCTTCTTCAAATAAAGACAGATCAATTTCACTTGGTCATATACTGACATGTCAACTCTTGATCCAGAGTTAGTATTGCACCATCTACCACTATTGCCAAATGCAAATCCAATTAAGTAGAAGTTGAGAAAGATGCATCCACACATTGCTTTGCTAGTGAGTTAAAGAAACTCTTAGATGCCAACTTTCTAGGAATCATTTCTTATGCAGATTGGATCTCAAATCTCATACCAGTAATGAAACATTTAAGTGATATCCACAAATGTACAAATTTTAGGGACCTGAACAAAGCTTGTCCTAAGAATGACTTCCCGTTATCAAATATTGATATCATAGTAGATCTGCCAATGGGACATCAAATGTTATCTTTAATGGATGGATTCTTAGCATACAACCAAATTAAAATAGCTCCTGAAGATCAACATAACATTGTATTTACTTGTGCTTGGGGAACCTTTTTCTTGAATGCCATGGCTTTTTGTTTAAAAATGCATGTGCTACTTATCAGAGAGCTATGACAAAAAAAATTTCATGACATGATCCACAAAACAATGGAAAATTATGTTGATGATATCCTAGAAAAATCCAAACTCAGAGAAACTCATCTACAAGTGTTGGGTTCTATATTTGACAGGCTACAAGAATACAAGGTTAGGCTCAACCCAAAAAAGTGTTCCTTTGGAGTTACTCCTAGAAAACTCCCGGGATTCATAGTTTCACATAGAGGAATAGAAGTGGATCTAGATAAAGTCAAGTCAATAATAGTCATGCACAACTCAGGGGACTCCAAGGAAGGCTATAATTAATTAGAATTTTCATAGCACAATTGGCCAATAAGTGTCACCCATTTCAGCACCTGTTGCACAAAGGAGTAATTTTTTTATGGACAAAATTTTGTCAACAAGCATTTTAAGTCTTTAAGGATTATCTACTAAGTTCTTCAGTCTTGGTACCACTAATTCTAGGAAAGCCACTTCTGCTATACATTTTGACAACTAAGTTAGCACTAGGAGTTCTGGTATCCCAACATGATGATCAAGGAAAAGAGAGAGCCATTTATTACATTAGTAGAATGTTGGTTGGATATGAGCTAAATTATTCACCAACAGAAAAAGTGTGTCTCACTGTTGTTTCTGCTTCCCAGAAGTTGAGACATTCTCATAGATCATATAGATCCATTAAATTATTTGTTAATTAAGGAAACCCTAAGTAGAATACTCGCCAAGTGGGTCATGGTCCTAAGCAAATTCAACATAGAATATGTGGATCAAAAACCCATTAGAGGACAAGTCATTGCAGATCAACTAGCAGAGGCACATATACTTGATCATCAACTGATTGTCTTTCAATTTCCAGATGAATCATTTCTCACTACATAGAAGCCTCAACAATAGAAGTATGAATGTTATTATTTGATGGATCTTATACCAACCATGGTGCGGGGGTAGGAATTGTCCTTATTACTCCACAAGGTGATGCAATTCCTAAGTCCTTTAGAATCAACTTTCCATGCACTAACACCATAGAATAATACAAAGCATTGATCATTGGGTTGAAGGTGGCCATTCAATGGAAAATACAAATTGTCAAAGTCTATGGTGACTCCCAATTGGTTATTACTCAAGTGAATAATGACTATATGACTAAAGATGAAAAATTGACCCCATATAGAAAATTGATGAATCAATTATGTGTTTCTTTTCAATACATTATTTTTGAACAAAAACCAAGGGTTTAGAACAAATCTACAGATGTGATGGCTGCTATAGCATCCCTCATAGACATGCCAGGAAATGAAACAAGATTTGAGTTCTTGGTTGAACAATTTATGATCCCAACCTATGAAGAACCAATGTTAGAATCTGTATGAATCCTTGTTGGTCATGAGTCACCCTGGTACAAAGATGTTTATACCTATCTCAAAGACAAACAACTTCAACATGACTAGTCCTGAAGCCAGAGGAAGTCCCTAATTAGACAAGTCACTAGGTATATCATTCTCATTGATACTCTATATATAAAATGTCTAGATGGTACGCTCTTAAGGTGTCTCAATTCAACATAATCCCAAAAAACCTTGTATGAGGTTCATGAAGGAATTTGAAATACTAATTTAGGTGGCAATAACTTAGCAAAGAAACTATTGAGAATTGGATATTATTTGCCAACCATGGAAGAAGATGCCCATAAATTTGTTTAAAGATGCACATACAATGTTAGATTCATGGAGACTTTATACATGCACCAACTCAAGAGCTCCAACCCCTTACTTCTCCTTGGCATTTATCAAGATGGGGATTTGACCTAGTGGGTAAGATTATGCTCATTTCTTCCAATGGTCATAAGTAATAATCACAACCACTAAATAATTCACTAAGTGGGTGGAGGCCATTCCTTTAACATAGATTACTGGTATGTAGATCTCTATATTTATCCTGAATTACGTCATATTCTGATATTTAATTCCTTAGACCATAATTATTGACCATGGGTTACCCTTTTAGAATAAATATGTTGAACTGCCTAGAAATTTTGAACCTAACTGGTTAGGACCCTATGTCATCATTAGAACTCTTGACAATGGGGCATGTCAATTGTCTACTCAAGAAGGAGGTCAACTCCCTCGATACATCAACAAAATACACCTCAAAATATTTTACATTAGATATCCCAAGGTCAAGTGTACATGGTTTAAAAGATCCTAAAAAAATAAAAAATGCAAAAGTTACCTTGGTGAAAACTTGGCAAACAAACACCTTGGCAACATAAAAAAAAGTAAAGAGAAAAAAATAGCTCTCTGGTGAAAACCTGGTAAATAGGCGCTATTGGGTAGGTACCTTGGTGAAAATAAGGAAAAGATGCACCAAGTGTTGAAATCCCTCTTCATCATCAATGAACTCTAATGATGAAGTTTGCACTAACTGAATGCAGATTTCTAAGCATGACAAGAAATAAACCCCGCAAGTTCTCATGAAAATTCATGCCCATCCTTGAACTATATTGGTTCATGAGACTGGAGGCAGTCTCAAAAAGTCCTGAAAACCCCTAAACATGACTAAAAGTCCTAAAAAATCCCTAAAATTTGCAAAAAAGTCCTAACAAACCCAAAAACATCACAAAATGTCCTAAAGAAAATAAATCAAAAAAATCAAAACACATAAAAAATCCTTGCAATAAATCATCTCTATCATGACAAGCAGAAAGTGACGATCAAACAAACATTCACATCAAAACAATGAGTTTCATAAATCAACAATAGACTCATGAGATCCACCTTTTTCAATAATCCAATTTGTCATCTATCAATAGAATCAAATCAATCAAATCAATTGAAAGTCTTAAATAGTGACTGATACACTCAAAACCAGACACATCGGTCTTATATGAGTAATCCATTTTTGAAATCAGACACATCCAATCAAACATCAACATTAAACCAAAGCAATGCTTAGTAAGGCTGTTGAAAAATTTAGTCTTTTATCGATTTATTTTTCACGATTGTGTTCCTATGCCCTCAAGGATATTTTCTTTGTTTTTTGTTTGTTAGGTGTTTTGATAAAGTTCTGGGGCAAGGATTATTTAGGGTGAATGTGATAAGTATAGTCATGTATTTGGAAACTACACATACCCATGTTTGAGACAACCTTGGAATGATTTCAAACATTCCCTATTTGTTTTCTGCTTGTTTTAATAGAGATTGTAGCAATATTTAAATGATCAATATTTGGGTCTATTCATATCTTTTTCTTTTTGAAATAAGGTACAATGATGAAATTTGTGAAAATATTCGACAACGACTCAGTACATCATCCATTCTGATAGCATAAGTTTTTCAATTCTGCTACCTTGTTCTTCCTACTAATTTTCTTCTAACTAATTTTTTTCTAATTAATTTAGTGAGTCCGAATAATTCTCAAACATTTCATATTAGATTCTGCATACATGATAGATCTACTACATACAAATTCACAAAAACATAGGAATGCATACACCATATAGCTCTTGCATGCTTGATAAATCTATTGCATATAAAAAAAAACATAGGGATGTGCATATATTATACATAAAAATCATACAACCAATGCATATACATTATCATGATCACATAGGACATCATAAGTTCAAACATCATTCATTTTAGTACATCTAAGGATCATAAGTAGTCATCATAAGTGCATCATGTCATAAGTACGTCATCACATGCATAACATCATATAGAAGTACATGTTATAAATTAAATGCATACACAAATATACACACACATCACATAAAATATGTCATAAAACTACCAAAAAGATGCATCTCATATGTATATATTAAAAAGTCATATGTCTGAGTACAATGGGAGCTCACAAGCTCAGTCAAAATGTATAAGTGTCCATAGAAAGATGATACAGCTATAGCATAAACAAATGTGTCATATGTTGCTGTCTCCATGCTCTAGTTTGGAAGGGGGCATGGAAGAATCTACCTTATTCTGTCTAGATGCAACCTTAGGACCATTCCCCTGTGCTACTTGGAATGGATCCCCACTACTCTGAGTCCTCTGAGATCTAGTGATCCTCTGAGAAGCTCTATAGCTTAACACTGTCTACTTAGAGAGTACAAGACACTCATAACTCTCTGTGTGTGTGTGTGTGTGTGTGTGTGTGTGTATTTTTTTCTCTCTGCTATGCATCTAAAGCCCTAGTTTATGAAACATATAACCTTTGCTCCAAATCCTTGACCTGATCCCTCAATCTCCTCAAATCATCCCCAAATTACTCCTCAAGCATATCCCTGGTGACTGCCTCATCCCCCCTGCCCTCTCCATCATCCTCACTACTACTCATGCTACCACTAGTAGAACTACCTGAATCTAAATATGAAGAAGATCCACTGTTGTCTTCCTCTCCTTATTCATCTACCTCTCCCTCTGCCTCACCCTCACCCTCTACAACCTGTGCTAGGGAATCATCTCTACAATCTTGCACTCTCCTGACTAACTCTATTCCCTCCTTATTATATGGTGACCTTATTATATGATGACATTATTATATGGAAACCTTATTACAACAACCATATGAAAGGTAAAAGATTCTTCTAACCAGACAAAGGATATATAGATATAAGACCACTAACTCTATATCTTATGTATAGATAAGAAAAAAATGTAACATAGCCCCTGAAACCATTCTCATGCATAAAAATGCCAAACATCTGGTTTTCAAATTTGGAAAGAGGCCATTCTATTTTACCCATTGCTACACATTTTCATGATAAAATTTGGTAGAACCCATAAATATTATGCACCCTTCTATTTGGTTTGGTTTCTTTCAAATTGAAATGTGTTTGGTTTAGAGTCATTGCACTATTTTCTTGAGATTAAGCGCCATTTGTATACCCTTTAATCCTTTTGTTTTGCTTTGCACATGGATATATGTTGCTAATGTCTATTTTGCTGCTACGCCTTGGAAACATGATTTCCAAACACCTGTACATCTATTTGCTAAGAAATTCCTAGAAACTTATTAGAAATAAGAAAGTCATTCTTTAATTTGAATAGTGTATGCTCTTATAAATAGTCATCCAGGATGAAACCCTTGCTTCATGAACGACCAGGAGAGATCCGCTAAATTATTGATGTTAGTCATATTTGGTATTCCATCTATCCCCAATTAGTTCTTTACTTCTTCCCCAATTCAAATAGACTCCTCTATGAATCATTTTATAGGTCGTTCTAATGTCAAAATTGTTGCAAATTACTTTGTCTTGTAGTTAAAATGTCTAGCTACCACTGGAAAAAGGGGAGAAAATAAACAAACTTGGGTTTCTAAAGTGAATTATAGTAGTTCTCTTATAATTTACCTAGGCTAGGACCCAAAATCTACTACTTTCCAGTGGTCCAATAGATCGTAATGTACAAAACCCTTAGTCAAAAATAGGCAAATTTCCATTAGGTTATATACAGTAGTTGCATTTCTATTAAAAATAGGCACTGCAAAATACCTATTTCTAGACTAATAGGAAAGTATAAAATATTTTGGAGCCATACTTCTTCATGTAAGGGTGTTCTGTGTACAATTTCTTATTTCTGGCTTGCACAAATTTCTTCATAAATCCCAGAGCCTGAATTCTTCTTGTCTTTCATAGCTGCCTTCACAACTTTTGTACACCTTTTGAAATTTTTTGGATTTTAACAAACATAGTAGTCTCTATTGAAATCATATATTTCTATTGCAAAAAAATGGACCAATATATTTGATGTTTAAACATAAATATTGATAGGTTAAACCAAGGTAACCTTACTACAAAATAGTATGTATGGTCCATCATAATATAGAAGAAAAGGCCAATTAAAACTAGAATAATATGTTTAATAATAGATGTGTACCAAGCTTGCATTCCTAGTAGAACTTTGCAGATGTGGTTACAATATAATTTCTCTATAAGAAGATGCTTTCCTACAGTTTTTTAGTTGGTTTTTTTTAATGCCTTTGAAAGTTAGGATTTTGTGGCGTGACGATTAGTTTTTATTTCAATTGATGATGCTCTATTTTTTAAAATGATGACTAATAACTATAGACCTTCACTTAACTAAGATCCTCTACACTCCTATGGAAAGCTTCTATTCTTTCTTGTAGACTTCTAGAAGTTAAAACCCTTGAAAATGGAGGAAGCATTAAAAATAATGGAAAAGAGGTCATAGATTGAACCACAAGTTGACAGGGAAAACAAGCAAAGCCATTAGATCTACATATAGTGGAACCATAGAGTATGCCATTTCGTACTAATTTCCCTCTTTGAAGACTACTTTTTCCCTTTGGTTTGCATTCCATTGCATCATTTTTACCCGACTGATT
The DNA here is from genome assembly GCA_018584345.1 of Thuja plicata. Taxonomy (NCBI): domain Eukaryota; kingdom Viridiplantae; phylum Streptophyta; class Pinopsida; order Cupressales; family Cupressaceae; genus Thuja; species Thuja plicata. The sequence continues at coordinate 1,172,197 of MU223413.1, read as the reverse complement.
TTTTTTTCTCACCTCAATTTCTTCTTTGCTAGTAGAAATTTCACTCCTAGGTGAAAAAACCATTTGACTGGCAATTAAAAATTCCCCATAAAAACACATTTTAACCCAAAAAGCCTCTATATTTTCTCTGCAATTTGTTTAACATTTTATCAAACATTTTACTAGCAATCATTTTTCTAGGCATTTTATCATTTATTATTAGCTAATGATCATATTATGAGACTTTTTCTATGTTCTCTTATCTTCTTCAAATTCTCCTCATAAAATATTTTAATTTCAAAGGTGTATCATCTTAAAATGGAAGCACTTCCAAGTTAAGAGTGTTTAGCCCTCCTTAGGGGACATTTTTGACCTCTACCATATCATCCTCCTATTTCTGCATCATCTCATGCTTCTGTGCTGGTTCAGGACCCTGATTGGGCCTCTCCGGGCACCTCCTACCCCACCTAGCATATTTTTCCAGGGGTTTTGGCCCCTTGGGTCAAGGTTGACCTCGACCCTAACCTAGGTTAGGGTCAACCTCAACCCTGACCAGGGTCCCCCTTTCAAAATTGAAAGCTTGTCGGCTGCCGGGGGTCATCAAAAATTTAGTTTTCCCACTTTCGGGTCAGCTGTTTCGGGTTCCGAAGAATTGATTCCTAAATTATATTTAATATAGGTCCTTTTCTAGGGGCATGGGTCTAATTGGAATTTAATTGTCCTATGTCATCCTCATTAGAAGATTGTGCCCTAATTTCATATAAAAGGAAGTCTCTCTCTCTCTCTCATTTTCTCTAAGTCTTCTAAGTGCAAAAAGCTCTAATCAAGATTTTGTCAAGAAGCAAAAGGTTCAAGCATCCATTTCCAAGCTCTCAAGGTGTTCAAGTCTTTCTCTCAAGCATTCAATTTCTCCATTGAAGATCAAGGATTCAAGCTCTCAAGCCTTTGAAGGGATTAGGTGCAAACATTCAAAATTCATTATTCAAACCCTAGATCTAGCCATCATGGTGGTGTCATCTTCCTTCAAGATCCTTTGTGCATCCTCAAGACTATTTAATCATCTCTTCAAAGTGGATTTCAAGCATACAATCATGAGGGTTTATGGTCTCTATTGAGTTCATGCTTTTCATACTTACATACTTGCATACATTTGAATTACAATTACATATCTATTGAGTATCATAGCTTTATTGTTAGATTCAATTCTACTACTTACTAGCATTTCTATACTTTATTGATTTCAAGGTTAATTCCTAAATCATGGTTTGACTAAGGAAAACCCCTCCCCACAACAAAAAATCCCCTTTTTCTTGCAGGTACAAGTTTAGAATAGTTGATTTGAGACCAGATCTGGATACCCTTTTCGGCTTTCTTTCGGACGATGCAAATAGATTTTCTGTCGAACCTGTGTAGGTCAAGGTTGAAATTATTGGGTCAGGGTTGACATTTTTGGGTCAAGGTCAACCTTTTTCATAAGACGACATCGAAATGGAAAAATATTTCTAGGTTTTGTTCATCTCTGTGTTTTGGTTCAGGATCAACTGTCAGTTTTTCCAGAAATAGTCTACAAACCTTAGAAAATAGCATTCTTTGATCTGTAATATTTCAAGGTTAGTGCATTTCTCCTATTTCTTCAATTCTTGTCATATATCATTTCTATACATATAATTAACAGAATTTAAGGTATCTCTCTTGTTATTCTCCTTTCCAAATAGTTGATTCATTTGGGCACTAACCCTTCTCTTGGGTTGATCAACTTGGATTTTCCATTTGTGCATTTAGGAATAGAAGAGAAACATCTTATCTTCTCCCTAATCACAATTACAATATACAATCAAAAAAATTCAATTAAATATAAAGTAAAGTTAAGGAAATTAACATACTCTAAGCAAATCAAACAACAATTAACAATCAAACTACATCACACACGATTTCCAACCTTTACATTTTGGTGAACCCGCAATAGAAAACTCCTTCTCTTTGGTGTTAGATTTACATCTTAGATTACAATTTACATTTATAAATACAAAAACACACTTCTTTCATTTTCATTATGAAATTCTTTTGGTGTATGGCTATTTTTCTCATTATCCTTCTTTTAGCATCTCTTTATAGTACCTATGATGTCTATGAGAGTGTCATCCATTTTATCATGTTTTTCAATCTTCATGTTTCACTTGCTTATGCTATTTTAAGATTGACCAATACTAGTCTCCCTATTTTCAAAACTTTAATTAAGGATTTGTGTAGTGGACTTATTGTTCTTTTAGATTATGTGAAGAATTTGGTAGATGATACTCCATTACCTAATCTTCCTAATCTTCCTAATCCAATCATTTCTAATAAT
>MU223413.1:1124826-1144449 GCA_018584345.1 Thuja plicata | reverse complement strand
GACATTAAATTGATTAAAAGAATTATGCCAAGCAGTAACAGGGTCGTTTGGACATAACTCGAGGGTATGATCACACTTAGGGAAAATAGGGTCTACAGTTGAAACAGACCGAATTCAGGTGGTTACAGCGGTATCATTACACGGTCAACGTTGTAGAATACAAGAATGATTGTGCTGGTGATTTGAGCATAAATGATGACTCAACCAAATACCAGGCTATGAAAAGTTGGCTGAAGGCAAAGAGGTATCCACGACCTCTTGTATTTCAGATGGTATGTTGTTTTCCAATACAAAAACCTCCTCATCTAGAAAAAAAAACTTCCATGCCATGGAGGGTGTCGTAAATAGAAGAAGCTAGGGTGCATTTTGTATCAGAACCATGGTAACCAATGAATACTTCAAAGGACACTTTCTTTGGTGCAGATTAAGATGGGGGTGTAATTTCCTCAAAAGAATAGCTTAGCTTCTTTTCTTTTTCTATTGGAATGAAATGGATCAGAAAGTGAAAGAAACAAGATTAAAAACTAGAACCAGGCTAGGGTTTTGCCAGATAAGCGATCAGATTAAAAAAATGTGTGAAAATAAAACATAGGAAGAGCTGGGGCTGAGAAAACACAATGTAGACATTATTAAGAAAAAACGTAAGTGTAAACATGAACCTTTACTTTAAAAATATCAAATATTTAATATTTTGCAATTAGTAAGTATTTTTAATTAATTCTATATAAACTAATTTTATATTTTCTAATATATATTTTACAAATTAATAATCTAATAAATTATATTATCATATTTGAATATAATATTCATAAAATTCATTCTAAATTTTGTGCCATATACATTTAATTATACATCTTTTTTTTATCTATATTTTTAATTAATCATTCAAAATAAAATTTCTATGAAAATTATGTATTGTTGTAATAGAAAAGAAAAATTGTGTATTGTTTTAATAAAATATTATTCTCTAAATGACAAAATATGATGAGACATTTTCATTATTATTTATTATTATTATTTTGGTACAAGATGAGAGCACAATGATAGAAGCCAAAAAGCCATAAATGGACGTTTCCAAAGAATCCATTGCCAAAAATTCAGCCATTTCCAAAGAATCTATTTTGTGTGTCAATCTTGATTTTCAAAAATCTAAACTGCTTTTACCTATACAATAACCTAATGAGTTTACGGGTGACTCTTAGATTTTTGTTTTGATAAATCTATTTATTGACACCACTCCAAAATTTCAGTATTAAATACAAAATAAAATAAAATCATAAGGTAATTTCTCAAATTGAATAAAGAAAAAAATTACAACAAGATTACAAATATTAAAACATTACTTATATATTCATTACAAATGATTGAATATAGAGTGCTTCTTTCCTTTTTAGACCATTATATCCATGTATTTCTAATTAGTAGAGTTTCACCAACCATAATGGCAATCGATTGTATCATGAAACTATTAAAGATATACTATTCATTTTAAATAAATTTATTTTGACTTTTTACATGAATTTGTTAAAAAACCAAGAGTTAAAAATTTGATATATTTTCTAATTAGTAGAGTTTCACCAACCATAATGACAATAGATTGTATTATACAATTATTAAAGATATACTGCTCTTTTTGAACATTTTTTTTAAAATTTCAATTTGTTAAAAAAATAAAAGAGTTAAAAATAAAATTAAAATCTAGGTCTATCAATTAAGCTAGAAAATAAATAAACAAATATACTCAATAACCTTGACATATTTGACAGAGGGGGAGAGAAGAAAAGAATGTTTCAATATGGCACATTCTATAGCCATTGCAACACTAATCTAAACTATTACTGATTTTTTAAAGAAAAATTTTCTATGGGGATTCCTTCATCCCCTCTGATTACTATTGATAATGATTCCCCTTCTCACATACCTCCTCCTATAGATGAGGAATTTGATCAATGATGCTTCTATAAAAGTCTCTTTTTCAAAAAATATAAAAATTGCTCAAAACTTTATTAACTATCAAACTTTTCTAGCCGAAGACACCCTTGTAGAAGCAATGCCTATCATTCATGTTATTCACAATATACTAATAATAAACATGTTGATTTCTAATAGGGTTGACACACCTTGAGCATAAGAATGTCCAATCTTAACTATCTTTTCTTTGAAACCCAACGATCTGTCAATTAATGTTTTTGATTAAGCAAAACAGGTTTTACAGGGTTCCTGAAACCCGAAACAAAGTATTTAGAGATAAAAAATTAAAAAAAACAAAAGATAGTTCTGAGCAAAGAGCAAAGCAGGCCTAAAAGTCAGAACAAAAGAACAGCTAAAGCTTCAAAAAAAGTAGATAAAACCTGAAAGTAGCATAAATGCCTAGGGGTCCCTACGAAAGGTCCACCATAAGAGTGGCCGCCTTGGCCTCAAGAGGCTCCATGTTGGCTATCGATTCCTTGATTTTATGGATGGTACTCTCCCCATCCTTTTCCTTAGTCTTCCTGTAACTGGCCCTATTTCTTTTACCAGGTCCCTGATCAGTGTTCTGATCGGTTTCAACCTCATTGCTTGGCGTGTCCATCCCATCCTCCAGCTTCTCAATGATGGTGTTGGCGTGTTCTCTGGTCTGTTTAAGGATGTTATAGCTTTGTTCAACTATGCTCTTGAGAGTGGTTTCCACCTTGGTCATGTTGTCCTCCATCTACTTGACTCAGATGCTCAGATTCCTCTATTCCTCATCCTCTCCATCCCTTTTCTCCTTGTTGGTGCCACGAACCATATTTTTGAGGTCCTCAACTTCATGGTAGAGCCATTTGATTGTTTTGTAATTATCTAACATGCTTTTTCTAGTGTTTTTGAGTAGGTTTAGGTCAAATTCCCTGGTATTGTCACTTAGTACCACCATTGAGGGGTCAATAAATTCTTCCACCTTAATCTGCCCGCTTTCACTGTCTTTGACTTTAGGGTTTATAATTTCTCTAGTGATACCTATTTTGGCCGACTTAATGTTGAAGTCTCTCCACCCAACAATCCTTCCCTTGTCGGCCATATAATAGCTGAAATCTTTTTCCTGGTCCTCGCCCAAATTTTGGGGTGTGGAGTCTAAAACAGGGGAAGCTCTGCCTATCTTGTCCTCCATGGAATTCCTCTCAACACTCACCTTCCTATCTTTCTCCTTTTTTCTTTGGAGTTTGGCAGGCGTAGTATACTTCCTCATTCATCCTTTCTTGGTAGTTATTCCCTCCTCTCCTTCCGATTCCATACCTTCCTCATTCTCATCATATTCCTCATTAGAGGAAATAATCATAGCTTTCTATTTTTTGGGGGTAACATGATCTCTTTTTTAACTTTCTTCTTGATACCTTTCCTCTTCTTTGATGATGAGCACTGGTAGTTCTTCTTTGTTACATACTCCTCATTCTCATTAGAATGCATACCCTCACCGTCCTCTGTATCCAAGGGCATATAATCAGACCCCAACGCCTCCCTCTCCTCTTTCTGACCAATTTCCTTGCCCAGGATTTGGGCCTTAAAGTATTCATAAATCAATAGAAGAAGCCCTTCATGTAGGGAAGGGTTAGAAATAGCCTTCTCTCTATACCTGTTAATGTTCTCATTTATAAAGGCATATAAATAAAAGGGAATAGACACCTTGATGCCATGGCGAAAATGATTCAGAAGTACAAAATGGTAGGTGCGGATTCTATCAGACCTGGTATTGAGGGTGATGTAGTAGATAATGGCTAGGAGAACAAACCTCCACAGAATCTTTAGCCCATCAGGTAGGTAGTGGGTGCCAACTTTGGTGAGTTCATTTTTTTCCTCCTCATTGCTACCATATTGGTTGATTGCAGTGTCCGAGATCTTTCGGTCTTTGTAGAATTTTTTGCCAACAATAGGGATCCCCATGACCGCAGATATGACCTCCTCAGTCACCTTAAACTTTCTGCCCTTAAACTCGATGCTACCAGTGCACATGATGATTACTATACTTGTGGTAACAATAACTTCTCATTTTGGTTAGTTTTTTCTATATTTTTTGAAAGAACCTTTGGCACCTATCAGTAGGAATCCTACTATTCACTTAAAACAAAATTATTCTTTTGAACTAAGACATTAGAATGAAACACAATTATTTGAATAGACAATTTTGAATTCTTTTAGCTACGACGACAACTAAATATGGTTTAACATTGATGAACAATTAACAAAAATAAAATTTTTCATGTCTCATCTTATAGGAAACCTCCCAATCATTAAAACAAAAAAATATACAACATGAGTGAAAATAACACCATCTTAAAGTAAAAAGAAATAATTATTAAGATGATAGGCTTTGTGTGGGAGCTTTGCTCCTGGAAATGTCTTTTCTTCCTGGAAAATTGTTAGCCTCTTTTCCGGTGGTTTTATTTTTCCAGGTATGAAAACCATTTTTTTCTTGTTACTTTGGCAAGTTACTTTGGCAAGTTACCTTGTTTTTTTTTCATTCTTATCCCTATTTTTTCTATGAAACACAAAGTTTTTTTAGTATCTTCTGTCATTGCCTATGCTCAAGTTAGCCATACTCACTTGGGAAAAAAATATAGCAGCACTCAAATAATTTGGAAAAATTGAAATTCGGATCACAGGAAAAATCCAAAGTGACAGAGCTATAGAGCTATTGTATTTTGATATGTACTTTTCAATTTCATTTTATCAGTGAAGCTATTTTTATGGGCTAATGGCTTCCTTGTTTTTCAGAAAAATGGATTTTTATATCACCATGGAGTTTTATATCGCAAAGGAAGTCTTTTATTAGGGTTTGGTAGTAATTTTGAGAAATAAAATGTTAGGTTTTCATGTGTATTTCACTGATATTGAAGTGATGGAAACCTTATATTTATTTTGGGGATTAAGGATGTGGAGGTTTTCTTATTTTTCATTCTCTCATAGAATCTGTCAATCAAATGTTATATGCACATGATGATTACTATACTTGTGGTAACGACAACTTCTCATTTTGGTTAGTTTTTTCTATATTTTTTGAAAGAACCTTTGGCACATATCAGTAGGACTCCTATTGTTCACTTAAAACAAAATTATTCTTTTGAACTAAGACATTAGAATGAAACACAATTATTTGAATAGATAATTTTGAATTCTTTTAGCTGCGACGACAACTAAATATTGTTTAACATTGATAAACAATTAACAAAAATAAAATCTTTCACGTCTCATTTAATAGGAAACCTCTGATCATTAAAGCAAAAAAAATACAACACGAGTGAAAATAACACCATCTAAAAGGAAAAAGAAATAATTATTAAGACAATAGGTTTTGTGTGGGAGCTTTGCTCCCGGAAATGTCTTTTCTTCCTGGAAAATTGTTAGCCTCTTTTCCGGGGGTTTTATTTTTCTAGGTATGAAAACCACTTTTTTCTTGTTACTTTGGCAAGTTACCTTGATTTTTTTTTCATTCTTATCCCTATTTTTCTATGAAACACAAAGTTTTTTTAGTATTTTCTATCATTGCCTATGCTCAAGTTAACCATATTCGCTTGGTAAAAAAATATAGCAGTACTCAAATAATTTGGAAAAATTGAAATTTGGATCACAGGAAAAATCCAAAGTGACAGAGCTATAGAGCTATTGTATTTTGATATGTACTTTTCAATTTCATTTTATCAGTGAAGCTATTTTTATGGGCTAATGGCTTCCTTGTTTTTCAGAAAAATGGATTTGTATATCACCATGGATTTTCATTTTGTTTTCATGTTTCAAAATAATATACTCAGGCCAGCTTTCTAAAATGTTTGTGGCTTCGCAAGGGAAGTCTTTTATTAGTGTTTGGTAGTAATTTTGAGAAATAAAATGTTAGGTTTTCATGGGTATTTCACTGATATTGAAGTGATGGAAACCTTAGATTTATTTTGGGGATTAAGGATGTGGAGGTTTTCTTATTTTTAATTCTCTCATAGAATCTGTGAGTACATGCAGATTTTAAGAATTCTAGCATATAGGTGGATTTTAAGTTCTTTATGTAGGTTTTTATTTGATGGGCTAATTGTTGGATTCATTTTTAGGATAGACAAACAAAGACCTCAATGCATTTTTTGGTGAACACCAGTGCATATATCATGAGATGTCAAGTTTTGAGATTTTAATATCTATTTTGACTTGACTTGTTTTAAGAGTAATATTATCCAATATTCTCATTTATATGAGAACGACATTACATTTTGAAACCTTAGAATAGTATTTGAGAACATCTCAGAATGAAACATTGTTGCCAAATTATAACCTTCATGTGTGCTTAGTAGCTTAAAGTGAAAAAATGATTGTATTGAAGGTTATGTAAATCAAAAAAATTCACACATTCATCACATCAAAATTTTGAAATATGAATTAAATGTTGGTATCTACCATAAATGGAGATTCAAATACAATAATATATAAAATCTACTCTTTGTGAATGGCAGCGACAACAATGATTTTGTATGTGGGAAGGCTAATGGCTTATGGATAAAAAATAGAGCTTTTCTGGTCCACAAAGACACGTTTAGAGTGACCAGTCAGTGTTCGATCACTAGTATCAATATGAATTGATAATAATAATAATATAATGTTTTAGCATTCCCTAAACTGCCAAAATTTCTTCTGTAACTGTTATAGCAACATAATTTTTTTTCTTTTATCATATGGATTTTCAGATCATTCTTCCATGCCTAGGGCACAAAAAAGGGATGAATATCTGCTGCTTCTTAGTTTGCAGAACTCACAGGTTGATTTTTCATTTTTTGTATGTGTATCTTTCAACAGATTTGTTTCTAGGAGAACTTCATCCCTGCATTGTTTATAGCGCATGCAAATAAATTGAATCCTAATGGAACTATACCACAATTGTATGCTTTGAACCCGTCTCTAATCCGTTGGATAGCAGAGCAATTATCTTGCAGATATGTTTCAGTGTGGGAGGCCTATTTTTAATAATTTTTAAGGTAATCCAAAGTTTTGATGCCCATTTAAAGTGTTCAAATTATTGGGATTGTAGAGAAATAACATTTTCTTCACTTGTCATTTTGACTGCTTAATTACTAGACGATTTCCATTTTGTCACAACTCTATCCTTTGCTCAACGAAGATGCTTAATACTTTCTCATGACTAATTATTGTTATGTTAAGAATTGTAATTATACAATGACATCATAAATCTCATTAACTAAAGATTGTTAAATATCATTTCCAAAATTCTACATATCATTAATGAGTTATATTTGACATTGTACAAAACAAATCACTTTTTTCACATAAGTGTCAACTGCTAGTATAGGTAGCTATGAAATCTATGCAATTCTATGGATGATCAGACTGCACCACAAAAGCAACCATCGCCATTATATACTATTTAAACAAATACAACTTTGCATAACTCATGTTGCGCAAAGCATTTCAGTACGCTCTCTCTCTCTATTGTGCAGATGCATCATGTCTATCCTTTTCATAAAGGAATATCATATTAATATTCTTAGATTGGACTATCTTCAGCTTTTACTTTAACAGTCGTAGGCATTACCTTGCTCTCTCTAGCAATCTAATACACGCTCATTATGTGTTAAGGAAACATAGTAGGGAGTTAAAACTGCTTACAAGAGAATATAAATAATACATCCTCTAGTATCCAGATCATAAGAAGAACATCAGCGAACAACCACATCCTCCATATACAATCTGTAGAGAGGGGGATACCTGCTCCTCACGTAGGCGTTGATGGACTCCACAAACCGGCGGACATACACTGTATTAGTATTACAGTCATATGATTTCAGCGAACCTGATTTGTACTTTGCCATGTAACAAGCAAATATGAGTAGCTTTTGGCCTCCTCCTCTGTGCTACAATCAACATCAACTGATGCAGTGTCCATGTCATCGCCTATTATATCCTCCTCCTTTTCACAGCAAGGATAACATGTGAACAGCTTTATATCCTCCTCCCTCCTGCGATCATCGTCATCACTTACGACATGAATATCATGGGCTATTAGCGACTCCTGCGATGCAACGCGACCGGCTTTTAATGAACATATTTGACTAGTGTTGTCGAAGAGCCACTCTATGTAAATTGAGCCACAAGCTGAGCTACAACTCAACCCACATTTAGAGTCACATTTGAATAAAAATGGGCCACCTTTACACCAAATCTCATGCACCAATGAGTTAGACAGGGATTCAAAATCAACAACAAAGGGTTGAAGCTGAGCTCTTGCATCTTCAGACAGGAGATCACCTAGTTTGCCTCGGTTAGCCAAGGATTTCAAGTCAAGAAAAGTTTCAAAGTAAGATTTTGCACCTCCATCAACAAGCTCACATAAATTGTCCCTGCCAATTCCAGAATCAGCTTTTGCACCTGCAGCAACGATCACACATATAGTATCATTCACAATCTTTGATTGCAAGTCATTGCTGGGCTTCAAATTGCCCACCCAGTTCCCCCAAAAATACATCCGCCTCCTCATTGCCAAAGGAAGTAGGTCACACAGGAACTGTAGTGATCTGCACAAGATTGTATTGATAAAGCCATCAGTATACAACCTTAATGTTGTGCTGAACCCCGTAACTGCCGCTGTAAGGCTTAGAGATGCAGGAATGAGCCAATGAATATGCTTTTGAGTCTTCAGGAACAGACCCACAAAGTTTAAAATCGTCATCAACTTATCCTCTGACAACAATAAGTTGACAGGCAGGAAGTAATCTTGGTCCAAACGAATAACCGCACGGTTATTTAATATCACTGAATCCAGCACTTCTTCAAACTTCATGATATCGCCCGTGACCACTTCTTCCCATATTTCTTTATGGTCTTTAACAAAAACTGTCTTTGAAGCCACTTTTTCAATGTACTTGACAGTTTCCCACATTTTATCTGTGATGTAGTATGCAGGCCCATCCTTCATTAACATCTTGTTTTTATCCTTTCGCTCCAGTACAAACTTCTGACCCAGGTAGACCACTGAGACTATATTATCATCCTCAGATTTCCCTTCTTTCTTATTTTTTTGAGGATCGTTCTGCTTTTTCACTTTGGACACATTTCCTGCTGTAGTGGTATGCGAGATTACTTTTTTGAAAACTCGACCTTTAAAATCCCCAAGCTGTTTGTAATCAGTAAAAGGGAAATGGAAGAAGTTGAGCAAGGAGGCAAGAGTACAATGAATGACAGCCCAAAGAGGCGTGGTCTTCATGATCAGAAAAAGGCCAAGGGTGAGTTGCAATGGCAGTAACACGCTGCTTACAATTTCCTTCAATTCTGGCATGGTTTCTATAGCAGTGAACCACAATGATAAGTCTCTCATTTTCCATGCAATCCTACTCTCCTCTTCTTCTCATATATTCTTCTTCGTCTTACTTTTACTGGAAAGAAAAAGTGTTCTCTAATGTCATATCTTCTCTCTTATCGCCATATAACACACGCAGACTGGGATAGTTCTTTCTTTTCTCCTTCCCACTAAATAATGGCGGAGGAAGCATGAGAGTGACTTGATTGCTCTTTATTCTTCTTTCCTTTTCTACCTTTCGTTAATTCTTGACCAACTTTTATTCTTCATGGTGAGTTTAGCAGCTGCTAAGTGTTTTAGATTAATTTTAGCAGTCCTGGAGTGCTTAAATCTTTTTTCTTTTCTTTCATTTTCCTTGGAATCTTGTTTTGGCCCACTAAATGCATGACATCGGTAACGAGAAGACACCTCATTATGAGATCTCTTTTTTATTAAAGCTATCTCCCTCTTTACCAGATTCCATATCTTGTCACAGACGGCATCGTATCTGTTCTTTTTAACTTGGTATCGAATGCCATTACACAGATTAAAATGCTATCGAATACAATTACACATGAATTTCGGATGAATGGTATTTTTACAGGCGTTGTTTAATCAACTTCCCCCTTTTAATTCGTCACCACCTCTTGAAATTAAGGTCACGAGATGCCTCTGAGCGACTTCTTTCGAGTGGAATTATCATCTTAACCTCCAAAGCTTGTGGAATACTTATTAAAAGGATTTCATACGTCAGTCCAATGATTTTTGTTCAATTTATTTATCACACATTTGAACATTATCTTGAGGTAATCCTATTTCATCAGTGAGACACTCAAACCAATATGTTTCTTCTTCTGATTTTTGTTCAATTTATTTATCACACATTTGAACATTATCTTGAGGTAATCTCCTATTTCATCAGTTGTTGAAATGTTTAAATTCACATCAACTTTAACATTTGTTCTTTCAACAATATGTCTTAACCTTTTATTATAGCATTTATAAGCTTTATTGTGTGTTGAATAGCCCAAGAAAATTCCTTCATTACACCTTGACTCAAAACTTCATATATTATAATTTTCTTGTTTTATATAACATTTGCTACCAAAGATTTTAAAATATCATACATTTGCCTTTCTTCCATACCATAACACATATTGAGTAAATTTTGTATTTACTCTTAACTGAACTCTATTTAATGTGTAAACTGCAGTATGAACTACTTCTTTACAATATCAATTTGCCAATTATCATCCTTGTAAAATATTTCTTGCCATTTATTTGACAGTTCTACTCTTTCTTTTTGCTACACCATTCTATTGTGGTGTACAAGAAGTTGAATATTGTCTTTTAATACCATGTGTTCTTCACAATAATTTATAAATTCTTGAGAAGTGAATTATCAACCTTTATCTAACCTAAGACACTTAAGTTTTAGATCAGATTCCTTTTCAACCATCTTTCTAAAAACTTTAAATCTATCAAATGCTTCATCTTTATGTTTTAAAAAAGTAACCCAAGTCATTCTTGTATAATCATCTATAAACAACATAAAGTACTGCTCATTATCCAAAGAATTAGTTCTTGTAGGTCCACATAGATCAATATGGACTAATTGAAGAGGGTTTTTAGTTGTATATTCTTTAGTTTTGAAACTCATTTTAGTTTTTTTTTTTTCCTTCCTCACATTTTTTACACACATTGTTGTCAAGATTTATTAGGATTGGTAAGTTCCTAACATCCTAATTTTTAATTATTTTAATAAGATTCTCATAGTTTATATGACCTAACCTTCAATTCAATAATTTGGTTTCCTCGATTTAAATCATGAAACAAACATTTCCTTCAATCTTGCCTTAATTATCAAAGAAATTATAAACATTACTACTAGTCCTATATCGTGTTGCTCTGATTTTTCTAGATTTTTTTCTTTATTTCACAACCTTAAGAAGAGAAGATTTTGGATTAAATAAAAATCAGGTTTTGAAGTGACTTGAAACCCTTAACAACAAAAAATTGAAAGATAAAGTATTTAGACTACTAAAACAAAATAGACTGCAAAACCCAATAGTCACCCAACAGGAACAACCAACCGAGACCCAACCTGCAAAACACCCAGAAAAGTTTTGGGATTAATGGGAAGTAGTGTTGAGAGGGGAGGGGTGAATCAGTACCTCTAAAATTTTTAACACTTTTCACCTTTCATCATTAGTAATCAATCTTTACTGTATTACCGACCATATCTGATGTTGTTTCTTATGCATGTAGTATTAATTCATAAACTTAATTATATGAAACATTCATGAAAGTAATAGACACATAACACAAGATATGATATCAAAGAAAACTCTTGTTAGGAAGTAAAAACTGCAGTGGGGATGGCACCCACAAAACTTCACTATCTACAGAATGGAAGGGAGCCGGTAAAGGCTTACAGTTGATCACTTATGACAATCTACCCTAATAGGAGTATTAATGTGGAGAACTGTTAGGATCTACTTTGTTAAGAGATTGTAGCAACACTAATGAAGTGTGCACTCGGTTAAGATATTTACAATAGGACTGTTAAGTCCACCTTCTTTGAAAGGATTTCTTAAGTGTACCCCACTTGTTAGAATGTGTATAATATGTTTGGCTTGACTATATGCAATCTATAATTGTAGATTATAGATCCATTAAAGCTCACTATCTGATATTTCTACCAGTCATTGTACCGGTTGTAGCAATTGAATTGGCAATTTCATCCATTATTCTAGGGGATGAGCTTTTCTTTTCTACATCTGGCTCATCCTCTTTTTAATCTTCAATGTCAGCTTTGGTCCTGATCAGTCTTTTCCTCCTTTTGGTGGGTGTTTGTTTCACATTTTTCTTCTCTATTTTCTGCTTCCTCTTATAGGTCCTCACTTGACCTTTCTTGAGAGGTGTAGTGGATTTTACAGTTTGACTTCTTGTCCTTTGAGCTGCTGTGGTTCTTGGTTTCTTGGTAGGAGGTGGAGGTGTATCAGATTCAGTGGCCTCAAAATTTGATTCTTTCTCATGTTGCTCTTCACCGATGGTACCCTGTTCCTCGGTTTCCTCTATTTGTTCTTTTTCCTCCTTATTGACCGACAAAATCTTTTCAAGATTCTTTACCATTTTGTTATTTTTGTTGACAGTCTTCTTGATTACTAGGCCTAATTTTATCTTGGACTTGGCCTCTTCATATGTCCCAAATCTTGGTTGCTTTCTGTCAAGTGGTTCATTCATCAATGCATCAATTGCATTTAGTGCTTGATCTATGTTAATCTCATAATCAAGAGGTGGTAACCAGGCTATTCTTGGTACAACTGGTTTTATGTGAGTAAAATCTATATCCACCATAAAAAATATTTCATCCCTATGTTGTTCAATCAACTGTTCAGGGTTCCTCACTCTTTCCATCATCTTCTCCTTGAAATCAAGGAAGTATTCAGTTATCACTGAATCAAAGTTATCACCTAGTGACTTGATAAGGTCACTAATATGCAATGTGACTGGCTTGGTAGTGTCCCATTTTACTTTGCCAACTGAAGGAAAGTATTCTTGAAAATAAAATAATATACACATGATAAGTGAACCGAACTTACATGTGTTTGTCTTTATAGACCTGATTTTTGTCATATTCTCATCAATTTGCTTCAACAGGATCTCACATAGATCCATCTGTATTCCCTTTGTGACAATCTTGTAAGCTGTGATTACTGCTATTGATGCAATGCTATTTAGCCTACTTGCTTGGAAGATTTTGTAACCTATCACACATGCATCGAACCTCAGATCCTCATCGATGATGGTGTTCACTTTAAGTCCTTTGTTATCCCATACAACATTGGTGAGTTTTTCAACTTTTGGCTGAGAGGGATGCTTATGTGCCTTAGGTTTGTCGGTAATGGGGTAACCAGTTATAGCATGTAGTTCACATCCTTTGTGATTTTCTTAGGTTCATCCAACCATAACTTATGGTTGTGCATTTTGCTCAAAACTAACCTAATCTAGTGAGTTTTGAAAACCCTTAGGAAGTATAGGGCATTAGTTATCCCTTTTACTTACAGATGCTTGTGTTCTTCTTTCAGGTTGCCTTGTTCATCACACAACTTCTTGTAAGCTTGATCTATCTCCTGATCACCTATCTCATCGATCTTGTAGTGAATGTAGGACCTTACATCTTCTATCAGCAAAATCCTAGGTGTAATTTTCAAAAATGTGCCAGAATCATCAGGTTGTGATGCAATCTATGGGCATATCTTGTACTTATGTTCCACACAAGTTTTGTTCTTTATCAGCTTAATGGCATTCTTCTTGTCATTCTTCAAATTTATGATTCTTGAGGTGGTTGTCATCATATTTTGAATTTATGACTTTTCCAAAAATAACAACAGAGTTCTTCGGTGCGCTCGGTACTTACTTCGATCCGTGTGGCTGGTGAGTGATCTGTTTGGAGTGTGTTGGATCAAGTTGAGGTTGCTCTGCTAAATGCTCTCTTATCACTCTATTTTTGCTCTTCTCTTTTTACTCAAATTGTGTGTGCAAAATGAAGTGCTCCCGTTGAGTATTTATAGACTTTTTCCCTAAGTCTGTCATAAATGCTCAACAACTCATCGGGTCATGAAGACGGAGTTTGTCAGGAAGACTCTCAAGTAACATTCTCGGTGTTGATAGGATTCTTAGGATGGATGTTAAGATTATTTTTTTCACCGACGAATATCGTTGTTGTGTCAAGACAACTTTGTGACTTTGCTTCCTTACCGACGGGTGTTGGGTTACATTAGCAACTTAGCCATTTTATGTGTTGACCAACGATTCTCGGTAAGTGTAGATAGCTCATCTTTTATATTCACTGATGATTTTTTGTATGTGTTTACCGATGGGGTTGTTTTCTTAGAATTGTAATAAGTAACATAATATGCATATTTATTCATGCAGATTGTGACTATCTATCAATTTGTATAATGGAACTGATGCAAAATATGACTTGGTGTAGTGCAATTCCATACTTGTTCATCTTTTAGGTGGGGGTGGTGATGTCACTAGATCCATGGGATGAGGTGTCACCTATTGCATTGCAAATGAGGTATCCTCCACATTTTCTTTCTCATTTTCTTGATGTCTTCAATGGTGTTACCATTTTCAAAGGTGGTGGTTTCTATTATTCTGTCTCTGCAGTCCTTCTTTAAATGTCCAACCTTATGACAGTGCAAACATGCCATTCTTGGGCCTGTCCATCCTCTAGATCTTTTGGTTCATAATCTCATGTAGTTTGCAGCTATGTGACCATATCTACCACATGTACATTTAATCCATGTATTGTAGTCCCAAACATATGAATTACCGACTCTTCTCAGTTTATATGCAATTTCTTCATTTTTGGGTTTCCATGCTTCAATTTTCTTCTTCCTTCATTCAAGAGATGTGTGTCCATGCATTTTGCAGGTGGGACAATACTTGTCCATATAGGTTTCCTTCTTTGGTTCTTTTACCTTTGATTTACATTCATATGCTTTATGTCCTTTCTTGCTACATTTATAACAATGTCCTATGAATGTAAATGTGGATTTAGGAATACCTTTTTCTTTGCTCCTGCAGACATTTGAGGTGTGGCCTTGCTTTCCACAATGATTGCATGTCAGCTTCCTTGGTCTAGGATTGGTGTAGGGATATTTTGGATCAGCTTCATTTGATGACTCTTCATGCTCCGTGTACCCTAGTCCAGTGTTGGTGTTGGGGCTTCTTTGTGCATTCAAGAAATCATCCATCCTTTTTTTACTCTCTTTAGCTCTTTTAATCATGTCATTATGCTGTTGTAGAATTCTAGCCTCATGCTTTAGTTTTTCATTCTCTTCTCTTAGTTCATCGATAATATGTATTCTTTCAATGAGTTCCACATTCATTCTATTTGCTTCTTGAATCATAAGAATAATCTGATTAGTTACCTCATGGTGATGCTCTATAAGTCTCTGTATCTCAGACTCCTTTTCTTGTAGCTTGTCTGTGATCTTTCTTCTATCATCAATAGCTAGTGTCCTCTCTTGTCCAGCTTGCCTTGCATTGTTCATGACATCAATCATTCTTACCATCTGTGTCTCTTGACCGATTTGTAGAGATTTGACTTTTCCAGCCAGATGGAGATTGATCTTAGTTAGGCTTGTGATGCTTTCTTTTGATGTATCTGATGCCTTGCTTGTATTTGATCCTGAAGACTCAAAGAAATCTGGAATCTCTTCCTCAAGATAATCTGTCTCATTATAATGAGAAGTCATATTCTTTCTTTCATCCAGCAATTGTCTCATACCGATTCTAGTTTCTTTATACTGTTCATAGAAAATTTGAATTTCAAGCTTTTTATTCTCAATATTTTTATCAATTTTGTACTTCTCCATTGTATGATCTTTTATCTTAAGCCTTTAAGCTTTTCAAGAAGAAACTTAGCTCTAATACCAATTGTTGGGATTAATGGGAAGTAGTGCTGAGAGGGGAGGGGTGAATTAGTACCTCTAAAACTTTTAACACTTTTCACCTTTCCTCATTAATAATCAATCTTTACTGTATTACCGACCATATCTGATGTTCTTTCTTATGCATGTAGTATTAATTCATAAACTTAATTATATGCAAGATTCATAGAAACATTCATGAAAGTAATAGACACATAACACAAGATATGATATCGTAGAAAACTCCTATTAGGAAGTAAATACTGCAGTGGGGATGGTACCCACAAAAATTCACTATCTGCAGAATGGAAGGGAGTTGGTAAAGGCTTACAATTGATCACTTATGATGATCTACCCTGTTAGGAGTATTAATGTGGAGACCTATTAGGATCTACTCTATTAAGAGCTTTTAGCAACACTAATGAAGTGTGCACTTGGTTAAGATATTTACAATAGGACTGTTAAGTCCACCTTCTTTGAAAGGATTTCTTAAATGTACCCCACTTGTTAGTATGTGTATAATATGTTTGACCTAACTATATGCAATCTATAATTGCAGATTAAAGATCCATTAAAGCTCACAATATATGAATATAATCTATACTGATTGATTAATACCTTTTCCTGCTCGTTGGTAGCCTATGTTCTGTTGTTGACAACTGATTTGATCTTTGTTTGTGTTGTTGCATGAATTCTTTTGTCTAATCCTTAGATGCTCTTAGTGGCTACAATCATCATCAAACAACATGTTCATAATTGATTGAGAATCTATTTATACAAGTATTTGACCTATTCTAGAATCACACATTACAATGTTAACTCTAGATCCAAGGTATACAACTTGACCTTGATACTTTAGTTTTCATGTTTTCAATCAGTTAAACTGATAAAAATAATACTAATTACATTGCTTTCTCTGCATGTAATAGATTTAAAACAAATCAAGAAGCTAAATATAAAACTTCAATGATTTATCTGACGTGGAAAGTCAGATCCACTTTTTGCAGGATGTAACTAACTGTCAGTTCTTGATCGTCGGTGTGAACTGAAAGTCTATCGGTGTTCCTTCATTGAATTGACTTGATTATCGGTGTTCCTTCATTGAATTGATTGTCAAGTTCCCTTCATCTATTGGGTTCCACTCTTGACTATTTCATCGGGTTGCACTTTTGGTTACTCGTCGGGTTCCTTTGTCCCTTTTGTCACCGGGTAACACTAAATGGTGTTTTTTAGGATGCTTTGTACTTGGAAGTATCGGTAACCTTGGTGTCAGGTAGTGTTGTGCCCTATCTATCGGTGTAGTATAAAATGATTGTGTTCATCATATTTTTCCTTGTATATACTAATGGAAAAATATAATGTCTTCACAAAGAGGGAATAGGAAAAGAAAAACTAGGATAGATCCTTCAGGATCTTAGCCACCTCATCCCCAAGATAAAACATCTTCTTAATAGTCACTTTAATGCCAGTGAGATGCATGGAAGTAGTCATTTCCTTCTTTTTGAGACTAGAACCAATTCTTTTTCTTGGTCCAGAAGAAATGAAAATGATATCCTCAGTATCATCTTCAACATTAACAATGGCTTTATTGGGGCCATTCCAATCTAGCATGCTGACCAAGGCATCAAGTTTCTCTGCCAAGGCCTACATACCTGTATAGTCAGAAAATGGAAGCACTTCCATTGTAGACATGCTTAGCCTTCTGAGTAAGTGGTTTGGGTTCATGACAAGCACCTTGAATAGGTTCCTGATCTTGACATGGCTTCTCCCATGTTCTATCCCTCTTTCCACTCCTATTTAGCCTGATTTCTACATTCTGAACTGTAGACTGGGGATTCTGGGCTTCAGGGTCAGGGTCGACCTTTTAGGTCTATGTTGACCTTGACCCTAACCTAGGTCAGGGTCAACCTCAACCCTGACCTAGGTCAAGGTCAACCTCGACCTTGACCCATGGTTCAGATCCCGAGGTCTCATAGATTTTGGAGGTCGGCCTTTGCAAAAAGTTTTTCCCGCTTCCGGGTTAGCTATTTTGGGTTCCGAAGCGTTGATTCCTAAATTATATTTAATATAGGTCCTCTCCTAGGGGTAAAGGCTTTAATGAGAATTTAATCCTCCTATGTAGGCCTCCTTAGAAGATTGTGCCCTAATTTCATATAAAAAGGAAGCTTTCTCTCTCATTTTCTCAAAAAAAAACCATCATCAAGCGAACTAAGTCTTCTAATGGTGATCAAGAATTCTCAAAAATATCTTCAAGTGTGATTCAAGAAAGCCAATGAGAAATATTTGAAGCAAGTATTCATCCA
Organism: Thuja plicata; assembly: GCA_018584345.1. Classification (NCBI taxonomy): domain Eukaryota; kingdom Viridiplantae; phylum Streptophyta; class Pinopsida; order Cupressales; family Cupressaceae; genus Thuja; species Thuja plicata. Next base: position 1,126,414 of record MU223413.1, on the reverse strand, counting down.
TTCAAGCATCCATTTTCATGAAGGAGATCCATTGGAGGCCATTGAAGGATTCAAGCTACATAGTCCCCTTTTGGTGATCTCTCCATCCACCTTCTTCCAAGCCTATTCAAAATTCAAGAACCCATTCAAGACTTGGTGTTGAAGATCTATAAGAAAGAGATTGAAGACATCCTACCTTTTTACATTCCACATTTTGAAGCATACTTGTGGATTCAAGGATTCGAATTTTCCACAAGGACTCTTTCAAGCAAGATGAATTTATGCATTTACTTTGTCCATTTCTGCAATTTCAATTACATACATTTGAGGTTAATTCAAAAATTGGGGTTTGACCAAGGCAAACCCCTCCCCCACAACAAATAATCCTCTTTTTCTTGCAGGTATAGGTTCAGGATTGCAGTTTTGAGACCAGATCTGGATACCCTTTTCGGCTTTCTTGCAGATGGCGTGAATAGATTTTCTGTCAGACCTGTGTAGGTCAGGGTCAACATTATTGGGTTAGGGTTGACATTTGTGGGTCAAGGTCAACCTTTTTCATAAGACGACATCAAAATGGAAAAATATTTCTGGGTTTTGTTCATCTCCACGTTTCGGTTTGGGACCAACTATTAGTTTTTCTAGAAATAGTCTACAGACCTCAGAAAATAGCATTCTTTGATCTGCAATATTTCAAGGTTAGTGCATTCCTTCTAGTTTTTTAATTACTGTCATATATCATTTCCATACTTATAATTAACAGAATTTAAGGTATCTCAGCGTTATTCTCCTTTCCAAATAGTTGATTCATTTGTGCATTAGCCCTTCCTTGGGGTTGATCAACTTGGATCTCCCATTTGTGCATTTGAGGGTAAAAAGGAACATCTTATCTTCTCCTTAATCACAATTGAAATACTTTATCAAATACAATTCAATTAAGGTTAAGGTATTCAATACATTCTAGGCAACTTAAAGGACAATTTACACATCAATGCATTAAATTTCAAGATAATCAATCAATAATTCCTAATACATTATATATTATTAATAAACATATCTCTATTTCAATCCCCTTTACATTTTTATATGTACACATTATCAATTACAATCTATAATCCAATTTTATATCATACATTTTGGTGAACCCGCGACAGACAACTCTTTCTTTTTGGTGTTAGATTTACATTGTTTATGCTAGATCTTGCATTTTCTTTCAAATTACATTTAAAATCAATTAATCAAAGTTTTATGTTAGTTCATTGGCATTGTATTGGTGTATGAGCTTTACCACATCTAGTCCTACTTATGGTATCCTGGTTAGAAGAAGCCATAGACTTATGGGTTCCTTTGATCCTGAGTCTTCCTCTCCTTTCCTTAGGATCCCGGATGATAATTTAATAACTCATGATTCCAATCCTTCTATGGAGCATAACTCTTCTCACTCATCTCATGATGAAGATGACACTTTGAGGGTTCCTTCTGAATAAGTGCAAAACCTTTCAACCGAACTTGATAAAATGGGAAATTGGCTTATCCAAGAAAACCATAATCAAGATTCTATCCAAGCTATAGAGGCTCTTAAGAAAGTTCTCCGTGATAATGATCAAGGTGT
>MU223413.1:1105191-1123566 GCA_018584345.1 Thuja plicata | reverse complement strand
TTCTGCCAATACCATCGCCAGAATGGCCATGACACTGAAAAATGTTACTCTCTAAAGCATAAGATTCAAGACTTAATTGATTCTAAAGCTTTGTCTGTTGATAATTTTGATGGTAATGGAAATAAATATGTTTCTCCTCCTAATCAAAACCTTCAAATCTATACTAATCCTTTACCTACACATGATACTAATACTATAGCTCAACCATCTTCGGTAGACATTGTTTTTGATTCAAAGATGGATGATCTTAATAAAATTGTTAATCATGTAGAGAGTGTTGCACCATCTCAACATATTGTTCAAGATCCTTCACCTCCACTTCAACTTCCAATTCTACCTAAAACTCAAAAAAAAACTAAGGATAAGTGACCTAGGGAACTTTTAATTACCTTTGATGATTCTGAAACAATTAAATCTCCCGATGGTCCCCTTTATATTTATGCTAGGATTGCTAAAATACCTACTTGTGGTTGTCTAGTTGATCCCACATCTTTAATCAATGTCATTACTGAGGAAAATATTTTTATGAAAGGCTTACAACGTGATTTTTATGATTCATCTGATGCATGGATCCAAACTTGTAATGGCTTTCTTTATCCTACACTTGGTTCTATTAATTTACCTGTTGAACTTTGTGGTAAGGTTATAGATACTACCTTAATCATTATTCCTACTTCTGATCAATTTCAAATCAAATTTGGTTTACCTTGGATAACTTTTATGCATGCTATTGCTTCTCCCATTCATAAATGTCTTAAGTTGATTCATAATGAAGAAGTCAAAATGATTAATCATAGTTTGTTTCAACCTTCTAGGCCTAGAGATTGTGCTACTCTTGATTTTCTTTGGCCTTCATTACCTAACTCATGTCCTTCTCGCCCTAACCATCTCTTTCGCTCCTATCAAGCTTACAAACATCATAAAATTGCTGAGTTAAGTATGCCCCAGATTGATTCCAACCATGGTCTTTTGCCTACTCCTGCAATATCTCCTTTATCTATTGCTACTAATAAAATTGATCAAACTCCTCCAATACAACCTATTGAGCATCCTCCTATAGAACCTATGAAGGAACCTATTGTTATTCCTCCTAGTTCTCAACATGTGCCAAATAAGGTTAAACGTAACAAATCTGCTAATGAACGTCGTAAGAAGTGTAGAGCTAATGCTAGAACCCGTGCTTCTATGATTCAAAATTCATTACCTACCTTTGATCAACCTTTGCCCGATGCGTTGGATGTTAATATTCATGATGTTCAGATGAATGATTATGATGACCCTATTCGCATCTTGGATCCTATTTCAATCAACCTTGATGAGGAGGACACTCTCGATGATCCTATTGATCTTACTGATGAATATGAGACCGTTGATCTTGATAATGATTTACCTCATATTCTTTCAACTCAATTAACAATTACACCTAGTAATGAACATTGTGATTCTCAAGAAGATCCTTGTTTGGAATTGGCTATCATTCCTACTGTATTGGATATAGTCCCTCTTGCGAGTTGCCCACCTACTCTAAATAACATAAACCAAGATGGGGAAGGTTGACAACATGCTTGATTGGCTTGTCCTTTATGTTAGCCCTTTTTGTGCTTATATGTTGTGTTGTGCTTCCCCCGTAATGTGTTTTTCTAAATGTTTGTTAGATTGTTTTATACGACCCTTGTTACTTTGTTGGTATAAGGTGATGAAAGAATCAAAACTGTTGTTCAATTCTTCTATATGTATCTACATTCTTCTATATGTTATTTCATGTTATGTTGTACTTGTGCTATTTTTTGTAACTGTGTTCCTTGTACAATCTTCTTGGATCTGTAACATGGTAGCACTAATTCTTTTTGGTCTCCATGTTGTGGTCCGAAAAGATTCCTCTTTGTAAATTCTTAAGTTTCTTTCCTCCTTTGTGATTGTTGTTCTACTTTCTTTGGGGAATGATGTCAATTCATTTGAAATAATATTATATTTCTGTGTACATGTTATCTTATGATCATATTGACCCCACATTAGGTAGATCCCTCTTGTGTTCTTATGTATGTTTATGTTTTATTTCCCTTGATTTGTCTTCCTTTGGGGGCATCTAGCAGTGGAAATGTAATCCATAGAGTTGTTGATGTTTCCGTTAAAATCATTGCTCCTGTTAAAGTTTTAGCAATGAATTTAACATGGGGGCATACACTCTACTCACTTTTTGCACACACGCACATTAAAAATAGTTTTCAAGATTTAAAATCTTTTCCCTTTATGGATTAAAAGAAACTAATCCTTAAAGCATGGTCACATTTTTACTTTTTTTTTAAGGATCTCTTAATTCCTCTAGTTTAAATTTACATGGATCTCTTGATCCCGCCAGTTTTCAATTTACAATGATTTGATCCCTTTAAGAATGGATCTCCCTAATGGGTTGACTAGTGAGTAGCCACATTTACTAGGCAGTTCAATTCCATCTTTCCAGTTATGCCTCTTGTGTGGCTCACAATGAGACATAAGTTCTCATTGGGCGAGATAATCACACCCTTTTCTCTCTCTACTTAACTAAGTGATGTCTCTCTTATCATGATCTTAGGGTTGATAAAGACTTAAGTCCCTTGGGGGCTTGAGGGTTTCTTTATCCCTTTTGATTTCAATAAGATTATCTTTTCTATATATTCTCCTTTACCAAGAGTTTGTGTTGAGCTCATACTCTTGCTAAAGTGGGGGCTAAATGTATAGTCAGAAAATGGAAGCAATTCCATTATAGACATGTTTAGCCTTCTGATTAAGGGGTTTGGGGTCATGAAAAGCACCTTGAATGGGTTCTTGATCTTGACATGGCTTCTCCCCTGTTCTGTCCCTCTTTCCACTCCTGTTTAGCCTAATTTCTGCATTCTGAACTGCAGACTAAGGATTCTGGGCTTTGGGGTCAGGGTCAACCTTTTAGGTCTATGTCAACCTCAACCCTGACCTAGGTCAGGGTCAACCTCGACCTTGACCCATGGTTTAGATCCTGGGGTCTCACAGATTTTGGAGGTCGACCTTTGCAAAAAGTTTTTCCCGATTCTGGGTTTGCTGTTTTGGGGTCCAAAGCGTTGATTCCTAAATTATATTTAATATAGGTCCTCTCCTAGGGGTAAAGGCTTTAATGGGAATTTAATCCTCCTATGTAGGCCTCCTTATAAGATTGTGCCCTAATTTCATATAAAAAGGAAGCTTTCTCTCTCACTTTCTCAAAAAAAAACCATCATAAAGCGAACTAAGTCTTCTAATGGTGATCAAGAATTCTCAAAACTATCTTCAAGTGTGATTCAAGCAAGCCAAGGAGCAAGATTTGAAGCAATTATTCATCCATTCAAGCATCCATTTTCATGAAGGAGATCCATTGGAGGCCATTGAAGGATTCAAGCTACATAGTCCCCTTTTGGTGATCTCTCCATCCACCTTCTTCCAAGCCTATTCCAAATTCAAGAACCCATTCAAGACTTGGTGTTGAAGATCTATAAGCAAGAGATTGAAGACATACTACCTTTCTACATTCCACATTTTGAAGCATACTTGTGGATTCAAGGATTCGAATCCGCCATAAGGACTCTTTCAAGCAAGGTGAATTTATGCATTTACTTTGTCCATTTCTGCAATTTTAATTACATATATTTGAGGTTAATTCCAAAACCAGGGTTTTACCAAGGCAAACCCCTTCCCCACAACAAACAATCCTCTTTTTCTTGCAGGTACAGGTTCAGGATTGCAGTTTTGAGACCAGATCTGGATACCCTTTTCGGCTTTCTTGCGAACAGTGCGAATAGATTTTCTGTCAAACCTGTGCAGGTCAGGGTCGACATTATTGGGTCAGGGTTGATATTTGTGGTCAAGGTCGACCTTTTTCATAAGATGACATCAGAACAGAAAAATGTTTCTGGGTTTTGTTCGTTTGTACGTTCCTGTTTGGGATCGACTGTTAGTTTTTCCAGAAATAGTCTACAGACCTCAGAAAATAACATTCTTTGATCTGCAATATTTCAAGGTTAGTGCATTCCCTCTATTTCTTCAATTACTGTCATATATCATTCCCATATTTATAATTAACAAAATTTAAGGTATCTCCTTTGTTATTCTCCTTTTTAAATAGTTGATTCATTTGTGCATTAGCCCTTCCTTGGGGTTGATCAACTTGGATCTCCCATTTGTGCATTTGAGGGTAAAAAGGAACATCTTATCATCTCCTTAATCACAATTGAAATATTTAATCAAATACAATTCAATTAAGGTTAAGGGATTCAATACATTCTAGGCAACTTAAAGGACAATTTACACATCAATGCATTACATTTCAAGATAATCTATCAATCAATCTTAATACATTATATATTCTTAATAAACATATCTCTATTTCAATCCCCTTTACATTTTTATATGTACACATTATCAATTACAATCTATAATCTGATTTTATATTGTACAATACCATCATAACTAATATGAAGAATATTCTTCAGCATGACATTAATGTCCCCCAATTTATTCAAGAGAGAAGAGACCTTAATGTCCAGAATGTCAGGCATACTTTTGTTCACATTATCCCTAGCCCAATTCTCCAAAGTTGCCTACACACTATTGACTTTAATCTCCAATTCTTGATTCTTAATAACCAGGCTCTTTATCTGTTGACAAACCCATCTATCAAATTTGTGAGAAATTTCAGACTTGGCCTTGGCCATCAATATCTTGGACTTGTCGAAGATATTTGGAACACCCATGTCCTCCTCATTATTCCTATCTCCCTAGATAGTGATACCCCCAGGAGAGGGTGGAATGTTCTTCTATGGGGAATCCACATAATCAACCAAAGGGCTGAGAACATTTTTTTGGGATCTCTCCATATTATCTAGCATAGGAGAGGAAGGTAAATCCACCACATTATTTAACATAGAGATAATATTAACCTATGTCAGAGTCGTGTTAAGAGGAGCAGGCGACACCATAGAGGTCTCTGCATGAAGGCCCTCCTTACTTTGTTCTCCTGTATCTTTAGCAATATCCTCATCAAAAAGAACCTGAAGAGATTCGTCCTTCTCCCCACCCACCTTCTCATCATCTTCCCTCTCCTCACCATTCCTCTCCTCTTCCTCCTGGTCCCTGCCAGTATCATCCTCTTCCTTGTATTCAGTCTCCCCTCCTGTCTCTTCGACCTCATAGTACTCCTCCTCATTTTCCAAACCCAAGTCCTCTTCTAAGGCATAATCTTCATCACCATCATCCTTTGTGTCCATTACGCTCTCAAGGGTTTTAGTTTTCTTGACCTCCTCATGAAATTTGATCTTTTTGGCTTCCTTAGAGGATCATGCACAAAGCTCCCCTCAACGAAACCCTCATGCTTCCTTTTTCCCTTAACTAGAGAAAAATGATAATTCAGTGATTTCTTGGTCACAATAGATTTGCATAGCTCATAAATGAGTAGAATAAGTCCATTATGGAGCACAAACACTCTTTCATTTTTCTTGTGTTTATCTAGACTATCCGAAAGAGAGAAGTGAATATGATAAGGAAAAGACACATTTTTAAAACCTAAAGAGGTTTAACAACACAAAGTGGTAGGGATGGACCCTAGTAAAACAACTATCTATAGTGATATACTCTATAATAATAGTAAGAACAAGCTTCCATGTTTTTTTCAATTTGTCCAAATCATAGTATCATGACACAAGCCTACCTATCATTCCTCTCTTGTCATCCAACCTAGGGAAGGACTGAACCACCTTATAAGAGATTTTTCTATCCTGGTAAAAGTTCATACCTTCATTAGGAAGTCCAGAAACCTCCATGATAAGGTCAACAGAGAGCTTGAACTTCCTACCAAATAGGATAAAGTAACCATTATCCCAATTTTCTGCCATTTTTGCCACCGCTTTCTTTGTTTTTCTTGTCATACCCATGGAGGCGCTTCATAAATGGAGTGAACCCTTCTTTACACAATTTTCTGCAAACTTCATCCTTATTTTTCCACTTACTATACTCATTAGGTTCATCTCTTCTAAGACCCCCACCCATTTTCTCCACCAGGTTCAAGTCTTTCGCTTCATCAAAGATTAACTCACAACTGTAGCAAGCTAAAACATAGAGAATACCAATTATTGCAGGTAAATACACCCACAAAGCATGTGAAGGTAAATCATTAATATCTCTTTCACCTCCAATATGACATGTATCTGTACCGATTTTAGGGATTAACAATGTTCTTGTCATTTTGATTATTAAAAATTCTCTTTCCCTCCTTTCCACGAGTCATGTCAAATCTTATTAGAGCATCAATATTTTCTTTCAACTTTTTCTCCCTATGCCAAATATTAATTACATCTGAATTAACACCATAATTGGAAAGATGTTTGCCACAATATTCGCTTCCCTATAGGCATGAGAGATATACACATTCTTAAAACAATTCAAGATCTCACATGCCCTATTAATAATTGTTTCAATCATCCAACAAGCCTTATTAGTTCTATCTAAGAATTATATAATGTTACTATAATCCCCTCAATTAACACATTATCAAAATTGAGATCCTTAGCCAGCTTGATGGATTTCATATCTCCCATAGCTTCAGAAAAGTGATTGGTTTTGGTGCCCAGAGGACCCACCACAACAGCAATAAAATTGTTGTAAGAGTTACTAATCACCCAACCGAATCTAGAAAGATGAGGATTTCCTTATAACGCCCCGTCAAAATTGACCTTCACCCATCCATGAGGTGGGAACATCCAAACAACCCCATCCCTGGGATTAGAAGTGATATCCATCAGGGGAGATAAATTCTAGCATTGGTCATAAGCATTGACAACATCAAGCCCATCCTTATCAAGGCTATAAATAATTTCAAACATACTCCTAAATATTTTTTCTACCACTATAAGGGGATTATAATATTTCTCTCTAAATATCCTATTATTGTGTTCCTTCCAAATGTTCCAAATTGGGAGAGGATTAGCCAAGTCCTAGAGATTAGAATTTTGACCTGAGCTAGGATATTTTGTCTGATTAAAAAAATCCTCTAGAGAGTTAGGGAAAATCCAACATAAATTCTACTTCTGAAAAAGGAAGACAAAACTTCTGAAGAAAATCTATAGTTGATAAGAAAATGAAGAGAAGATTCCACATCCCTACAACAAAGACAACATCTGTTAGGAAAATAAAATCCCCTTTTACAAAGATTGTCCAAATTAAGGGGCTTATTCCAAAGAAAAAACAAAAACAAAATATTAATTTTGGGAATAAGTTTCTTCATCTAGGAAGATGCCCAGAATGACTGGGGAACCAAAGTCTCCATTTGTAAGGATATAGCCGAAGCCACTGAATACTTTCCATCAAGATTCCTTCCCCAAACAATTCTGTCCTACAAACTCACAGAGATGAACTTAGAGGAAAGAAGAATATCAATGCCCAAGAAAGATTGGTCAATTTGAGAAAGAGAAACCAAATTATTATTTCTCAAGTAGTCCTTAAAAAAATCCCCAAATCTGTTTTTACAAGTGCCACTCGAGAGAATTAATTTCTAAATTTCAACCAGGGGTTTGTCCATCAACCAACAATCCTCCCAAAATCTGATTTTACTGCCTTTACCTAAATTTTACATTCTACCTATAGCAACCAAATCTTTAGCCTTTAGAACCGAGTTTCAAATATTACATCAAGGTTACATTAAATCCATTATCACAAATTTGACTTATACTGAGAATTTAATAAGTCATTTTTCAATATAATAAACATCATTAATTGGTATTTCATTTTTTAATAGAATATTTCCTTTACCTACTATTTGAAGATAATTATTATCTCCAAACTTAACTGATCCTCTAGGATGTGACTCATGATGAATAAAATTATATTTGTCACCAGTCATACGGTGTAAACATCCACTATCTAATAACCATAAATCCTTTTTAGCCTAATGAAGCATTGTTTCAAAAATTATTGCATCTACTTTACTTTTTAGGTTTTCAAACAAATTTATTACTTTGCCAACTTAGTAACTTTGGACTGAAACTTGAACATTAAAAAATTGTCCCTTTTCTAGATATCCTATTAAGTCTATTTGACTCATTATGCAAAAACTAATTAGATAGATATGTATTCTATCTAGGGAACTTACAATTTTGTATGCCTCGTTTAACCCATTTCCTTTATGCTCCATGAGAATTGCAACTTCTTTTAAACCTTTCAACTTCTAAAATAACAAGATCTCATTCCTTTTTAAGTGAATTAAGAGACTTTTTGAGAAAATCCATCTTAGAAAACATGGTTCTTTGTCTTTCCAAGATTTGATCAAATTTATTTTTACTTTCCATAAGTACTCCTAAACTAGGATGACTCTAGATAAAAAAGGTATAGCTCTAATACCAATTGTTGTAGTATAATGATAACTGAGAGGGTGCGGGAGGGGGGGGCTGAATCTGTAAGCATACACAAAATAAAACTTTTAACCTTTTTTAGGACATTAAATAAATTTGAGCAACATTAAATAAAATAATTCAGATGACAATCAGTACTCATCATACACAAAATATTGACACAAGTTTTTTCTTGAGTGGAAACCCTTACGGGGAATAAAACCACTCAAATTTAGCATCACTAGATTTATCTTTCAAATCAATTTCTACATCTCACTCATGCTATCTCACTTCTAATTGTAATGTCTCACTAGACTAGTGCCTCATTGGCTTTATTCGTTATAGGCTTCTCAATGCCTTTACAATTTCCATCATACAAAGATCAGAAGCCTGATTGCCATTTAGGCCCCCACAACTACATACTATACATCGTATAGCACAATACATGTTGTTGTACTGAACAATGCATAATATCTAATCATATATTCTAAATTAATCAATGCTTTTTTTTTATCAAAAACTGATTGTGCACAACTATTGCTAAAATATTATCAATAAAAGCATCAATGTCTTCTTTGTATGTCTAGTCAAATAAACCTACTCATGTGGTATATATAAGCATCTTTGTTTGAAAAACTGAATTATAAAACTAATTCCAAAAATTGATTGTCACATTATGCCTTTGATATGATCAACTAAATCATATATCCTTGAAGCAATATATCACTTCCACTGCAACTATAGTAATCATCTTTGTTCATATGACTAATACATCTTAGAATAATATAATATGCAATCGAAATAAACTAAAACATATTAACACTTCACCTCTACGTAGTTTACTGTGATTATATCCAATCTGATTAACAAAGTGATGTTTGAACTCAACCTTAAAACAATTTGTTATGCATTGTATAATATCTATGTATGAACATTAGTGTCACGATAATATAAATGTATTCTGTCAAACAGAAAATATCAAATATAACTTTTAAACTTATCACTGTCGTTCCATCAAGAAAATAATAAAATTGTATCCATGACTGCCATATGGTCTTCAAATAAACTATGTCATAGACCAACAACTGATAACAATATTATGTCATATTCTTTTCAACTGAGTACATCTAGGTATGCTCTTTAAAAAACACATACTAACATAATGCATGGACTCAAGACTTATAACTAATCAAAGCCCTTACATAATATGTATGAACAAATAATGGCATAGGAAACACGTACAATAAGATAGTCACAATGTCATTACTATAAATGGAAAAACACAAGGACATCCACACTATGATTACAATGAATAAATAACCAATGACATCCTTACTATCCATACGACAATTAAACTATCATAACCAATTCATAACTTACACATAATGCACTATATGCCAAACCTGACAAGGGTTTTATGGTCTTATACAAAAATATTGTGATTATTATGCAATGCATGTCAATCCCGACAAGGGTAAATGAAAATATGAGCTGAAAAAATGAACACAAAATTCATAATGTGGGTTTTGAAGAATAAACAAAACTCAACATATACATCAGTGTCATGAAATGCATGAGAAGGATATGAAGAGGATGCTAATAAAAATTAACTAGTTTGACATACATAATCATACTCACAACTATCAAACCTTTTAACCAAATATGACAGTTAAACAACCATGGTTGAGATAAAATTGACAAGGGTTTAGTTAGGAAAATTATAGCTGTTATCCTAATTTTTGAACATGCAGGATAATAACCAAAAACAACAAAAGATTTAATAAAGGTACACCTCTTAAATACTAGTATTCAGATAATATAGATAAGATACATTGCTATTGCATTCATATCATTAGTTACAGAGTACTCTAAGTATTGATCATTTTTCAAGTTTTCAAATTCATACTTGATCATTACATTGTGCATTCAAACTAAATGTGATAAAGAAATGTTCTTTTCATATTACATCTTTCACATTGGAATTTAGAGGAACATATGCAAAAAAGAGCGCATGATAGAATAATGATGTATAGGGGTCCGTACATTGCCTTTAGGCGTCTTTTGCATTCTGGAGTTGGTTGTTTACATTGTCTGAGTCTTCATGTCCTTTGCATTGTCTCAATATGTCCTACATCCTAGGTCTTCTTTTGGTCCTGTGTCTTGCATTATTGAAAATAAAAAGGGTTAGATCCAAATTTGATCTAAGAAATGCATGAAAACCTAAAGACATAATACAACAATCATAATTTCAGAATGCACATTTGCCAACAACATGAATGCAAGGGAAAGGTATGCATCTACACTAATAGAATAATAGTATCAAAGGGACATATATGTTTTTGAAGCCCTTTACCATATTTAAAAGATGCAATGAAGAAGAGAATCATAATTAGTTATATTATCCTGAATTTCTATAGGGTGTGGATGATCATCATTGATTATCCACACACTGTAGGAATCCAGAACAATGCAGCTATCTACTATCCCCTTTCCCACCACAAGTTTCAAGAAAATAGTGCTATCTTCCAAAAGTGGCATAGCTATGACAATGTGATGTTTAAACTTTCTGAAAATAGATAATAGATGTAATATTGTTTGTGGGTGTCACGAGCCTATGCTTGAACCTCATGAACATGTACAAGTATTTAACATATGAAAAAAATTAATATGTGCTAGAGAAGAAATAATCAAAACTAGAGTGTATGATGACATTATGTATTGCTAGGTCCAGGCAAGGTTTACAAAAGTATGAAGATGCACATAAGCATTAAGTGATGTATGTAGATGCATGGTGGTATTGATACAATTAACTATTGCAAGTCATTAAAAGATGTTGTGTATTTGTAAAAGCAGAGCAAGTTATGCATGTGCAGAGGAGAGAAAATTTAATATTGATATGCATATTCAAGGAAATGAATAACAATGATGTTCAAAGGAAGAGAGGATGCATATAATTGTGAAGCTTCTTTCTAATTTTGCAAAGTGATATGCATATTCAGACCAAGATCATAATAGTGTTATCAAAGGTAAAAGACAATAAGAGCCCAAATTCTATTGTTACTAAGAAAAATACAGAGTAATCAAATACTATTATAAGTACTGGTGTGCATGTTCTTATGAAATGAATGATATTTCCTTCAAAGACAAAGCATTGAGAGAGATCAAACATTGTTGTTACTAGTGACAGTGATATCTATTTTATAATACTGATATGCACATAACAGAGAAAAGATGGATAACAATGCTTTCCTAAAAGAAAAAAATTAGTAATGCATATACAAAGCAATGATAGACAACAGTGATATCAAATAAATGATAAAATGCATATACAAAATAAACCAAATAACAATGTTGTTCAAGAAAATAAAGAGAAACATTGTAGTGTCGGGAAGCTAGGCACAGTAATGTTCATGGGTGTCACGAGCCCGTGCTCGAACCCCATGATCAACAATTCTTACTGGAGTCGAAGTGACCCATCATAAATAGTGATACATATTTTCCACTGTCGAAGAGACCAGACAGTTAATAATTTTTTCAGACATATGTCACTAAATGCTAAGTCACGGTCCCAACAGTGACAGAATGAAAGAATCTACACAATATGGTCACTGTCGACAATAGACAACGAGGAAAAGATCCAAATTCGATAGCAATGAAGACAGATAATGAAGGAGACTGCAGATAAAGGAGCGAAAATACAGATGTATAACTTCCAAAATGCTTATCACAAACTAGTAATATATAGTAACAACACATCTAATTGACAGCTCGAGATTTTAAAACCGTAAAGAAAGATCAACTAGTAGTGATTTATACAAACAATGGCTCAGTTTGAGAAAAGGTAATGACAACAAAGCAATAAAGACCCAAATCATTGCAATGAATGAAGGACAAGGGAAGAAGGAAAATAAAATGAAGAAGGGAAATAATTTTTAAATGACTCTTCACTCACATTCTAAAAGTGGGGTACGTAAAATTTAATTTTGACATGTTAATGCGTATGTGCTATATAAAGTTTTTCTTATGGGAGATGGACCCCTAGTTGTGTCCATCCTTGGTTCAAGCCAAGTAAAACTCGATCTTGTTAACAACAAATAATACTGTAGTGATAAAAAAAAAACCTGATGTGACCCATGTTCTTGATTGGGGTGCCTTGAAAGTAGAAGATGAGCAACTTTCTTTGAATCTCATCTGTATTCTTCAATTTTAGATTCTTACCCTCAAGGTTCGAGACATAGAGAATGTAAGGGTCCAATAGGACCCGAATGATGAGACTTATACTACTTGGGTAGAAGTTTCATGATTAAGGGAGTTGTACCCCCATCTTTTTACAAGATTTCAAGATTAAGCCTAGTCCTTGGAGGAAGGATGTAGTGCATGTCGTGTTTTCATTCCGCTAAAATTGTCTACAAGTGTTTGGACACAACCCTTGGAATTTGAAGGCATTCCATTTAGATGCATAAGGTGCTTAAGACCAAGTACATTGTAGTACATTGCACCAAGAAGAAAGTACATAAAGAATCTTCCTGAAGGAAGGAATTTTCTACACATTTGTACAATGCAGAGAAAGAGAAAGAGGAAAGGTGTTCCTCTCCAATGGCTACAAAGGTATAGGATGATAAAGGCAGTATAGATGCTAAAATAGGGGTGTATCTTGTTCAATGTACATGTCCCTTCCAATACTGATGAGAGAAAGACACTTTAGACTAGTTTAACAAATGAAATTAGAACGTTGGTTGTAGCAAATATCCTATTGAAAGGAAGTTTCAATGTCATTCTGGACCCATGATCAATCTTCTTTAGTTTAGAAGTGTTTATGAGACTTAACTTATTTTGGTTTGAGATCTATATTTTTCATTACCAATTTTTTATCTTGTTGCAATATACTAGTGGAAGTTCACCATTGGTAGTATTTTACATTTTGTTCACTTATGTAGATCTGTAGCTCTTTAATCTTGATCTTGATTTCATTTTAGTAGGTTCTTCAATTTTAGACTTCAAGGATTTCGTGGATGAATCTATTTTTTGTGATTACCCATTGTAGGATAGCCATTTCAAATAGAGGTGTGTGTTAATGTGGGAGATCATGATACCAAATTCTTCCACATGTCAACAAAATTGAATAGAATTTTCAATCATGTGAGGGAGGTCAAGTTGGAAGATGACTGCAACATGGGGCAATTAGATATATTAAATTTCTCCTAACCCTTGATGGAGCACATGAGGTCATTGATTTTAAAGGCATTCTTGAAGAGGATTTAAAAAGAAAATGAAAACAATAGATAAACAAGAAAATAAAATGAAACCCAAAAAATAGAGAACACAATAATTTACCGTGGTTTGACAATTTGCCTACGTCTACACTTGAAGAGAAGGGGAATCCCTTTACTAATGTCTTTAGTGTAGTTCTGAGCATACAAAACTACAAATACAATAAATAGAAAAAAGTTGTTGGATAATTAAATACACACGAGTAACTTCTAAGATGGAAAGTCAACAACCACCATTGGAGGGAAAACGGTTAGGATTTACCTATCAATAATTATAGATTTTATAACTCAGAATAGATGGAAATACAATGTGTTGAGGTTTAGAATTACCACCCCAACTCAGGCATTGGGGCTTTATAGGTATTCTATCCTAACAATGGAAACCTTCTCTAGCTGTGGGTGGACTATGATTGAGAAGGAGTCTCCGGGTTCTAGGTTGGTTCCTATTGAATTTGGGTATCAATTTTATACTATCTTCTCCTGATTTTGGGAAGGAAAGGGAGAAACTCTAACTAAAATTGCATGAATAAAACTTGAAAAGGTGATACACCAAATAAGATTCAGATCTCTCAAAGCCTCAAACTAACATTCACTTAACATACCCTAATGATCTCTGCAATATCACTCACTATCCAATACATGGGCTAATTTGAAAGTCACTACTAGGTTTTAACTACAAATAGCAATATTACTATCAACAACATGCATATTCTGCAAAAGGCTTATATTCTGTAATCCAGAATAGGAATCGATACAATCCACTAATCCATGCTACATATGTATTACACTCGAATGCAGAAAATTGAATAGGATTTGAACAAATGATCACCACAAGATGTATGAAAAATGGATCAACTATATTCTTCTCAAAATCTGTGTGCAGTTACATGAATGAATCTCAAAATAATGGCAAGGAATACAAGCATCCTCTTGCACAAAATCGATATCACAAACATGAACCAACAATGGATACAAAAGCATAAAAAGGTAGCTATAGGAACAAGAAGTTCACTAAAAACTCTTCTCTCTACAATCTTGAACCTCCTAAACATGAAGCAGAGGATCCACTATATAGACCACATGGATTATTTCAAAAATGAAATCCTTTCTTCAACTCTCCTCCTCAAGCATATCCCTAAATCTAAGGCATGACTAGTGCCCTATATCTAGCCCCCCCCCAAATTTAGGTCCATAATGTTGATATTTTTAATTTACATCTTTTAAAATATATACCAACATATTACAATACATAACCCCTCCAAAATATCCCAAAACCCAAAGCTGCTGCCATAACATAGAACCCTAAATCCATATATAACCGGCACCATAATGAAACACTCTTAACTCCAGCAAAGCCTGATCCATAACATAAAACCCTAACTCGAGCAAATCCTAAACCTATCCAAAACCCGACACCTTATGACCATGGTCAAGATGACCCATACAATGCAGAAAATATCTCCTGTAGTTGAGTTGTCATGCACTGCAGTTAATCAGGCATTAAATCAGGTCGATACTTTGATGGAATCGAAAGTCTATCCATTTCAAAATAGGCATTCTTGTATTTCATTTTTCATTCTGCAGTTTTGAAGAAAGAAGCTAGGGTTTTCTGCTAACGCCACCATATCTGCAACTTCCCCACTATTTTCCTTACTTCACTGAGATTGAGCTGTCAATTTGGAATCATATGCCATAATGTAACATATTTATTATGCACCCATAAGCAATTGAACTCAGGTTCCTCATTCTATGGTATTTGGACTGCATATAGAACGCGGGTTCTACATGCATAAACTGGCATTTGGGTTTCACCTGTATTCTAGCTAGAGTGTCAAATACCATATTACATGGCACTGTACATGCATCTTTGGTTTGAAACTTGAGTTTCCACTGTAGCTTGACTTGCCACCTGGGGTCCACAGTCATGAAACATGACACTATTTATGCATTTTTTAGGAAACTTGAGCTTCAGATAGTGACTTCTCTTCTTGTAAACTTACAGATAAGCTACTCTTCGCTCTTTCTCTGCATTTGATATGGGCTTTTAAATATTACCTCTCTATGCTATTATTGTAGTGACAATTTTATCAAACCCCACTATTAGATAAGCCTCTGTGGGGTGACTCGAAAGTTGGGTTTTATGATGTTGTTGTTTTGGAGTCAATAATAAATATGTCCACCACTATTATCTTCTTCATGCTGCTTTCTTGGTTTTTCTGTTGCTTATGACGTTAACTCCATCTTTTCATGTTATAGATGATGCCTTCATGTTTCTCTTTTTCTGTCATTTTGAATGAATTTGGGCTTCTTCTTGTTTATTATAGTAATAACATAACATCACCATGCCTGAAGGGTATTTAAAAACACGTGGAGGTTGTGCTCTATTTTTTGAACTGGAGATATTGTGTGTTATCTGCATCTTGTCTTTGACTGAACTTGAGCTCTTTCTTCAGACCATCTCTATTTCTGCTATATACTTATATATTTATTGAAATTGTGCTTTATGCTGGAATACCCACACTTTGTTGAAACTATGCTTATTGTCTGTAGCTTCTATAGAATTGATAATGTTGTCACTCCATGATTGAATAGAAAGCTGTAAACCATGCTATCTTCTTCATGCATTTGGGTGCTCATTTTCTTCTTTTATAACAGTGAGCTACTTCGTAAAGAAAGAACTCGTGCTCCTTCTTGAACTCTCCTTGTTGGCTATGTTTAATATGTATCATGTCTATAGCTTTTCCTGTGTGGAGACCATGTTGTTCATGATGTTAGCTCCAATGAATGTCTGCATCTATGTAGAATGATGTCCTCCTCTGTCAGAACTGAGCTTACCAATATTGTTCAGACATAAATAATGAAATAATAATAGTATTATAAACATGGGTACATACATCACAGTCATTTCAACACACCAGAATACACTGTTTGACTAATACCCTGCTTATAACCTCTCTTCAAATTCATATTAGGCATATGGATACTATACTTGTTCCACTCTTATGGATATATGCATAAAAAGTAACTCATGCTTGTCAGTATATGCACATTGTCTTTTCATTATTTTCAAAAGTAGATTTTTTTTGTGGATTTATTCTCCTTTTTTATCCAAAGGTATCATGTACTGTGACAGCATTACTTTCCATTCATCCTGCATATGCACTCTGTTATTTGATCATTATTCTCTGTTATGCATATTTCATAACAACATTTGATAATACTATTTTTTACTCTTTTGGCATCTGCATATCAGCATTAATAGTGTTGAAATTCTATAACAACATGTATGCACCCTGTAGCAACTGTTATATACTACATTTCTTATGCATATAACTCACATTGATATTACTACAGTTTAGTCATTTTTCTTGGATATCAATGTTGAATCTGCATACCATTACATCTCTTACATACACACATAACCTATTTTGCTGCATAGTTTGAACATTTGCACATGTTCATGAGGTTCGAGCATGGACTCGTGACACCCATGAACAAATTTTAAATACAGCAAAGGGTTTCATAAAGATATGTCTTTTTTTGATGTTATTACTCTGTCAATGTAAATGCATACCTTTCTATCATATTGATATCATCAGTAAATATGCAGTCCAAGGAATTTGACTGATGTATGGTGCTCTTTAGTGAACTATGTATTTCTTAGATCCAATTGGATCTAACATCTTTTCCACCATGATGATGAAGGAAACAGGAACAACAAAAGACCTAGGATGGAGGACAGACAGAGACAAGACCAAGACAACCAAGACATGAAGACTTCAGATGATGTAGATGAACAACTCCAGAAACCAGAAGACCTCTTAAAGGCAATACATAGATCCCTAAACTTCATTATGTTTCCCTCTTACTTTCTTTTCTGCATATGTAATCTTTTGACAGTATGAAAGATGTAACCTTGAAGGAACACTTGCTTACTACATTCAATTTTGAATGCACAATGTAATGATCATTTATGAATTTGAAATTGTGAAACTGATCAATACTTAGAGTACAAATGAAACATGGTAATATGAATGTGATGGAAATGTATGCATTTTTACTGGCTAAACCGTAATATTAAAAATATGTTTCTTTATGCAATTTTTCTTACTGTTTTCTGATACCCTGCATGTGAAACATTTGGGTAACACAATGCTCAAGAGCCCCATTTCTTCTTCCAAAAATACTGGAATTTCTTGGTCAATGATATGTGGCTATCGTGGAGGACTTTAGGGAAAAGTAAAAGTTTGTTAGGGATATCAATAAGACTATATTACTCTCATTCTTTTGAAGGAAAAAATTTCATTCTTTGTAGATTAACACCCAATCTCTCCTTGTAACTGAATTTATAAAATTATTCCCATATTCCTCTCAATCTGGTGATACAACACTTTTGAGAAAGGCAACGATAAGGGATGATGATAGAATCAAAGAAATATCAGTCTACTATATTAAAGTCTTTGGTCAAAGCTTGAGTATTGAGAAGCTCGTTCAATCTTTTCCTTTAATTGTGAATTGTCCACGTAGCAATGCATTTTATTCAATTGTGAATTATCCACCAAGAAATTCCCCCTAATTATTTGGGACAAAGTCATCAGGACCAGGGAAACGGGGAGTGAAACTGAAAAGAATGAAAAGACAAAATTTGGTCTTGGGAGAAAATTTAATTTGGAAAAGTATAAAGAACCCTAGATATTATGGTGCAAGATTTTAGAGAGTACATACAAGGATAATGAAGA
>MU223413.1:1068400-1079568 GCA_018584345.1 Thuja plicata | reverse complement strand
CATCGTATCTGTTCTTTTTAACTTGGTATCGAATGCCATTACACAGATTAAAATGCTATCGAATACAATTACACATGAATTTCGGATGAATGGTATTTTTACAGGCGTTGTTTAATCAACTTCCCCCATTTTATTCGTCACCACCTCTTGAAATTAAGGTCACGAGATGCCTCTGAGCGACTTCTTTCGAGTGGAATTATCATCTTAACCTGCAAAGCTTGTGGAATACTTATTAAAAGGATTTCATACGTCACTCCAATGATTTCACCAAACGTCCCTACAAACCTCCGTCACTGAAGGAAAGTATCGTATGCCAGGTAAAGCATTTGATATCCTCATTCTTTTACGTGTCCATGCCACGCTTTTAGTGGGGCTTAAAGAAACAAATAAGTAAATAAATAAAATTCTATGAAAAATAAATAAAATTTACGAACTCTGGGGTCGCTCGTTGTGCTGGTTGACCCCCGTTAGTAGGTTTTTTTTGGTTTGTGAGAAAACCACTAACTAAAGCGAATCAAATCTAGCTTTAAGAGTTGCCATCCTCACTTGACAAGATAGAGAATCGAGGAAAAATTGGTTAAAAAAGTATTTAATAAATTTATTTATTTTTATTTTTAAAGGGCAGAGAAGGAATGAAGAATAAGCGCAATTGTGTCACTATAATGGCTGGTTATGGGTGATTTTAGTGTGATGGAGAAAAGGAAGAGCTGACACATGTGGAAAATTCTTGAAGGGATAAATTGGAAGGAATAAGATTGATTTTAAATTGAAAGAAGAGAAGGGGAATAGAATTAATAGTGAAATGAGAGGCTTATCGATGTGAAATGAGAGGCTTGTTGATGTCGGTTGTAAGAGGGTATTATTTATGAATATTGTAATGATTTTTTTTAAAAAAAATAAGAAAATTTATTTAATGATATGACTGTTACAATCTATAATTGTCGCATTGCTTGATTTCTGGATTAGATCGTGTATTAGTTTTTGAATCAACCTTTTGGATCACATTCTATGATCTTTTATTAGTATAGTAGAGAGCTAAGAGTTCTCTTAGCTCTCTAATATTCTGATTATGGATAACAACGAGTGATCTAAAACATTGATAGTCATAAAATTTATATATTGCAATTGAGTTATTTTACTGATTTAAAATATTTAATTAGGTGTTATGTTTCTATTTTTTTATAGATAATGGGCCGTAGCCGATATATTTTATTAATTTATAATTTGTAAATATTAATCAAATTTGAAAATACCACCAAAGTCAAATTGAACTAACAAGCCAAGACTTAAAGGACAACAGTCTTTTAAGCTTGAAATTTATGAGGGATGTAAAGGAAATATTAAAGCTCACCCTCACAAAAAAAACTTAAATGATTAAGTTACAAAGAAGAAAGAAAAAGAACTGCAAGTTTCTCCCTCAAACTTTCAAACACAACTTTTGACAAAGGCTTAGTAAAGATATCAACAATTTGATCTTTTGTAGGAATATAATCCAAAATAATTTCATTAGCTAAGACTTTTTCACGAAGAAAATGATGTTTTATATCAATATGCTTTTTACAAGAGTGTTGAACTAGATTTTTAGAGATATTTACAGTACTTGTATTGTCATAGAATATGTGTATTTAGGTTTTGGAACATGAACTTTAATATCTTGTCATGTTTGAGCCATCTAGTTTACTTGAGTGCAACTAGATATTGCTGCAATGTACTCTGCTTCAGCAGTAGACAAGGTGACTGATTCTTGTTTTTTGTTGTGCTAAGCTACCAACTGGTTTCCAAGTAAGAAAGCACCACCTGAAGTGCTTCTTTTCTCAGTGAGACACTCAAACCAATCTGCATCAGTGTAGGCAATAAGAGTAAAATCATTATGGCAGGGGTACCAAAGACCAAAATCGACAGTGCTAGATATGTATTTCACTATTCTTTTAACAATATTTAAATGTGACATTTTAGGTGATGACTAAAAGCGCGAGGCTAAACAAACAGCTTGCATAATGTCATGTCTGGTAGCAACCAAGTATAAGAGACTACCTATCAGTGATCTACAAAGTGTGTGATCAATGTTAGGTTTGTGAGCATCCTTTTGAAGTTTGCAACCTATTTTCATGGATGTGCTAACTACTTTAAATCCTTCCTTTTGAAACCTCTATAGCATTTCTTAGGCATATTTAGTTTGTGATATAAAAGAATATTTTTCCAATTGAATAACTTATCAGCCCAAGAAGAAAAAAATTTCTACTATCATGGGCATCTAAATTTTGATGTCATAATCTTTGGAAATTTAGAACATAGTTTACTATCATCACTGCCAAATATAATATCATCTATATAGACTACTAAAACCAAAATGTGATCCTCTTTTGTTTTAAAGAATAAATTACTTTCAACAACTCCTCTTGTAAAACCTTGTTCTCTTAACCGAGCATCCAATTTAGAATACCAAGCCATTGGAGTTTGTTTTAAACCATATAACATTTTTTAATCCTGTAAATAAATGATTCTTTACCTACATGCATAAATCCTTCAGGTTGTTCCATATAGACTTCCTAATCTCCATTTAAAAAGGTTGTTTTAACATCCATCTGGTAAAATTTGAAATTTTTGCAAACTCAGTACGCTAAAAACTTTCTTATTGCTTCAAGTCTAGCTACAAGTGCAAATGTTTGATGAAAATCAATACCCTCAACTTGGGAGTATCCTTTACATACTAATATGGCTTTATTTCTAGAAATATTTCCTTGATCATTAAGTTTATTCCTAAAAATCCTTTTGGCACCAATTATATTTTTATTTGTTGGTTTGGGTACAAGTTCCCAAGTTATATTTCTCTCAATTTGATCTATTTCCTCTTGCATTGCTTTAACCTAAAGAATATCTTTACTTTCTTCTAAATAATTTTTAGGTTCCTTTTGAGATACTAAGCATACATGTGTTTGTTGTTGAACCTTTCTTCTAGTTTTAATTCAATCACTCTTATCACCTATTATATGTTCCCGAGGATGATTTTTCTGAAGTAGTTTGGAGGAATTTTTAGAAGTAGATTTACTTGATTCATTTGATCACTTGGTTGTTTAGTTTCTTCTTTTGATTTATGTTCAATTTATTTATCAGATATTTGAGCATTATCTTGAGGTAATCCTATTTCATCACCTGTTGAAATGTTTAAATTTGCATCAACTTTAACATTCGTTCTTTCAACAATATGTGTTAACCTTTTATTATAGCATTTATAAGCTTTATTATCTGTTGAATAGCCCAAGAAAATTCCTTCATCACACCTTGACTCAAAACTTCATATATTATAATTATCTTGTTTTATATAACATTTTCTACCAAAGATTTTAAAATATCATACATTTGCCTTTCTTTCATACCATAACACATATTGAGTAAATTTTGTATTTACTCTTAACTGAACTCTATTTAATGTGTAAACTGTAGTATGAACTACTTCTTTACAATATCAATTTGCCAATTATCATCCTTGTAAAATATTTCTTGCCATTTCTATGACATTTCTACTCTTTCTTTTTTCTACACCATTCTGTTGTGGTGTAAAAGAAGCTGAATATTGTCTTTTAATACCATGTGTTCTTCACAATAATTTATAAATTCTTGAGAAGTGAATTATCAACCTTTATCTAATATAAGACACTTAAGTTTTAGATCAGATTCCTTTTCAACTATCTTTCTAAAAACTTTAAATCTATCAAATGCTTCATCTTTATGTTTTAAAAAAGTAACCCAAGTCATTCTTGTATAATCATCTATAAACAACATAAAGTACTGCTCATTATCCAAAGATTTAGTTCTTGTAGGTCCACATAGATCAATATGGACTAATTTAAGAGGGTTTTTAGCAGTATACTCTTTAGTTTTGAAACTTATTTTAGTTTTTTTTTTTCCTTCCTCACATTTTTTACACACATTGTTGTCTAGACTTATTAGGATTGGTAAGTTCCTAACATCCTAATTTTTAATTATTTTAATAAGATTCTCATAGTTTATATGACCTAACCTTCAATTCAATAATTTGGTTTCCTCAATTTAAATCATGAAACAAACATTTCCTTCAATCTTTCCTTAATTATCAAAGAAATTATAAACATTACTACCAGTCCTATATCCTGTTGCTATGATTTTTCCATATTTTTTTTCTTTATTTCACAACCTTAAGAAGAGAAGATTTTGGATTAAATAAAAATCAGGTTTTGAAGTGACCTGAAACCCTTAACAACAAAAAATTGAAAGATAAAGTATTTAGACTACTAAAACAAAATAGACTACAAAACCCAACAGTCACCCAGTAGGAACAACCAACCGAGACCCAACCAACAAAACACCCAACAAAGTGTTGGGATTAATGGGAAATAGTACTGAGAGGGGAGGGGTGAATCAGTAACTCTAAAAATTTTAACACTTTTCACCTTTCATCATTAGTAATCAATCTTTACTATATTACCGACCATATCTGATGTTCTTTCTTATGTGTGTAGTATTAATTCATAAACTTAATTATATGAAAATTTCTTAGAAACATTCATGAAAGTAATATACACATAACAAAAGATATGATATCGTAGAAAACTCCTGTTAGGAAGTAAAAAATGTGGTGGGGATGGCGCCCACAAAACTTCACTATCTACAAAATGGAAGGGAGCCGGTAAAGGCTTACAATTGATCACTTATGATGATCTACCCTGTTAGGAGTATTAATGTGGAGACCTGTTAGGATCTACTCTGTTAAGAGCTTTTAGCAACACTAATGAAGTGTTTACTCGGTTAAGAGATTTACAATAGGACTGTTAAGTCCACCTTCTTTGAAAGAATTTCTTAAGTGTACCCCACTTGTTAGAATGTGTATAATATGTTTGACCTGACTGTATGCAATCTATAGATTACAGATCCATTAAAGTTCACAGCATATGAATATCACCTATAGTGATTGATTAATACCTTTTCCTACTCGTTGGTAGCCTATGTTCTGTTCTTGACAACTGATTTGATCTTTGTCTGTGTTGTTGCATCAATTCTCTTGTCTAATCCTCATATGCTCTCAGTGGCTATAATCATCATCGAACAACATGTTCATAATTGATTGAGCATATATTTACACAAGTATTTGACCTATTCTAGAATCACGCATTACAATGTTAACTCTAGATCCAAGGTATACAACTTGACCTTGATCCTTTAGTTTGCATGTTTTAAATTAGTTAAACTGATAAAAACAATAATAATTACATTGCTTTCTCCACACGTAATGGATTTAAAACAAATCAAGAAGCTAAATATAAAACTTTAGTGATTTATCTGACGTGGAAAGTCAGATCCACTTTTTGTAGGATGTAACTGACTATCAGTGTGAACTGAAAGTCTATTGGTGTTCCTTCATTGAACTGATTGTCGGGTTCCCTTCATCTGTCAAGTTCCACTCTTGGCTTTTTTGTCGGGTTGCACTGTTGGTTACTCGTCAGGTTCCTTTGTCCTTTTTGTCATCGAATAACACTGAATAGTGTTTTTTGGGATGCTTTGAACTTGGCAGCATCGGTAACCTTGGCGTTGGGTAGTGTTGTGCCCTATCTGTCAGTGTAGTATAAACCTATGGTGTTCATCATGTTTTTATTTGTATATACTAATAGAAAAATATAATGTCTTCAATCTCCCCTTTGACATTAGTATAAAAAAATGATATGTGCATAATACTAAAGTGTTTAGCATGTACACCATGTACATATCCTTGTCATTATATGACTCCCCCTAACTGTATGCATCGATATAGTGTAAGTATATGTACATGTATACTGGCCTTTGTACTATAGATTCCCCTTTTTGTTCTTTCCTCTTTCAAATGATTGACTGTACAAATCATTTTCTCCTTTTCATTTCCCCCTTTTACTGATTGACTGTACATATCATTTCCCCCTTTTTTGATAATCATGACAAAAATGTACAACTTATAAGTTGTCAAAAATATGACAAAAATGTGTAACTTACAATGTGTCAAGAATGTGGGAGTGGGTGTTCTTGATATCTTCAATCATTTTCTCCCATTATTCTTTGAGGAGTTCTAATGCCATGTGCTCTAGCTCAATTCTGGCATGCATATCATAAATGTTGTCTAGAACAGACATTTCTAGGGTGGCAATAAGTACTCTTGCCCTTGTCATATGGTTTTTCAATAATGAGAGTGTCAGTAAGAAGTGAGCTTGAAGCTCATTTCCCTCATCTTTGAACTTGGTTTTTGCAATCTGTATATCTTGTCTCAGCTTTCGAGCTTGCTTGAGCTGCTCATTGTGCAATTTGATTGCCTCTTCACTGTTTGTGAGACCTTGTACACTTGCTTGAAGATCAACATCAATCTATGATGTCTTGTCGGTATACTCCTTGGTGAGTTGATCTAATGTGCATAATTTCTGTATTAAGGATATAAATTCTCAAATAACGGGGTCTACTGTGCTTACCAGTTCAGAAAGCTTCACCTTTTGTAGTGCCACTTCTTGGCTTATCTTCTTTGCTAACTTGAATTCATACTTATTTTCAAGCCTATCTTCCATAGCCTTCTCAGCATCTATGTTTTGAGATGTGATGGCATCAGCAAGAACCACTAATTGACCAAGCATGGGGGCTGTTTGATCAACATCTGTGTCATGTACAATTTGCTGAAGGATTCCTCGAGCAACTTCAAGTACCTTAGCTTCCTTTGTGTTTTTTCTCAACTTATCCTGCACGGCTTTCCTTTCACAAAGTCTTGGATACGTGGTAAATTCAGTAGGATCCAATGTTCTAGGATCACATATTGGAATCTCAATAATTTCATCCAGAGTAACTGGATTCTTGTTCTTTCTCTTCTTCTTCCTTTAGATTTGAGTAGAAGCAGATTTATGGACTACCATTTCTAGTTCATTTTTCTTCTCTGAGGTGCTCGGTGAAGGCTTTGTAGATGAAGCTTCTTATTTTTTCTGCTCGGGGTTCACCTATCAGTTTGGTGAAGATGTCTCTCCATCAACCTTGGGTGTTTTTTTAGATTTATCTTCTATTTTCTTCTCCTATTCATCTATCTTTTCTTCTTCACTCTTTTCCTTTTGCTTGTCCTCTTCTACTGGTTGTTCTTCTTCTTTATTCTAATCAATAGAATTGTCTTTCTGATCATTAGTTGCAACTTGATTTTTAGTTGTATCTTTTGATTCATCTGTTGTCTTTGTTTTTTCAACATCACCCTTGTCTTCGGGTATGCTCGTATCTGCTGCATTAGATTCTTTGTTTCCTTCTAGCAGATTAATGGCCTTCATCAATACTAGCATATTATTCTGTGTTCCCACTTGTGCTGTATCAAAAATTATGTCCTTCTCGTCAGTTTGACCTTGTTGA
Organism: Thuja plicata; assembly: GCA_018584345.1. Classification (NCBI taxonomy): domain Eukaryota; kingdom Viridiplantae; phylum Streptophyta; class Pinopsida; order Cupressales; family Cupressaceae; genus Thuja; species Thuja plicata. The sequence continues at coordinate 1,072,194 of MU223413.1, read as the reverse complement.
GCAGTGACATCTTTATCTTTTTTGTATTTGATATTCAGGGTCCAGACCTGTTATGTCAATGATGGATGTATCTGGCCATATTTCATCAACAACATCCATGTCTTTATTTCCTTGTGTCTCCAATTATTATTGCTTGTGTTGATCCTTAAGAGATATGAAAATGACATCATCTTCTTTCTGTGGATCTTTATCCAAATCATAATGAGTGATGTCTTGAATTTGAAGATCATCTATGACTTTATCTAAGTCACTGGGCTCCATATCTTCAACATTATCCAAAGTAATGTGCTTAGGACTTTCTTTAACTTTTTCCTCCTCTACATGAGGTGTGTCGGTGAGAAGTAATTGATTCTCACAACTTGTTGACTCTGCAGGTAGATCTAGGATTAGTCTCCATTTAGCTTGGGTCATGCTGTCCACCTCTATAAATTTATCCTCTAGGACTTTGTAAGCTCTTATCTTTGCTACAAATTTACTTGAGTGCTTTTTCATTATTTATTTTATCTCTTCCATCTTTGATTCAGGAGGCATGAGTGTGACAAGTACCCTTTTCCTTGCTTCTTTTTTTGTGTGTAAAGCATATGACCATTGTTGTGAAATTATGTCACCCAGTTCTTTGGGTATTTGGCCAAAAAATTCTACTGGTACATATTTGAACTTTACCATTGCCCTAATTATTGTATCTTGTATCTTATGTTGGTCCTCTCGCTCTAGCTTTGCCTACTATCTAATATTTTGATCAGTCATTGTACCAGTTGTAGCAATTGAATTAGCAATTTCATCCATTGTTCTAGAGGCTGAGCTTTTATTTTCTAGATCAGGCTCATCCTCTTTTGAGTCTTCAATGTTAGATTTGGTCCTGACCAGTCTTTTCCTCCTTTTGGTAGGTGTTTGTTTCACAGTTTTCTTCTCTATTTTCTACTTCCTCTTATAGGTACTCACTTGACCTTTCTTGAGAGGTGTAGTGGCTTTTACAGTTTGACTTCTTGTCCTCTGAGCCACTGTGGTTCTTGGTTTCTTGGTAGGAGGTGGAGGTGTATTAGATTCAGTGGCCTCAAAATCTAATTCTTGCTCATGTTGCTCTTCACCGATGGTACCTTTTTCATCGACTTCCTCTATTTGTTCTTTTTCCTCCTTATTTATTGACAAAATGTTTTCAAGATTCTTTACCATTTTGTTCTTCTTGTTGACAGTCTTCTTGATTACTAGGCCTGATATTATCTTGGACTTGGCCTCTTCATATGTCCCAAATCTTGGTTGCTTTCTATCAAGTGGTTCATTGATCAATGCATCAATTGCATTTGTTGCTTGATCTATGTTAATCTCATAATCAAGAGGTGGTAACCAGGCTTTTGTTGGTACAACTAGTTTTTATGTGAGTAAAATTTGTATCCACAATAAAACATATTTCATCGCTATGTTCTTCAATCAACTATTCAGGGTTCCTCACTCTTTCCATAATCTTCTCCTTGAAGTCAAGGAAGTATTTAGTTATCACTGAATCAAAGTTGTCACCTAGTGACTTGATAAGGTCACTAATCTGCAATGTGACCGGCTTGGTAGTGTCCCATTTTACTTTTTCAACTAAAGGAAAGTATTCTTGAAAATAAAAGAATATATACATGATAAGTGAACCAAACTTATAGGTGTTTTTCTTTGCAGACCTGATTTTTGTCATATTCTCATTAAGTTGCTTCAATGGGATCTCACATAGATCCATCTGTATTCCCTTTATGACAATCTTGTAAGCTGTGCTTACTGCTGTTGATGCAATGTTGTTTAGCCTACTTGCTTGGAAGATTTTGTAACCTATCACACATGCACCAAACCTTAGTTCCTCATCGTTGATGGTGTTTGCCTTGAGTCCTTTGTTATCCCATACAACTTTGGTGAGTTTTTCAACTTCTGGCTTAGAGGGATGCTTTTGTGCTTTAGGTTTGTCGGTAATGGGGTAACCAGTTACAACATGTAGTTCACATCCTTTATGATTTTATTAGGTTCATCCAACCATAACTTTTGGTCATGCATTTTACTCAAAACTAACCTAATCCAGTGAGTTTTGAAAACCCTCAGGAAGTATAGGGCATTAATTATCCCTTTTACTTGCAAATGCTTGTGTTCTTCTTTCAGGTTGCCTTGTTCATCACACAGCTTCTTGTAAGCTTGATCTATCTCCTGATCACCTATCTCAGTGATCTTGCAGTAAATGTAGGACCTTACATCTTCTATCAGAAAAACATTTGGTGGAATTTTCAAAAATGCGCCAGAATCATCGGGTTGCGATGCAATCTCTAGGCATATCTTGTACTTAGGTTCCACACAAGTGTTGTTCTTTATCAACTTAATGGAATTCTTCTTGTCATTCTTCAACTTTACAGTTCTTGAAGTGGTTTCCATCGTATTTTGAATTTATGGCTTTTCCAAAAATAACAACAAAGTTCTTTGGTGTGCTCCGTACTTACTTTGATCCATGTCACTAGTACATTTGAGGCCTCTTTTTGACACCTATGCATCACTTTTCTGACACTGTACCATCAGCCTAGCGACAAAGACCAGTGTTGCAGTTTTGGTGTCAAAATTAATGACTGATGCACCATCTGTCATTATTGCGATGGTACTAACCGTCGCAATATGAGTTGGCTATGATGGTTACATTCTGTCGTTACATATTTTAGTAGTCGCTATTATGACACATAGGAGTTACATCTTATCTGTTGCTATTATGAAATGTATGCATCGCATCTTGCCTGCCTATATTATGACACGTAGGCATTGCATGTTATCTGTCACTTTTTTAGACGTGCGATGAATTTGCTATACATGCAATGTTGAGCCGTCAGTAATTGTTCGATGGTCTGACGTTGCACACATAAAAAATTCATCACACGTCTGCAAAAAATGACATTTACATGTCACAATATGAACCGGCTATCATGTTTATCATGTTGTTGTTACACTTTCTCTGTTGCTATTATGGCACCAAGGCGTCGTAGTTATAGTGTGGCAATTACGACAAACATGCGACAAATTTTCTATACATGCGACGTTGAGCCGTCAGCTCAACGTCGCATGTATTTTTTAGTGTCTCTTTAGATTTTTTAAGAGTTTAGTGTCCTACTGTCGCTATTTAAAACTAAGATAAGCTACATCAATAACTTAGGTAAATCAATCATAAGGTATTTAAAACTAGTTTCGTAAAGAGATGCAAAATATGTAAGATATTGCTAAGGGGTGACAAGATCAAGAAAGAAATTAAAAGTACAAGACCTAAAGGCTAGACCTAATGCCTTGGGGGATCATCATAGATGGCCTTGCCTATGTAACTCGCAGAGACATCATAGTTCAGGTTTAACTTTAAAACCAGTCTTTTAAAGGATGGTAGAAGTGGTATCAATCCTCTTTATCCAAAGGGTATCAATGGCATTTCTCTCTAAAGATTTACATAAGTCACATGAGTCACCTAATACATATGCTAAATATTGCATAGTAGACAATAAACAATTAGAGCTACATACAACTGAATACAACATGACATGGTAGTAATGAATAACCCACCCTTGAAGAGAGAGATATGGTGCTTTTTCAATGTAGAAAGTGGAAGTTATTATTAGTCAATCTAGATCAATTGGGTCCACTACAACCTCATGAGATTGAGCTTGTGTTAAGGCTATGATAAGGAACACTCATGTGTCTATGGTAGGATAGAGCATCTATGATCCCTTGGAAATGCTTTTCTAGTAGTAATGGTAGGATGTCATATTTATGTTCTGAAGCTTCTTTATCCAAAGGGTATC
>MU223413.1:1014066-1051572 GCA_018584345.1 Thuja plicata | reverse complement strand
ATGATAAGGAACAACAAAATATGAAGATTGGGTCTCAATATGGGGATTTGCAATTGGGAGACAAGCCTTTGGTCCATTAAGACACGCAAGATCTAAAATAAACTTAATATCCTCTAAAATATCATCATAAAAAAGTATACAATCTATATGTATCTACAAGGGGAATGATAAAATCTATTGTAAGATCCTTTAGAAATTGAGTCAATAGTGTGTGTGTGGGGAAAGTCAATTTAGGACATAACACATAGAGTATCAAGATCAATACTAGAACAAATCAATCCTACAACAAGGTCAATGATAATATCACAAGTGGATCTACCCCCTAGTGTGCCTATTTTAGGTAGGAATCCATAAAAATAAGGAAAACAATCTAGCCACCATAGATATATTAGAATATTATTTTGACCAAGACTCAGTACTTCCTATATGACAATAACAAGGAACACAAAAATCTCATGATAAATCCTCAAAATGACATAACTAAAGACCAATAACCTTAATGCAGGAGAGTGGAGCAATGTGTGACAAGAACTTCAATAAATTAGCATGCTATGGAACAATAATCTATTATTATTTTAATAGACCATCTTCATCTTCTACTCCTTTTGATGTTCCTTCTCAATCTAATATTGGTTCTTCTTTTATCAATTTCTTAAACGAGAGACCGCTGAATTTTGAGGAGCTATAGAGTTATATGACAGAAGTGGGCAGCGGGAGTATGTGGGATGATGTTTTGAGGAGCGATTATCCATCTTCTTCTCCTTTGTCAAAGCATTTTTCATGGTGGGTGATTGGGTTTCAATACAGCATGGCATTCAAGATCACTGTTGTTATTTGTGGCCATTATCGGAGGGCACGAATGATGTAAATAGAAATCTGAATATTGAATAGTAGGTACCATTGTTAGTATGTGTTTTCTTTCCAAGCTGGTTTCTTCTATGAATGAGATAAATGTTTTATTCACTTGGTAATTGAAAAAAAAACTAGGTATGGTAGATTCCTGTGAATGTAACCAATTCCTCTTGTAACCAGCCATTTCCATATATATACTGTGATCAATTTTTTAAATGGCACGGTTTGTATGTTTCTTGTAGAAATATAATAACATTACTACAATTTTTCTATCGATAATTATTTTGGTATCTTTATCCTAATGTGGTATTGAATTTCAATAAGAATAAATTAACGTATTAATATGCATAAAATCAAAATGAGTTTCAAAGAGTAAAGTCACAGTTTTCACAATTGAAACCCTCAACTGAGAGACCCGCGACTTGCAAGAAAAAATAGAGCTTGTAGGGTTTTCATTATATTTTTCTTTCAATTAGAGCACAAATATATGAAACCTTATTCATGAGCATATAAAAGAAGATTTAGCAGAGACACATGTATCAAAAGCTAATAAGAAAAAGTCCAGATGTCTAATGAAATCACCAATACAAGAGGAAAATATAGAGTTTTTATGATATTTCAAGTAATCAAAATTACAAATGATCTACAACAGTGATATTTCATTTAATAAAAGGTACAAAGACATACCTAATGAGGGATGCGGCCTGCACAAAAAAATGGAGAGCTTACTAGCCAGATTGAATGAAAAGAATCCTACGGGATCTTCAGCTAAAAAAAATCCATCGAGATTCACCTATTCTTTGCGTCTTTGACATACAATAGTAATTAGGGCCCTCTTTCGCTCGCATGTACATCTTGATCACAAATGAGCCTTTCTTTTTATTTATTTTTGTTTATAATCAAGAGGGTGTCACAATTACGACGGTATTGTCGCCATTACGACAGAATTGGGGGCACTTGAAAAAAAAACACAAAAATCACACACAAATGGTAGCACCATCGCAAATTGGCATCAAAATTTGACCCCAAATGTTGTAGTGTGGGACTAGTGAGTGATCTATTTGGAGTGTGCTGGATCGAGTCGAGGTCACTCAGCTAAATTCTCACTTATCGCTTGACTTTCGCTCTGCTCTTTCTACTCAAATTGCATGTGCCAAATGAAGTTCTCCTATCAAGTATTTATAGACTTTTGCCCTAAGTTTTTCATAAATGCTCAACAACTCGTCAGGTCATGAAGACGGAGTTCATCGGGAAGAATCTCAAGTAACATTCTCGGTGTTGACAGGATGCTCGGGATGGCTGTTAAGATTGTTTTTTTCACTGACGGATATTGTTGTTGTGTCAAGACAACTTTGTGACTTTGCTTCCTTATCGACGGGTGTCAGGTTACATTAGCAACTTAGCCATTTTATGCGATGACCGATAATTCTTGGTAAGTGTACATAGCTCATCTTTTATATTCACTGATGATTTTCGATATATGTTTACCAACGGGGTTGTTTTCTCAAAATTGTAACAAGTAACATAATATGCATCTTTATTCATGCAGATTATGACTATCTATCAATTTGTATAATGGAACTGATGCAAAATATGACTTGGTATAATGCAGTTCCATACTTACTTGTTCATCTTTTAGGTGGGGGTGGCGATGTCACCAGATCCATGGGATGAGATGTCACCTACTGCATTGCAAATGAGGTGGCCTCCACATTTTCTTTCTCATTTTCTTGATGTCTTCAATGGTGTTACCATTTGCAAAGGTAGTGGTTTCTATTATTCTGTCTCTGCAGTCCTTCTTTAAATATCCAACCTTATGACAATGCAAACATGCCATTCCTAGGTTGGTCCAGCCTCTAGACCTTTTGGTTCATAATCTCATGCATTTTGCAGCTATGTGACCATATCTACCACATGTTGTGCATTTTATCCATGTATTGTAGTCCCAAACATATGAATTACCGACTCTTCTCAGTTTATATGCATTTTCTTCAATTTTGGGTTTCCATGCTTCAATTTTCTTCTTCTTGCATTCAAGAGCTGTGTGTCCATGCATTTTGTAGGTGGGACAATACTTTTCCATATAGGTTTCCTTCTTTGGTTCTTTCACCTTTGATTTACATTCATATGCTTTATGTCCTTTCTTGCTACATTTATAACAATGTCCTATGAATATAAATGTGGATTTAGGAATACCTTTTTCTTTGCTCCTGCAGACATTTGAGGTGTGGCCTTGCTTTCCACAATGATTTCATGTTAGCTTCCTTGGTCTAGGATTGGTGTAGGGATCTTTTGGATCAGCTTCATTTGATGACTCTTCATGCTCCGTGTACCCTAGTCCAGTGTTGGTGTTGGGGCTTCTTTATGCATTCAAGAATTCATCCATCCTTTTTGTACTCTCTTTAGCTCTTTAAATTATGTCATTATGTTGTTGTAGAATTCTAGCCTCATGCTTTAGTTTTTCATTCTCTTCTCTTAGTTCACCGATAATCTATATTCTTTCAATGAGTTCCACATTCATTCTATTTGCTTCTTGACTCATAAGAATAATCTGATTAGTTACCTCATGGTGATGCTCTATAAGTCTCTATATCTCAGACTCCTTTTCTTGTATCTTTTCTATGATCTTTCTTCTATCATAAATAGCTAGTGTCCTCTCTTGTCCAGCTTTCCTTGCATTGTTCATGACATCAATCATTCTTACCATCTGTGTCTCTTGATCAATTTGCATAGATTTGACTTTTCTAGCCAGATGGAGATTGATCTCAGTTAAGCTTATGATGCTTTCTTTTGATGTATCCAATGCCTCGCTTGTATTTGATCCTAAAGACTCAAAGAAATTTGGAATCTCTTCCTCAAGATAATCTGTCTCATTATAGCGAGAAGCCATATTCTTTCTTTCATCCAGCAATTATCTCATACCGATTCTAGCTTCTTTATACTACTCATAGAACATCTGATGTTCTTTCTTATGCATGTAGTATTAATTCATAAACTTAATTATATGCAACATTCATAGAAACATTCATGAAAGTAATAGACACATAACACAAGATATGATATTGCATAAAACTCTTGTTAGGAAGTAAAAAATGCGGTGGGGATGGCACCCACAAAACTTCACTATTTGCAGAATGGAAGGGAGCGGTAAAGGCTTGCAATTGATCACTTATGATGATCTACCCTTTTAGGATTATTAATGTGGAGATCTGTTAGGATCTACTCTGTTAAGAGCTTTTAGCAACACTAATGAAGTGTGGACTTGGTTAAGATATTTACAATAGGACTGTTAAGTCCACCTTCTTTGAAAAGATATCTAAAGTGTACCCCACTTCTTAGAATGTGTATAATATGTTTGACCTAACTATATTCAATCTATAATTGCATATTAAAGATCCATTATAGATCACAGTATATGAATATAATCTACAGTGATTGATTAATACCTTTTCATGCTCGTTAGTAGCCTATGTTCTGTTCTTAACAACTGATTTGATCTTTGTCTGTGTTGTTGCACAAATTCTCTTGTCTGATCCTTAGATGCTCTCAGTTGCTACAATCATCATTGAACAAAATGTTCATAATTGATTAAGAATCTATTTATACAAGTATTTGACCTATTCTAGAATCACACATTACAATGTTAACTCTAGATCCAAGGTATACAACTTGACCTTGATCCTTTAGTTTGCATGTTTTAAATCAGTTAAACAGATAAAAATAATAATAATTAAATTACTTTCTCCGCACGTAATGGATTTAAAACAAATCAAGAAGCTAAATATAAAACTTCAGTGATTTATCTAACGTGCAAAATCATATCCAATTTTTGCGGGATGTAACTAACTGTCGGTTCTTGATCGTCGGTGTAAACTGAAAGTCTGTCGGTGTTCCTTCATTGAATTTATTGTTGGGTTCCATTCATCTATTGGGTTCCACTCTTGACTATTTCATTGGGTTGCACTGTTGGCTACTCGTTGGGTTCCTTTGTCCCTTTTGTCACTGGGTAACACTAAATAGTGTTTGTTAGGATGCTTTGTACTTGGAAGTATCGGTAACCTTGGTGTCGGGTAGTTTTGTGCCCTATCTATTGGTTTATAATAAACCGATGGTGTTCATCATGTTTTTCCTTGTATATACTAATGGAAAAATATAATGTCTTCACAAAGAGGGAATAGGAAAAAAAAACTAGGATAGATCCTTCGGGATCTTTGCCACCTCATCCCCAAGATAAAACATCTTCTTAACTGTCACTTTAATGCCAGTGAGATCCTTGGAAGTAGACATTTCCTTCTTTTTGAGACTAGCACAAAAGTATCATCTATCATCTTCAATGTTAACAGTGGCTTTATTGGGGCCATTCCAATCTAGCATGCTGATCAAGGCATCAAGTTTCTCTGCCAAGGCCTACATACCATCATAACTAATCTGAAGAATATTATTCAGCATGAAATTAATGTCCCCAAATTTACTGGATAGAGAAGAGACCTTAATGAACAGACTATCAGGCATACTCTTGTTCACATTATCCCCAGCCTAATTCTCTGAAGTTGCCTACACACTATTGACTTTAATCTCCAATTCTTTATTCTTAATAGCCAGGCTCTTTATCTATTGACAAACCCATCTATCAAATTTGTGAGCAATTTTAGACTTGGCCTTGGCCATCAATATCTTGGACTTGTCGAAGACATTTGGAAGACCCATGTCCTCTTCATTATTTTTATCTCCCTAGATAGTGATACCCCCAAGAGAGGGTGGAATGTTCTTCTCTGAGGAATCCACATAATCAACCAAAGGGTTGAGAACATTTTGTTGGGATCTCTCCATATTATCTAGCATAGGAGAGGAATTGAAATCCCCCACATTATTTAACATAGAGATAATATTAACCTATGCCAGAGTCGTGTTAAGAGAAGGAGCAGGCGACACGATAGTGGTCTCTGCACGAAGGCCCTCCTTACTTTTTTCTCCTGTATCTTTAGCAATATCCTAATCAAAAAGCACCTGAAGAGAGTCCTCATTCTACCCACCCACCTTCTCATCATCTTCCCTCTCCTCACCAGTCTTCTCCTCTTCCTCCTGGTGCCCGCCAGTATTGTCCACTTCCTTGTGTTCAGTCTCCCCTCACATCTCTTCAGCCTCGTAGTACTCCTCCTCATTTTCCAAACCCAAGTCATTTTCCAAGACATAATCTTCATCACCATCATCCTTTGTGTCCATTACGCTCTCAAGGGTTTTATTTTTCTTGACCTCCTCATGAAATTTGATCCTTTTGGCTGCCTTAGAGGATCATGCATAGAGCTCTCCTCAACAAAACCCTCATGCTTCCTTTTTCCCTTAACTAGAGAAAAATGATAATTCAGTGATTTCTTGGCCACAATAGATTTGCATAGCTCATAAATGAGTAGAATAAGTCCATTATGTAGCATGAACACTCTTTCATTTTTCTTGTGTTTATCTAGACTATCTGAAAGAGAGAAGCGAAGATGATAAGTTAAAGACACATTTTTAAAACCTAAAGAGGTTTAACAACACAAAGTGGCAGGTATGGGCCCTAGTAAAACAACTATCTATAGTGATATATTGTATAACAATAGTAAGAACAAGCTTCCATATTCTTTTTCACTTTGTCTAGATCATAGTAACATGACACAAGCCTGCCTAGCATTCCCCTCTTGTCTTCCAACCTAGGGAAGGACTAATCCACCTTATAAGAGATTTTTCTATCCCGGTAAAAGTTCATACCTTCATTAGGAAGTCCAGAAACCTCCATGATAAGGTCAACAAAGAGCTTGAACTTCCTACCAAATAGGATAAAGGAGCCATTATCCCAATTTTCTGCCATTTTTGCAACCACTTTCTTTTTTTTTCTTGTCATACCCATGCAGACGCTTCATAAATGGAGTGAACACTCCCTTACATAGTTTTCTGCAAACTTCATCCTTTTTTTTCCACTAACTGTACTCATCAGGTTCATCTCTTCTAAGATCCCCACCCATTTTGTCCACCAAGTTGAAGTCTTTCACTTGATCAAAGATTAACTCACAACTGTAGCAAGCTAAAACATAGAGAATATCAATTATTGCAGGTAAATACAACCACAAAGCATGTGAAGGTAAATCATTAATATCTCTTTCACCTCCAATATGACATGTACCTGTACTGATTTTAGGGATTAACAATGTTCTTGTCATTTCCATTATTAAAACTTCTCTTTCCCTCCTTTCCATGAGTCATGTCAAATCTTATTAGAGCATCAATATTTTCTTTCAACTTTTTCTCCCAATGCCAAATATTAATTACATCTGACTTAACACCATACTTGGAAAGACCGTTCGCCACAATATTCCCTTCCCTATAGGCATGATAGATATACACATTCTTAAAACAATTCAAGATCTCGCATGCCCTATTAATAATTGTTTCAATCATCCAACAAGCCTTATTAGTTCCATCTAAGAATTATATAATGTTACCTTAATCCCCTCAATTAACACATTATCAAAATCGAGATCCTTAGCCAACTTGATGGATTTCAGATCTCCCATAGCTTCAGAAAGTGACTGGTTTTGGTGCTCAAAGGACCCACCACAACAATAATAAAATTGTTGTAAGAGTTACTAATCACCCAAGAAAATCCAGAAGGATGAGGAATTCCTTAAAATGCCCCGTCAAAATTGACCTTAACCCATCCATGAGGTGGGAACATCCAAACAACCCCATCACTAGGATTAGAAGTGATATCCATAAGGGGAGATAAATTCAGCATTGGTCATAATCCTTGACAGCATCAAGCCCATCCTTATCAAGATTATAAATAATTTCAAACACACTCCTAAACATTTTTTCTGCCACTATAAGGGGATTATAAAATTTCTCTCTAAATATCCTATTATTGTGTTCCTTCAAAATATTCCAAATTGGGAGAGGATCAGCCAGGTCCTAGAGATCAGACTTTTGACGTGAGCTAGGATATTTTGACTGATTAAAAAAATCCTCTAGAGAGTTGGGGAAAATCCAACATAAATTCCACTTCTGAAAAAGGAAGACAAAACTTGTGAAGAAAATCTATAGTTGATAAGAAAATGAAGAGAAGATTCCACATCCCTATAACAAAGACAACATCTGTTAGGAAAATAAAATCCCCTTTTACAATGATTATCCAAATTAAGGGGCTTATTCCGAAGAAAAAACAAAAACAAAATATTAATTTTGGGAATAAGTTTCTTCATCTAGGAAGACGCCCAAAATGACTGGGGAACCAAAGTCTCTATTTGTAAGGATATAGCTGAAGCCACTGAATACTTTCCATCAGGATTCCTTCCCCAAACAATTCTATCCTACAAACTTGCAGAGATGAACTTAGAGGAAAGAAGAATATCAATGCCCAATAAAGATTGGTCAATTCGAGAAAGAGAAACCAAATTATTATCTCTCAAGTAGTCCTTAAAAAACTGCCTAAATCTATTTTTAGAAATGAAACTCGAGAGAATTAATTTCTGAATTTCAACCAGGGGTTTGTCCATCGACCAACAATCCTCCCAAAATCTGATTTTACTACCATCACCCAAATTCTACATTCTACCTGCAGCAACCAAATCTTTAGCCTTCAGAACCGAGTTTCAAATATTACATCAAGGTTACATTAAATCCATTATCACAAATTTGACTTATACAGACGATGTTATAAGTCATATCTTCAATATAATAAACATCATTAACTGGTATTTCATTTTTTAATTGAATATTTCCTTTACCTATTATTTGAAGATAATTATTATTTTCAAACTTAACTGATCCTCTAGGATGTGACTCATGATGAATAAACTTAGATTTGTCACCAGTCATACAGTGTAAACATCCACTATCTAATAACCATAAATCCTTTTTAGCCTAATGAAGCATTGTTTCAAAAATTATTGCATCTACTTTACTTTTTAGGTTTTCAAACAAATTTATTACTTTGCTGAATTAGTAACTTTGGACTAAAAATTGAACTTTAAAAAATTGTCCCTTTTCTAGATATCCTATTATATCTATTGACTCATTATGCAAAAAGTAATCATATAGATATGTATTCTATCTAGGGAACTTAAAATTTTGTATGCCTCGTTTAACCCATTTCCTTTATGCTCCATGAGAATTGCAACTTCTTTTAAACCTTTCAAATTCTAAAATAACAAGATCTCATTCCTTTTCAAGAGAATTAAGAGAATTTTTGAGAAACTCTATTTTAGAAAACATGGTTCTTTGTCTTTCCAATATTTGATCAAATTTATTTTTACTTTCCTTAAGTACTCCTAAACTAGGATGACTCTAGAGAAAAAAGGTATAGCTCTAATACCAATTGTTGTAGTACAATGATTATTGAGAGGGTGCGGGAGGGGGGCTGAATCTATAAGCATACACAAAATAAAACTTTTAACCTCTTTTAGGACATTCAATAAATTTGAGCAACATTAAATAAAATAATGCAGATGACAATCAATACTCATCATACGCAAAATATTGACACAAGTTTTTTCTTGAGTGGAAAACCTTAGGGGGAATAAAACCACTGAAATTTAGCATCACTAGATTTATCTTTTAAATAAATTTCTACATCTCACTCATGCTATCTCACTACTAATTGTAATGTCTCACTAGACTAGTGCCTCGTTGGCTTTATTCGTTATAGGCTTCTCAATGCCTTTACAATTTTCATCATACAAAGATCAGAAACCTGATTTCCATTTAGGCCCCCACAACTACATACTATACATCATATAGCACACTACATGTTGTTGTACTGAACAATGCATAATATCTAATCATATATTCTAAATTAATCAAGGCTTTTTTTATCAAAAACTGATTGTGCAAAACTATTGTTAAAATATTATCAATAAAAGCCTCAATGTCTTCTTTGTATGTCTAGTCAAATAAACCTACTCATGTGGTATATATAAGCATCTTTGTTTGACAAACTGAATACTAAAACTAATTCCAAAATTTGATTGTCACATTATGCCTTTGATATGATCAACTAAATCATATATCCTTGAAGCAATAGATCACTTCCACTGCAACTATAGTAATCATCTTTGTTCATATGACTAATACCTCTTAGAATAATATAATATGCAATTGAAATAAACTAAAACATAGTAACACTTCACCTCTACATAGTTTACTGTGATTATACCCAATCTGATTAACAAAGTGATGTTTGAACTCAAACTTAAAACAATTTGGTAGGCATTGTATAATCTTTATGTATGATCATTAGTGTCATGATAATATAAATGTATTATGTCAAATAGAAAATATCAAATATAAATTTTGAACTTATCACTTTTGTTCCATCAAGAAAATAATAAAATTGTATCCATGACTACCATATGGTCTTCAAATAGACTATGTTATAGACCAACAACTGATAAAAATATTATGTCATATTCTTCTCAACTGAGTGCATCTAGGTATGCTCTTTAAAAAACACATACTAGCATAATGCATGGACTCAAGACTTATAACTATTCAAAGCCCTTACATAATATGTATGAACAAATAATGACATACGAAACACATACAATAAGATAGTCACAATGTCATTACTGTAAATGGAAAAACACAATGACATCCACACTATGAACCCAATGAATAAATAACCAATGACATCCTTACTGTCCATACGATAATTAAACTATCACAACCAATTCATAACTTACACATAATACACTATATGCCAAACTTGACAAGGGTTTTATGGTCTGATACAAAAATATTGTGATTATTATGCAATGTATGTCAATCCTGACAAGGGTAAATGAAAATATGAGCTGGAAAAAATGAACACAAAAATCATAATGTGGGTTTTGAAGAATAAACAAAACTCAACATATACATCAGTGTCATGAAATGCATGAGAAGGATATGAAGAGGATGCTAATAAAAATTAACTAGTTTGACATACATAATCATACTTACAACTATCAAACCCTTTTAACCAAATATGACAGTTAAACAACCATGGTTGAGACAAAATTGACAAGGGTTTAGTTAAAAAAATTATAGTTGTTATCCCAATTTTTGAATATGCAGGATAATAACCAAAACAACAAAATATTTAATAAAGGTACACCTCTTAAATACTAGTATTCAGTTAATATAGATAAGATACATTTCTATTGCATTCATATCATCAGTTACAGGGTACATTGAGTATTGATCATTTTTGAAGTTTTCAAAGTCATACTTGATCATTACATTGTGCATTCAAACTAAATGTGATAAAGAAATGTTCTTTTCATATTACATATTTCACATTGGAATTTAGAGGAACATATGCAAAAAAGAGAGCATGATAGAATAATGATGTTAGGATCTACTTTGTTAAGAGCTTTTAGCAACACAAATGAAGTGTGCACTCGGTTAAGAGATTTACAATAGGACTGTTAATTCCACCTTCTTTGAAAGGATTTCTTAAGTGTACCCCACTTGTTAGAATGTGTATAATATGTTTGAACTGACTGTATACAATCTATAATTGTAGATTACAAATCCATTAAATCTCACAGTATATGAATATCACCTATAGTGATTGATTAATACCTTTTCTTGCTCATCGGTAGCTTGTGTTCTATTCTTGACAAATGATTTGATCTTTGTCTGTGTTGTTGCATGAATTCTCTGGTCTGATCCTCATATGCTCTTAGTGCCTAAAATCATCATCGAACAACATGTTCATAATTGATTGAGCATCTATTTATACAAGTATTTGACATATTCTAGAATCACGCATTACAATGTTAACTCTAGATCCAAGGTATACAACTTGACCTTGATCCTTTAGTTTGCATGTTTTAAATTAGTAAAACTGATAAAAAAAAATAATCACATTGCTTTCTCAGCACGTAATGGATGTAAAACAAATCAAGAAGCTAAATATAAAACTTCAATGATTTATCTGACGTGGAAAGTCAGATCCACTTTTTGTAGGATGTAACTGACTATTGGTGTGAACTGAAAGTCTGTCGATGTTCCTTCATTGAATTGATTGTCAGGTTCCCTTCATCTGTCAGATTCCACTCTTGGCTCTTTCATCGGGTTGCACTGTTGGTTACTCATCGGGTTCCTTTGTCCTTTTTGTCATTGGGTAACATTGAATAGTGTTTTTTGGGATGCTTTGTACTTGGTAGTATCAGTAACCTTGGTGTTGGGTAGTGTTGTGCACTATCTGTTGGTGTACTATAAACCTATGGTGTTCATCATGTTTTTCCTTGTATATACAAATATAAAAATATAATGTATTCAATCTCCCCCTTTGACATTAGTATCAATAACTGATATGTGCATTATACTAAAGTGTTTAGTATGTACACCATGTATATATCCTTGTCATTATATGACTCCCCCTAACTGTATGCATCGGTATAGTGTAAGTATATGTACATGTATACTTGCCTTTGTACTATACATTCCCCTTTTTTTTCTTTCCTCTTTCGAATGATTGACTATACAAATCATTTTCTCCTTTTCATTTCCCCCTTTTACTGATTGACTGTACATATCATTTCCCCCTTTTTTGATAATCATGAAAAAAATGTACAACTTATAAGTTGTCAAAAATCTGACAAAAATGTGTAACTTACAATGTGTCAAGAATGTGGGAATGGGTGTTCTTGATATCTTTGATCATTTTCTCCCATTTTTCTTTGAGGAGTTCTAATGCCATGTGCTCTAGCTCAATTCTGGCATGCATATCATAAATGTTGTCTAGAATAGATATTTCTAGGGTGGAAATAAGTGCTCTTTCCTGTCATATGGTTTTGCAGTAATGAGAGTGTATGTAAGAGTTGAGCTTGAAGCTCATTTACCTCATCTCTAAACTTGGTTTCTGCAATATGTATATCTTGTCTCAGCTTTTGAGCTTGCTTGAGCTGCTCATTGTGCAATTTGATTGCCTCTTCACTATTTGTGAGACCTTGTACAATTTCTTGAAGATCAACATCAATCTATGCTATCTTGTCAGTATGCTCCTTGGTGAGTTGATCTAATGTGTATAATTTCTGTATTAAGGATATAACTTCTGAAATAATGGGGTCTATTGTGCTTACCAGTTCAGAAAGCTTCACCTTTTGTAGTGCCACTTCTTGGCTTATCTTCTCTTCTAACTTGAATTCATACTTATTTTCAAGCCTATGTTCCATAGCCTTCTCAGCATCTATGTTTTGAGATGTGATGGCATCAGCGAGAACCACTAATTGATCAAGAATGGGGGCTGTTTGATCAACATCTATGTCAGGTACAATTTGTTGAAGGATTCCTCGAGCAACTTCAAGTACCTTATCTTCCTTTGTGGTTTTTCTCAACTTAACCTGCATGGCTTTCCTTTCACAAAGTCTTGCATACGTGGTTAATTCAGTAGGATCCAATGTTGTAGGATGACATACTGGAATCTCAATAATTTCATCCAGAGTAACTGGATTCTTGTTCTTTCTCTTCTTCTTCCTTGAGATTTGAGTAGAAGCAGATTTATGAACTACCATTTCTAGTTCATTTGTCTTCTCTAAGGTTCTCGGTGAAGCCTTTGTAGATGAATCTTCTTGTGTTTTCTTCTTAGGGTTCACCTATCGGTTTGGTGAAGACGTCTCTCCATCAACCTTGGGTATTTCTTTAGATTTATCTTCTATTTTCTTCTCTTGTTAATCTATCTTTTCTTCTTCACTCTTTTCCTTTTGTTTGTCCTCTTCTATTGGTTGTTCTTCTTCTTTATTCTGATCAGTAGACTTGTTTTTCTGATCATCAGTTGCAGCTTGATTTGTAGTTGTATCCTTTGATTCATCTGTTGTCTTTATTTTTTCAACATCACCCTTGTCTTCGGGTATGCTAGTATCTGATGACTTAGATTCTTCATTTCCTTCTAGCAGATTTTTGGCCTTCATCAATAGTGGCATATTATTCTGTGTGCCCACTTGTGCTATATCAAGAATTATGTCCTACTTGTCAGTTTGACCTTGTTGAGTAGTAAGATATTCATCTTTTTGTATTTGATATGCAGGGTCCAGACCTGTTATGTCAATGATGGATGTATCTAGCCATATTTCATCAGCAACATCCATGTCTTTATTTCCTTGTGTCTCCAATTATTGTTGCTTGTGTTGATCCTTAAGAGATATGAAAATGACATAATCTTCTTTCTATGGATCTTTATCCAAATCATAATGAGTGATGTCTTGAATGTCAAGATCATCTATGACTTTATCTAAGTTAATGGGCTCCATATCTTCAACATTATCCAAAGCAATGTGCTTAGGACTTACTTTATCTTTTTCCTCCTCTACATGAGGTGTGTTGGTGAGAAGTAATTGATTCTCACAACTTGTTGAATTTGCAGGTAGATCTAGGATTTGTCTCCATTTGGCCTCTGTCATTCTGTCCAGCTCTATAAATTTATCCTCTAGCACTTTGTAAGCTCTTATATTTGCTACAAATTTACTAGAGTGCTTTTTCATTATTTATTTTATCTTTTCCATCTTTGATTCGGGAGGCATGAGTGTGAAAAGTACCCTTTCCCTTGCTTCTTTTTATGTGTGTAAAGCATATGACCATTGTTGTGAAATTATGTCATCCAATTCTTTGGGTATTTGGCCAAAAAATTCTACTGGTAAATATTTGAACTTTACCATTGCCTTGATTATTGCATCTTGTATCTTATGTTGGTCCTCTCGCTCCAGCTTTGCATACTATTTGATATTTCTATCAGTCATTGTACCGGTTGTAGCAATTGAATTGGCAATTTCATCCATTTTTCTAGGGGCTGAGCTTTTCTTTTCTACATCAGGCTCATCCTCTTTTGAATCTTCAATGTTAGCTTTGGTCCTGACCAGCCTTTTCCTCCTTTTGGTAGGTGTTTGTTTCACAGTTTTCTTCTCTATTTTCTGCTTCCTCTTATAGGTCCTCACTTGACCTTTCTTGAGAGGTGTAGTCACTTTTACAGTTTGACTTCTTGTCCTCCGAGCCACTGTGGTTCTTGGTTTCTTGGTAGGAGGTGGAGGTGTATCAGGTTCAGTGGTCTCGAAATCTAATTCTTTCTCATGTTGCTCTTCATCGATGGTACCCTATTCCTCAGTTTTCTCTATTTGTTATTTTTCCTCCTTATTGACCAATAAAATCTTTTCAAGATTCTTTACCATTTTGTTCTTCTTGTTTATAGTCTTCTTGATTACTAGGCCTGATTTTATCTTGGACTTGGCCTCTTCATATGTCCCAAATCTTGCTTGCTTTCTGTCAAGTGGTTCATGATCAATGCATCAATTGCATTTGTTGCTTGATCTATGTTAATCTCATAATCAAGAGGTGGTAACTAGGTTGTTCTTGGTACAACTGGTTTCATGTGAGTAAAATTTGTATCCACCATAAAACGCATTTCATCCTTATGTTTTTCAATCAACTGTTCAAGGTTCCTCACTCTTTGCATCATCTTCTCCTTGAATTCAAGGAAGTATTCAGTTATCACTAAATCAAAGTTGTCACCTAGTGACTTGATAAGGTCACTAATCTGCAATGTGACTGGCTTGGTAGTGTCCCATTTTACTTTGCCAACTGAAGGAAAGTATTCTTGAAAATAAAATAATATACACATGATAAGTGAACCAAACTTACATGTGTTTGTCTTTGCAGACCTGATTTTTTTCATATTCTCATCAAGTTGCTTCAACATGATCTCACATAGATCCATTTGTATTCCCTTTATGACAATCTAGTAAGATGTGCTTACTGCTGCTGTTGATGCAATGTTATTTAGCCTACTTTCTTGGAAGATTTTGTAACCTATCACACATGCACCAAACCTCAGTTCCTCATTGGTGATGGTGTTCACCTTGAGTCTTCTATTATCCCATACAACATTGGTGAGTTTTTCAACTTCTGGCTGCTTGAGGGATGCTTATTTGCCTTAGGTTTGTCGATAATGGGGTAACCAATTACAACATGTAGTTCACATCCTTTGTGATTTGCTTAGGTTCATCCAACCATAACTTTTGGTCATGCATTTTGCTCAAAACTAACCTAATCTAGTGAGTTTTGAAAACCCTCAAGAAGTATAGGTTCATTAGTTATCCCTTTTACTTGCAGATGCTTGTGTTCTTCTTTTAGGTTGCCTTGTTCATCACACAGCTTCTTGTAAGCTTGATCTATCTCCTGATCACCTATCTCAGTGATCTTGCAGTGAATGTAGGACCTTACATCTTCTATCAGAAAAACCCCAGGTGGAATTTTCAAAAATGCGCCAGAATCATCAGGTTGCGATGCAATCTCTGGGAATATCTTGTACTTAGGTTCCACACTTGAGTGCTGTTCTTTATTAGCTTAATGAAATTATTCTTGTCATTATTCAACTTTATGGGTCTTGAAGTGGTTGCCATCATATTTTGAATTTATGGCTTGTCCAAAAATAACAACAGAGTTCTTCGGTGCGCTCGGTACTTACTTCAATCCATGTGGCTGGTGAGTGATCTATTTGGAGTGTGCTGGATCGAGTCGAGGTCACTCTGCTAAATGCTCTCTTATCACTCTATTTTTTCTTTGCTCTTTCTACTCAAATTGCATGTGCAAAATGAAGTTCTCCTGTTGAGTATTTATAGACTTTTGCCCTAATTCTGTCATAAATGCTAAACAACTCGTTGGGTCATGAAGACGAAGTTCGTCGGGAAGAATCTCAAGTAACATTCTTGGTGTTGACAGGATGCTTGGGATGGATGTTAAGATTATTGTTTTCACCAATGGATATCATTGTTGTGTCTAGACAACTTTGTGACTTTGCCTCCTTACTGACGGGTGTCGAGTTACATTAGCAACTTAGCCATTTTATGTGTTGACCGACAATTCTTGGTAAGTGTAGACAGCTCATGTTTTATATTCACCGATGATTTTCAGTATGTGTTTATCGGTGGGGTTTTTTTCTTAGAATTGTAACAAGTAACATAACATGCATCTTTATTCATGCAGATTGTGACTATCTATCAATTTGTATAATGGAACTGATTCAAAATATGACTTGGTGTAGTGCAGTTCCATACTTACTTGTTCATCTTTTAGGTGGGGGTGGTGATGTCACCACATCCATGGGATGAGGTGTCACCTACTGCATTGCAAATGAGGTGTCCTCAACATTTTCTTTCTCATTTTCTTGATGTCTTCAATGGTGTTACCATTTGAAAAGGTGGTGGTTTCTATTATTCTGTCTCTGCAGTCCTTCTTTAAATGTCCAACCTTATGACAGTGCAAACATGCCATTCTTGGGTTGGTCCAACCTCTAGACCTTTTGGTTCATAATGTCATTTAGTTTGCAGCTATGTGAACATATCTACCACATGTTGTGCATTTTATCCATGTATTTTAGTCCCAAACATATGAATTACCGACTCTTCTCAGTTTATATGCATTTTCTTCATTTTTGGGTTTCCATGCTTCAATTTTCTTCTTCCTGCATTCAAGAGATGTGTGTCCATGCATTTTGCAGGTGGGACAATACTTTTCCATGTAGGTTTCCTTCGTTGGTTCTTTCACCTTTGATTCACATTCATATGCTTTATGTCCTTTCTTGCTACATTTATAACAATGTCCTATGAATGTAAATGTGGATTTAGGAATACCTTTTTCTTTTCTCCTGTAGACATTTGAGGTGTGGCCTTGCTTTACACAGTGATTGCATGTCAGCTTCCTTGGTCTAGGATTGGTGTAGGGGTATTTTGGATAAGCCTCATTTGATGACTCTTCATGCTCCGTGTACCCTAGTCCAGTGTTGGTGTTGGGGCTTCTTTATGCATTCAAGAATTCATCCATCCTTTTTGTACTCTCTTTAGCTCTTTAAATCATGTCATTATGTTGTTGTAGAATTCTAGCCTCATGCTTTAGTTTTTCATTCTCTTCTCTTAGTTCACCGATAATCTATATTCTTTCAATGAGTTCCACAATCATTCTATTTTCTTCCTGACTCATAAGAATAATCTGATTAGTTACCTCATGGTGATGCTCTATAAGTCTTTGTATCTTAGACTCCTTTTCTTGTAGCTTTTCTATGATCTTTCTTCTATCATCAATAGCTAGTGTCCTCTCTTGTCCAACTTGCCTTGCATTGTTCATGACATCAATCATTCTTACCATCTGTGTCTCTTGACCAATTTGCAGAGATTTGACTTTTCCATCCAGATGGAGATTGATCTTAGTTAGGCTTGTGATGCTTTCTTCTGAAGTATCTAATGCCTTGCTTGTATTTGATCATGAAGGCTCAAATAAATCTGGAATCTCTTCCTCAAGATAATCTGTCTCATTATAGCGAGAAGCCATATTCTTTCTTTCATCCGACAATTGTCTCATACCGATTCTAGCTTCTTTATACTGTTCATAGAACATCTAAATTTCAAGCTTTTTATTCTCAAATTTTTATCAATTTTGTACTTCTCCATTGTATGATCTTTTCTCTTAAGCCTTTAAGCTTTTCAAGAAGAGACTTAGCTTTGATACCAATTGTTGGGATTAATGGGAAGTAGTACTGAGAGGGGAGGGGTGAATCAATACCTCTAAAACTTTTAACACTTTTCACCTTTCATTATTAGTAATCAATCTTTACTATATTACCAACCATATCTAATGTTATTTCTTATGCATGTAGTATTAATTCATAAACTTAATTATATGCAACATTCATAGAAACATTCGTGAAATTAATAGACACATAACACAAGATATGATATCGCAGAAAACTTCTGTTAGGAAGTAAAAACTGTGGTGGGGATGACACCCACAAAACTTCTATATTTGAAGAATGGAAGGGAGCCGGTAAAGGGTTACAATTGATCACTTATGATGATCTACCCTGTTAGGATTATTAATGTGGAGACTTGTTAGGATCTACTTTGTTAAGAGCTTTTAGCAACACTAATGAAGTGTGCACTCAGTTAAGATATTTACAATAGGACTATTATGTCCACCTTCTTTGAAAGGATTCCTTAAGTGTACCCACTTGTTAGAATGTGTATAATATGTTTGACCTAACTATATGAAATCTATAATTGCATATTACAGATCCATTAAAGCTCACAGTATATGAATATAATCTATAGTGATTGATTAATACCTTTTCCTGCTCGTCGGTAGCCTGTGTTATGTTCTTAACAACTGATTTGAACTTTGTCTATGTTGTTGCATGCATTCTCTTATCTGATCCTTAGATGCTCTCAGTGGCTACAATCATCATAGAACAACATGTTCATAATTGATTGAGAATCTATTTATACAAGTATTTGACCTATTCTAGAATCACACATTACAATGTTAACTCTAGATCCACGGTATACAACTTGACATTGATCCTTTAGTTTGCATGTTTTAAATTAGTTGAACTGATAAAAATAATAATAATTACATTGCTTTCTCTATACGTAATGGATTTAAAACAAACAAGAAGCTAAATATAAAACTTTAGTGATTTATCTGACGTGGAAAGTCAGATCCACTTTTTGCGGTATGTAACTAACTGTCGGTTCTTGATCGTCGGTGTGAATTGAAAGTATGTCGGTGTTCCTTGATTGAACTGATTGTTGGGTTCCCTTCATCTGTTGGGTTTCACTCTTGACTGTTTCATCAAGTTTCACTGTTGGTTACTCATTAGGTTCCTTTGTCTCTTTTGTCACTGGGTAATAGTGAATAGTGTTTGTTAGGATGCTTGGTACTTCGAAGTATCGATAACATTGGTGTCAAGTAGTGTTGTGCCCTGTCTATCTGTTTAGTATAAACCGATGGTGTTCATCATGTTTTTCCTTGTATATACTAATGGAAAAATATAATGCCTTCACAAAGAGGGAATAGGAAAAAAAACTAGGATAGATCCTTCAGGATCTTAGCCACCTCATCCCCAAGATAAAACATCTTCTTAACAGTCGCTTTAATTCTAGTGAGATCCCTGGAAGTAGTCATTTCCTTCTTTTTGACACTAGCACTAGTTCTTTTTCTTGGTCCAGAAGGAATGACAATGATATCCTCAGTATCATATTCAACATTAATAGTGCCTTTATTGGGGCCATTCCAATCCAGCATGCTGACCAAGGCATCAAGTTTCTCTGCCAAGGCCTACATACCATCATAACTAATCTGAAGAATATTCTTTAGCATGACATTAATGTCCCCCAATTTATTGGAGAGAGAAGATACCTTAATGTCCAGAATGTCAGGCGTACTCTTGTTCACATTATCCCCAGCCCAATTCTCTAAAGTTGCCTGCACACTATTGACTTTAATCTCCAATTCTTGATTCTTAATAACTAGGCTCTTTATCTATTGACAAACCCATCTATAAAATTTGTGAGCAATTTTATACTTGGCCTTGGCCATCAATATCTTGGACTTGTCGAAGACATTTGGAAGACCCATGTCCTCCTCATTATTCTTATCTCCCTAGATAGTGATACCCCCAGGAGAGGGTGGAATGTTCTTCTCTGGGGAATCCACATAATCAACCAAAGGTTTGAGAACATTTTGGTGGGATCTCTCCATATTATCCAGCATAGGAGAGGAAGAGAAATCCCCCACATTATTTAACATAGAGATAATATTAACCTATGCCAAAGTCATGTTAAGAGAAGGAGCAAGCGACACCATAGAGGTTTGTGCATGAAGGCCCTCCATACTTTGTTCTCCCATATCTTTAGCAATATCCTCATCAAAAAGCACCTAAAGAGAGTCCTCCTTCTCCCCACCCATCTTCTCATCATCTTCCCTCTCCTCACTAATCTTCTCCTCTTCCTCCTGGTCCCCACCAGTATCGTCCTATTCCTTGTATTCAGTCTCCCCTCCCGTCTCTTTGATCGCGTAGTACTCCTCATTTTCCAAACCCAAGTCCTTTTCCAAGACATAATCTTGATCACCATCATCCTTTGTGTCCATTATGATCTCAAGGGTTTTATTTTTATTGACCTCCTCATGAAATTTGATCTTTTTGGCTGCCTTAGAGGATCATGCACAGAGCTCTCCTCAAGGAAACCCTCATGCTTCCTTTTTCCCTTAACCAGAGAAAAATGACAATTCAGTGATTTATTGGCCATAATAGATTTGCATAGCTCATAAATGAGTAGAATAAGTCCATTATGTAGCACAAACACTCTTTCATTTTTCTTGTGTTTATCTTGACTATCTAAAAGAGAGAAGCGAAGATGATAAGGAAAAGACACATTTTAAAACCTAAAGAGGTTTAACAAGACAAATTGGTAGGTATGGGCCCTAGTAAAACAACTATCTATAGTGATATATTGTATAATAATAGTAAGAACAAGCTTCCATATTTGTTTTCAATTTGTCCAGATCATAGTAACATGACACACACCTACCTAGCATTCCTCTCTTGTCATCCAACCTAGGAAAGGACTGAACCGCCTTATAAGAGATTTTTCTATCCTGGTAAAAGTTCATACCTTCATTACGAAGTCCAGAAACCTCCATGATAAGGTCGACGAAGAGCTTGAACTTCCTACCAAATAGGATAAAGGAACCATTATCCTTATTTTCTGCCATTTTTGCCACCACTTTCTTTGTTTTTCTTGTCATACCCATGGAGATTCTTCATAAATGGAGTGAACCCTCCCTTACATAGTTTTCTGCAAACTTTATCCTTATTTTTCCACTTACTATACTCATCAGGTTCATCTCTTCTAAGATCCCCACCCATTTTCTCCACCAGGTTGAAGTCTTTCGCTTGATCAAAGATTAACTCACAACTGTAGGAAGGTAAAACATAGAGAATACCAATTATTGCAGGTAAATACACCCACAAAGCATGTGAAGGTAAATCATTAATATCTCTTTCACCTCCAATATGACATGTACCCATACCGATTTTAGGGATTAACAATGTTCTTGTCATTTCCATTATTAAAACTTCTCTTTCCCTCCTTTCCACGAGTCATGTCACATCTTATTAGAGCATCAATATTTTATTTCAACTTTTTCTCCCCATGCCAAATATTAATTACATCTGACTTAAAACCATAATTGGAAAGACCATCTACCACAATATTCACTTCCCTATAGGCATGAGAGATATACACATTCTTAAAATAATTCAAGATTTCACATTCCCTATTAATAATTGTTTCAATCATCCAACAAGCCTTATTAGTTCCATCTAAGAATTATATAATGTTACTCTAATCCCCTCAATTAAGACATTATCAAAATTGAGATCCTTAGCCAGCTTGATGGATTTCAAATCTCCCATAGCTTTAGAAAAGTGACTGGTTTTGGTGCCAAGGGGACCCACCACAACAGTAATAAAATTGTTGTAAGAGTTAGAAATCACCCAACCAAATCTAGAAGGATGAGGATTTCCTTATAACACCCCATCGAAATTGATCTTCACCCATCCATGAGGTGGGAACATCCAAACAACCCCATCCCTGGCATTAGAAGTGATATCCATCAGGGGAGATAAATTCTAGCATTGGTCATAATCCTTGACAGCATCAAGCCCATCCTTATCAAGACTGTAAATAATTTCAAACATACTCCTAAATATTTTTTCTACCACTATAAGGGGGTTATAAAATTTCTCTCTAAATAGCCTATTATTGTGTTCCTTCCAAATGTTCTAGAGAGTTGGGGAAAATCCAACATAAATTCAACTTTTGAAAAAGGAAGACAAAACTTGTGAAGAAAATCTATAGTTGATAAGAAATTTAAGAGAAGATTCCACATCCCTACAACAAAGACAACATTTTTTAGGAAAATAAAATCCCCTTTTACAAAGATTATCCAAATAAAGGGGCTTATTCTGAAGAAAAAACAAAAACAAAATATTAATTTTGGGAATAAGTTTCTTCATCTAGGAAGATGCCCAGAACAACTAGGGAACCAAAGTCTCCATTTGTAAGGGTATAGCCAAAGCCACTGAATACTTTCCATTAGGATTCCTTCCCAAACAATTCTGTTCTACAAACTCACAGAGATGAACTTAGAGGAAAGAAGAATATCAATGCCCAAGAAAGACTGGTCAATTTGAGAAAGAGAAACCAAATTATTATTTCTCAAGTAGTCCTTAAAAAACTCCCCAAATCTATTTTTACAAATGCCACTTTAGAGAATTAATTTCTAAATTTCAACCAGGGGTTTTTCCATCAACCAACAATCCTCCCAAAATCTGATTTTACTGCCATCACCCAAATTCTACATTCTACCTGTAGTAGCCAAATCTTTAGCCTTCAGAACCGAGTTTCAAATATTACATCAAGGTTACATTAAATCCATTATCACAAATTTGACTTATACTGAGCATGTTATAAGTCATATCTTCAATATAATAAACATCACTAACTGGTATTTCATTTTTTAATAGAATATTTCCTTTACCTATTATTTGAAGACAATTATTATCTCCAAACTTAACTGATCCTCTAGGATGTGACTCATGATGAATAAACGTAGATTTGTCACCAGTCATACGGTGTAAACATCCACTATCTAATAACCATAAATCCTTTTTAGCCTAATGAAGCATTGTTTCAAAAATTATTGCATCTACTTTACTTTTTAGGTTTTCAAACAAATTTATTACTTTGCCGACTTAGTAACTTTGGACTAAACCTTGAACATTAAAAAATTGTCCCTTTTCTAGATATCCTATTATATCTATTTGACTCATTATGCAAAAACTAATCAGATAGATATGTATTCTATCTAGGGAACTTACAATTTTGTATGCCTCGTTTAACCCATTTCCTTTATGCTCCATGAGAATTCCAACATCTTTTAAACCTTTCAACTTCTAAAATAACAAGATATCATTCCTTTTCAAGAGAATTAAGAGACTTTTTGAGAAACTCTATCTTAGTAAACATGGTTCTTTGTCTTTCCAATATTTGATCAAATTTATTTTTACTTTGCATAAGTACTCCTAAACTAGGATGACTCTAGAGAAAAAAGGTATAGCTCTAATACCAATTGTTGTAGTACAATGATTATGGAGAGGGTGCGAGAGGGGGTTTGAATCCGTAAGCATACAAAAAATAAAAATTTTAACGTCTTTTAGGAAATTCAATAAATTTGAGCAACATTAAATAAAATAATGCAGATGACAATCAATACTCATCATACACAAAATATTGACACAAGTTTTTTGTTGAGTGGAAACCCTTACAGGGAATAAAACCACTCAAATTTAGCATCACTAGATTTATCTTTTAAATCAATTTCTACATCTCACTCATGCTATCTCACTGCTAATTGTAATGTCTCACTAGACTAGTGCCTCATTGGCTTTATTCATTATAGGCTTCTCAATGCTTTACGATTTTCATCATACAAAGATCAGAAACCTGATTGCCATTTAGGCCCCCACAACTACATACTATAGATCATATAGCACAATACATGTTGTTGTACTAAACAATGTAGAATATCTAATCATATATTCTAAATTAATCAAGGCTTTTTTATCAAAACCTGGTTGTGCGCAACTATTGTTAAAATATTATCAATAAAAGCCTCAATGTCTTCTTTGTATGTCTAGTCAAATAAACCTACTCATGTGGTATATATAAGCTTCTTTGTTTGACAAACTGAATAATAAAACTAATTCCAAAACTAATTGTCACATTATGCCTTTGATATGATCAACTAAATCATATATCCTTGAAGCAATAGATCACTTCCATTGCGACTATAGTAATCATCTTTGTTCATATGACTAATACCTCTTAGAATAATATAGTATGCAATTGAAATAAACTAAAACATATTAAGATTTCACCTCTACACAGTTTACTGTGATTATACCCAATCTGATTAACAAAGTGATGTTTGAACTCAAACTTAAAACAATTTGGTATGCATTGTATAATATCTATGTATGAACATTAGTGTCATGATAATATAAATGTATTCTGTCAAACAGAAAATATCAAATATAAATTTTAAACTTATCAATGTTGTTCCATCAAGCAAATAATAAAATTGTATCCATGATTGCCATATGGTCTTCAAATAAACTATGTAATAGACCAACAACTGATAACAATATTATGTCATAATCTTCTCAACTGAGTGCATCTAGGTATGCTCTTTAAAAAACACATACTAACATAATGCATGGACTCAAGACTTATAACTAATCAAAGCCCTTACATAATATGTAGGAACAAATAATGACATGCGAAACACATACAATAAGATAGTAACAATGTCATTACTATAAATGGAAAAACATAATGACATCCACACTATGAACCCAATGAATAAATAACCAATGACATCCTTACTGTTCATACGACAATTAAACTATCACAACCAATTCCTAGCTTACACATAATGCACTATATGGAAAACCTGACAAGGGTTTTATGGTCTGATACAAAAATATTGTGATTATCATACAATGTATGTCAATCCCGACAAGGGTAAATGAAAATATGAGCTGGAAAAAATGAACACAAAAATCATAATGTGGGTTTTGAAGAATAAAAAAAACTCAACATATACATCAGTGTCATGAAATGCATGAGAAGGATATGAAGAGGATGCTAATAAAAATTAACTAGTTTGACATACATAATCATACTCACAACTATCAAACCCTTTTAAACAAATATGACAATTAAACAACCATGGTTGAGACAAAATTGACAAGGGTTTAGTTAGGAAAATTATAGATGTTATCCTAATTTTTGAACATGCAGGATAATAACCAAAAACAACTAAAGATTTAATAAAGGTACACCTCTTAAATACTATTATTCGGATAATATAGATAAGATACATTGCTATTGCATTCATATCATCAGTTACAGGGTACTCTGAGTATTGATCATTTTTCAAGTTTTAAAATTCATACTTAATCATTACATTGTGCATTCAAACTGAATGTGATAAATAAATGTTCTTTTCATATTACATCTTTCACATTGGAATTTAGAGGAACATATGCAAAAAAGAGAGCATGATAGAATAATGATGTATAGGGGTCTTTGCATTGCCTTTAGGTGCCTTTTGCATTCTTGATTTGGTTGTCTGCATTGTCTGAGTCTTCATGTCCTTTGCATTGTCTCAATATTTCCTACATCCTAGGTCTTCTTTTGGTCCCGTGTCCTGCATTATTGAAAAGAAAAAGGGTTAGATCCAGATTGGATCTAAGAAATGCATGAAAACCTAAAGACATAATACAACAATCATACTTTCAGAATGCACATTTCCCAACAACATGAATGCAAGGGAAAGGTATGCATCTACACTAACAAAATAATAGTATCAAAGGGACATATATGTTTTTGAAGCCCTTTACCATATTTAAAAGATGCAATGAAGAAGAGAATCACAATTAGTTATATTATCCTGAATTTGTATAGGGTGTGGATGATCATCATTGATTATCCACACAGTCTAGGAATCCAAAACAATGTAGCTATCTACTATCCCCTTTCCCATCACAAGTTTCCATAAAATAGTGCTATCTTCCAAAAGTGGCATAGCTATGACAATGTGATGTTTAAACTTGCTGAAAAAATATAATAGATGTAATATTATTTGTGGGTGTCACGAGCCCGTGCTCGAACCTCATGAACATGTACAAGTCTTTAACATATGAATATTTAATATGTGCTAGAGAAGAAATAATCAAAACTAGAGTGTATGATGACATTATGCATTGCTAGGTCCAAGCAAGGTTTACAAAAGTATGAAGATGTACATAAGCATTAAGTGATGTATGCAGATGCATGGTGGTATTGATACAATTAAATGTTGTAAGTCATTAAAAGATGTTGTGGACTCGTAAAAGAAGAGCAAGTTATGCATGTGCAGAGGAGAGAGAATTCAATACTGATATGCATATTCAAGGAAATGAATAACAATGATGTTCAAAGGAAGAAAGGATGCATATAATTGTGAAGATTCTTTCTAATTTTGCAAAGTGATATGCATATTCAGAGCAAGATCATAACAATGTTACGAAAGGTAAAAGACAATAAGAGCCCAAATTCTATTGTTACTAAGAAAAATATAGAGTAATCAAATGTTTTTATAAGTACTGGTGTGCATTTTCTTATGCAATGAATGTCAGTTCCTTCAAAGATAAAACAGTGAGAGAGATCAAACATTGTTGTTACTAGTGACGGTGATATCTATTTTATAATACTGATATGCACATAACAGAGAAAATATGGATAACAATGCTTTCCTAATTGAAAAAAATTAGTAATGCATATACAAAGCAGTGATAGACAACAGTGATATCAAATAAATGATAAAATGCATATACAAAATAAACAAAATCACAATGTTGTTCAAGAAAAAAAAGAGAAACATTGTAGTGTTGGGAAGCTAGGAACATTAATGTTCATGGGTGTCATGAGCCCGTGCTCGAACCCCATGAACAACAATTCTTACTGGAGTCAAAGTGACTCTTCATAAATAGTGATACATATTTGCCATTGTCAAAGAGACCAAACAGTTAATAAGTTTTTCAGACATATGTCACTAAATGCTAAGTCACGGTCCCAATAGTGAAAGGATGAAAGCATGTACACAATATGGTCACTGTCGACAATAGACAGTGAGGAAAAGTTCCAATTCTGATAGCATTGAAGATAGATAATGAAGGAGACTGCAAATAAAGGAGCGAAAACATAGATGTATAACTTCCAAAATGCTTATCACAAACTAGTAAGATACAATAACAACACATCTACTTGACAACTCGAGATTTTAAAGCCGTAAAGAAAGATCAACTAGCAGCGATTTATACAAAAAATAGCTCAGTTTTAGAAAAGGTAATGATAAAAAAGAAATAAAGACCCAAATAATTGCAATGAATGAAGGACAAGCATGAATTTATTCAACAGTACAACTCAAATTTTTTAAGCTATGAAGTGCAACAGTAAATTCAACAGCGAGAAGAATGGAAAGCTATAAGACAGAGGTAACTTATCTGGAGTTCAAAAGCCCAAGCTTCAGGATCAAAAAAGAAGATTCCATGTCGAAAGCCCGAGCTCCATAATCAATGATAGGAGTGAAGCGCTAGTCATCATGGCTAAAACCCAAATCAACAAAGCCCACACTCTAGTGTTAATACGGCCCGAGCCCCAAATCAGAAAAATGACTCCAGTCAAAAAGCCCAAGCTCTATGTTTAGGCACATGTAAAAATATCAAGCTCTATGTAATAAAACCCATGTTAAGAGCCTGAGGTTCATGCTCAAAATACGGGTGATCCCACAAAACTGTGTCCCACTTTGTTGCCAACTTTGACACTGAAATGAACACTCTAAAAAAAACTTCGCTTTCATTCATCTATTGTCGTAAAGCCATTAAGAATTTGAAGATGATGTAAACTAGTGACTTTTATCATTTTGTTTCTAGTTTATAAATATATATTTTTTTAAAAAAATTGGAATTTATTTGAATCCATTTTTCCTTCTCCTTCAAAAATTATTTTTGTGAAAAATCAAGATTTTTCAGGAGTGACACTCACTTTGATCAACATAAATTTTTTTATAAAACTGATAAGAATGTAATTATTTTGAATTTAGGTTTGTAACACAAATATCTAGAGAATCCATTTGGTTTCATTCAATTTGGTTTAATATTTAATAGTTTATTGAGTTATGAAGTGACATTAATTATAATTTGGACATAGGTTCACTTAGATCGCTCTAAGTCTATTTCTATATATCAAAATTCATTTATTCTTTTTTTGATAGAAAGGTAACATAAATACCTATTTCCTAGATATTTTTCATAATTTGTTTTCCCTAATTTACTATTTTTCCAGAAGCGTCGAATAGAGAAGTCGCTAAATGGTCAGACAACCTATGTTTAGTAAAACTTAAAAAGAAAAGTCTTAATAAAATCAATAAATATATAACTCATAATCATTGGAAAGATTTCTTGGAGTACTATCATCCTGTATTTGGGTTTTTCAAATGAATTTATTTGATCCGACAAAAAGTTAATGTCAAAGTGATTTTTTGTTACCGTTTTGATGGGTTCAAAGGAGACTCGATTGTAGGTGTGAGTGATGAGTAGAGGGATTATAGCAAAGGGATTTTGATCCAAGAGGATTTTATCTAGCCATTTTGAATTTACTCCTTCAAATGGGACCTCTCAAGGCTTAAATTATCATATTTTCTTAAAAATGTACAAATTCAGCAAAAATCAGGATGTTCAAAAAAGTGTGACACACTATTGTGGGACCACCCATACATTTGCTATAATCATAGAGAGGAGCTTTAAATTGACAACCCAAACTTCTAGATCATGGTGATAAGATCCAACCTGAGTTCAGTGAAGTAAGAAAAACCAGAATCATCACAATAATCTCAGCATGAGCGGCACTGTGAGTTAGGGTTTCTGACCCTCATTTTACCCAAATACAAATGATGCAGTAACCAGGACACAAGGCAAGTTTTGATAAAATTTTGGTGTCTGAGTACATGAAGCAGTAAATGCATTGAAAACTATAGTGCACAAAAGCAAGAGCCTCAGATTTCCAAGTGCCACGATAGCAATTCAACAGTCACCTAGCCCATGCCACGATGGAGATCTGTGCCTTACTCTTTGAAAAGAGTTGTAAACTGCATAGTGTCGACATTAGTTTAGGAGATGGATTTGGTTTATGTATTTTGGGGTTAGGGCTTGTTTATAGGTTTTTGTATGTGTTGGTTTGTATGTTAAAAGGAAAGATGTATTTTTATACCAACATTAGGGGCATGAACTATGACATATGTTATGCCTAGAATTTAGGGTTTTCAAGCTGATTTAGAGGAGCATTTTGGAGGGAGGAGCTGATTTTGGAAATTGGTTTGAATTTCTCATTTAGGGTATATATTTGAACTTCATAGTCAGTTTTCAGGGTTCAAAAGTTTAGGAGAAAGTTGTTTAGTGGACATATCAGTCCCTTTGCACTTTTTGCACACATTTTGTAACCAGGGTTCAATTTTTGATGCATTAGTGTGTTCAAGTAAATGTATTTTGTTTCTTAGCATGTTTTGCATCTTGGCATGTAACCATTATATATTTTCAAGAAAATAAAGCAAGTGCTCCCATTATTCACATATTTTTCTGACTTTTGATATCAATCCTCTTCTCCATTTTTGCATTTTGCGTAATGTGTTTTGTAGCATAGATTAGTGAATTAATCCAATTCCTTCTCTA
Source organism: Thuja plicata (assembly GCA_018584345.1). Lineage (NCBI taxonomy): Eukaryota > Viridiplantae > Streptophyta > Pinopsida > Cupressales > Cupressaceae > Thuja > Thuja plicata. The sequence goes on along the minus strand of MU223413.1, from coordinate 1,021,544 downwards.
AGCTATCAAAATATAACCCTTTGCAAAGATTGTATGTCTGTTGGAAGATCATTATTTGTGGTGCAAACCCTAATAGTGAGATCTTTAGGTCAACCTAAATGTTTAAAAGTGAATTTCTATTTTAAATCTTAGTAGCATGTGTTATGTTGATCCTTGTTTCAAGTTCTGATTAGTTTGAATCCAGTTTGGTATATCTCCCCACTTTATTTATTTATTTTTCAAGTTATCTCTTTTCCCGCTTTTCCCTATCAGAGAATCAATCATTAGTGATATACCAAATCCAATAGGAACCAACCTAGAATCTGAAGATTCCTTCCTAATCAGAGGTACCCACAACTCAGGAAGGTTTCTATTGTTACCATGAGATATTATTATGCGCCAATGCCTAAGTTAGGGTGATATTTCAAGGCCTTAATAGTTTTTGGCATGCCCAGTGGGACCACTCTCAAAAGAGAAAATTAGATTGCATCACATTCATTGATGATTTTTATCCATTGGATAGTTTTCATCCATGTCAAAACATACAGCTACATGTGTTGCAGGCCATGACCATGCAGATTGCAGATATCAAGAGACGACAAGAGTCTGAGTTCTAGCAAGAATAGAGGATTCAGTAAGAGGATCTTTCACATCAAGTATATATATAACAACAAGAGAGGTTGGCTTATCAAGAGCAATTCCACATGAAGTATTTGGCACAGATGCACATACGTCATGAATCAACTCTTCATAAAGAGCTAGAAGAATAGAAAAAAAACTTTGAAGAGGTGTTAGAAACATAGAAGAGGCATATGCAAACACAAGAAAAGGATCAGTTTGATGCCAGATGGAAGCAGTATGAAGAGGTTATTATAGGAAAACAAAGAATTCAATCATCCCTTGTAAGAAAACTAGCAACACTGAAGAAAGTTTGTGAACAAGAGTTGATAAAAGTTAGTCCTGCTACAACTGCGAAAGAAGAAGATTTCCAAAGAAAGCTAGCAGCTCATGAGGAATTTCATGATAAAGAGATAGAGGAGCGTAAAGAGGAAATACAACTGTTGATTTCCACAGCTATGAGATACAAGGAAGCTTATTAGATACAACTTAAGGAGCCTCTTGAAAGGTTCTGTTTGAACCTTGATGATAGACTGGTCTTAGATTTACCTAACCTCATTCCATCTAAGGAGCTCAGATTAGTTCATATACAATAGAATGAGTGTGTTTAAGAAACAAAGCACCAAAAAGGAATCCCCAAATTTTCTCTATCTAGAGGCTGCCCCATCAAACACCTAGCAAGGCTAAATGAGACCAAGGAAGTGACAAATCTAGAACCTAAACTTGAAGGTGTAACTGAAGAGGAGGAGATGCAATGCGCTGATCAAATTCAAATAAAAAAACATCTTGACCATATTTTTGAAGTAAGTGAACTTGCTTTTGTTCTTTTAAAAGGATTGCACCAATTGGTCAAGTGTATCTCATTTTTCCATACAGTTGATTATGGATATGATTTTCATTGTGCATTAAGGAAAGACAACTAGTTTTTAGAATGAGTAAATGGTTTTGTTTAGCATGTTTTGTTACCAGTTAGGCTAAGGTAGGTTAGTTTTTCAGTTTTCCCTATGTGTTGTCAACCACAGTTAGGTCAGTTTTAGTGTTAGCTTCCCAGTTTTCAAGGTTCGAGGTCTGTTTGAGTTGCAAAGGGAGAGTTTCATTGAATTAAGGGTGGTTGTCAGCAGTAAAAAATGAGGGAAAGGCATGCTTTGAAGTTGTTGTCAATATCTAAAAAACATAAGAAAATCCTTGCTTATTGATCAAGAATACATCTATTATTTGTGATAATGATTTTTTGCCTCAGTATCACCAATCATAAACATACACACAATCACTAAGAAAGGGTTTTCTTATATCCATAGTCTATGTTTAAGGTTTCAATAAGGTGATTAATAGAATCAATGAACAATGTACTATTTTAGGCTACTAGTCCCAATGTCTAGCAGGTAGACATCTATCAGAGGTCGCCAAAATTGTTATCCTAATTTTTGTACATGCAGGATAATAACCAAAAACAACAAAAGATTGCATAAAGGTATACCTCTTAAATACTAGTATTCAGATAATATAGATTTAAGATACATTGCTATTGAATCCATATCATCAGTTACATGGTACAATATGTATTGATCATTTTTCAAGTTTTCAAATTGATACTTGATCATTACATTGTACATTCAAACTGAATGTGATAAAGAAATTTTCTTTTCATATTACATCTTTCACATTGGAATTTAGAGGAACATATGAAGAAAAGAGAGAATGCTAGAAGAATGAGGTATAGGGGTCCATGCATTTCCTTTAGGTGCCTTTTTCATTATAGAGTTGGTTGTCTGCATTGTCTGAGTATTCATGTCCTTTGCATTGTCTCAATATGTCCTGCATCCTAGGTCTTCTTTTGGTCCTATGTCCTCCATCATTGAAAAGAAAAAGGGTTAGATCAAAATTGGATCTAAGAAATGCATGAAAACCTAAAGACATCATACAACAATCATACTTTCAGAATTGCACATTTTGGCAACAACATGAATGCAAGGGAAATGTATGCATCTACACTAACATAATAGTAGTATCAAAGGGACAAATATCTTTTTGAATACCTTTACCCTATTTAAAAGATGCAATGAAGAAGAGAATCATAATTAGTTATATTATCCTAAGTTTCCATAGGGTGTGGATGATCATCATTGATTATCCAGACACTGTAGGAATCCAAAACAATGTAACTATCTACTATCCCCTTTCCCATCACAAGTGTCAAGAAAGCAGTGCTATCTTGCAAAAGTGTCACAACTATGACAATGTGATGTTTAAACTTGCTAAAAACATATAATATATGTAATATTGTTTGTGGGTGTCATGAGCCCGTGCTCAAACCTCATGAACATGTGAAAGTATTTAGATATGAAAAAAATTAATATGTACTAGAGAAGAAATAATCAAAACTAGAGTGTATGATGACATTATGCATTGCTAGGTCCAGGAAAGGTTTACACAAGTATGCAGATGTACATAATCATTCAGTGATGTATGTAGATGTATGGTGGTGTTGATATAATTAAATACTACAAGTCATTAAAAGATGTTGTGGATTCATAAAAGCAGAGAAAGTTATGCATGTGTAGAGGAGAGAGAATTCAATACTAATATGCATATTTAAGGAAATGAATAACAATGATGTTCAAAGGAAGAGAGGATGCATATAATTGTGAAGCTTCTTTCTATTTTTTCAAAGTGATATGCATATTTAGAGAAAGATCATAATAGTGTTACCAAAGGTAAAATACAATAAGAGCCCAAATTCTGTTGTTACTAAGAAAAATACAGAGTAATCAAACATGCTGTTATAAGTACTGGTGTGTATGTTCTTATGCAATGAATGACAGTGCCTTAAAAGATAAAGCAGTGAGAGAGATCAAAAATTGCTGTTGTTAGTGACTATGATATCTATTTTATAATACTGATATGCACATAACAGAGAAAATATGGATAGTAGTGCTTTCCTAAAAGAAGACATCAGTAATGCATATACAAAGTAGTGATAGACAACAATGCTATCAAATGTAAATGATAAAATGCATATACAAAATAAACCAAATCACAATGCTATTCAAGAAAATAAAGAGAAACATTGTAGTGTCGGGTAGCTAGGCACAATAATGTTCATGGGTGTTAGGAGCCCATGCTCGAACCCCATGATCAATAATTCTTACTAGAGTCAAAGTGACCCTTCATAAACAGTGATACATATTTGCCATTGTCAAGGAGACCAGCCAGTTAATAAGTTTTCCAGACATATGTCACTAAATACTAAGTCATGGTCCCAATAGTGAAAGTATGAAAGCATGTACACAATATGGTCACTGTCGACAATAGACAGTGAGGAAAAGATCCAAATCCAACAGTAATGAAGACATATAATGAAGGAGACCACAGATAAAGGAGAGAGAACATAGATGTATAACTTCCAAAATGCTTATCACAAATGAGTAAGATACAGTAACAACACATCTACTTGACATCTTGAGCTTTCAAAGCCATAAAGAAAGATCAACTAGCAGTGATTTAAACAAACAATGGCTTTGTTTGAGCAAAGGTAATGACCTTAAAGCAATAAAGACCCAAATCATTGGAATGAATGAAGGACAAGCATGAAGTTATTCAACAGTACAACTCAAGTTTTTTAAGCTATGGAATGCAATAGTAAGTTCAACAACGAGAAGAATGGAAAGCCAAAAGATAGAGGTAACTTATATGGAGTTCAAAAGCATGAGCTTTAGGATCGACAGAGAAGACTCCATGTCAAAATCCCGAGCTCCATAAACAATGATAGGAGTGAAGCGTCAGTCATCATGGCCAAGACCTAGATCAACAAAGCCCGCACTCCAGTGTTAATACGACCCAAGCCTCAAATCAGCAAAAATGACTCTAGTCAAAAAGCCCAAGCTCTATGTTTAGCTGCATGTAAAAATCCTGAGTTCTGTGTAATAAAACCCATGTCAAGAGCCTGAGCTTCATGCTAGAAATACATTTTCTATAATCATAGAGAGTAGCCTTAAATCAACAACCCAAACTTCTAGATCATGGTGATAAGCTCCATCCTGAGTTCAGTGAAGAAATAAAAACTAGAATCATCACCATAATCTCAGCATGAGCGGTGCCATGAGCTAGGGTTTCAAACCCTCATTTTACCCAAATACAAATGATGTAGTAACCAAGACACAGGGAAAGTTTTGATAAAATTTTGGAGTCTAAGTACATGAAGCAGTAAATGTATTGAAAACTATAGTGCACGACAACAAGAACCTCGGGTTTCCAAGTGCCACGACAACAATTCAATAGCCACCTAGCCTATGCCCCGATGGAGATGTGCCTTACTCTTTGAGAAGAGTTGTAAACTACATAGTGTAGACATTAGTTTAGGAGATGGATTTAGGTTATTTGTTTTGGGGTTAGGGCTTGTTTATAGGTTGGTGTATATGTTGGTTTATATGTTAAAAGGAAAGATATATTTTTATACCAACATTAGGGGCATGAACTATGGCATATGTTATGCCTAGAATTTAGGGTTTTCTAGTTGATTTAGAGGAGCATTTTGGAGGGAGGAGCTGATTTTGAAAATTGGTTTGAATTGATCATTTAGGGTATATATTTGAACTTCATAGTCAGTTTTCGGGGTTTAAAATTTTAGGAGAAAATTGTTTAGTGGACATATCAGTCCCTTTGCACTTTTTGCACACATTTTGTAACCAAGGTTCAGTTTTTGATGCTTTAGTATGTTCAAGTGAATGTATTTTGTTCCTTGGCATGTTTTGCATCTTGGCATGTAACCATTGTAGATTTTGAAGAAAATAAAGCAAGTGCTCCCATTATTCACATATTTTTCTAAGTTTTGATATCAATCCTCTTCTCCATTTCTGCATTTTTTGTAATGTGTTATATAGCATAGATTAGTGAATTAATCCAATTCCTTCTCTAACTTATCAAAATATAACCTTTTGCAGATATTGTATGTCTGTTGGCAGATCATATTTGTGGTGCAAACCCTAATAGTGAGATCTTTAGGTCAACCTATATGTTGAAAAGTGAATGTCTATTGTAGATATCAGTAGCATGTGTTATGTTTATCCTTGTTTCAAGTTTTGATTAGTCTGAATCCAGTTTGGTGTATCACCCCATTTTATTTATTCAGTTTTCAAGTTATCCCTTTTCCCCTTTTTCCCAATTAGAGAATCAGTCATTAGTGATATACCAAATCAAATAGGAATCGACCTAGAATCTAGAGATTCCTTCCTAATCAGAGGTACCCACAACTTAGGAAGGTTTCCATTGTTACCATGAGATATTATTATGCCCTAATGCCTGAGTTAGGGTGATATTTCAAGGCCTTAACAATAACAAAAAAGAAACTTAAACCCTTGTATGAATGACATAACAAATCTCAGAGTATAAACACAAATTAAATTCAAAACAATGAATGATATGTTTGATTCATAAAAGCATGATGAAAATGAACTCAAAATGAAAAGAACAAGAATCAAATACACCTATTAAGATTACATACTCATAAATTTATGTGTAATGATTCAAGTCCTCAATTGTTCAATCTTCCTGCTAACTACCTTCCATCATGGCAGCCCAAAATTGTAACTTTAAACTCCATGTTCAATGATGTTGTCCTATCTCAGTAGAGCTAGGGTTAACTTCAAAGGCAACCAAAAGATGAAATTGATAGCACCAAATATGGTGCTCAAAACAAACCTTCATAAATGCACCTTAATTGCCACTTTCATGTGGCATTTTTCACCAGTTTTTCAAATCACTCTTTGCAAGTATAAAAGAGTAGCTAGGGCCTGACCAAAAAGTCCTAGAAAAAAACAATTTTTTTAATGCCTTGGTCACAACTTGTGGTCAATTTTTAACCTCATAATTCTGTAAATAATAAACATAAAGTCATTGTATAGTGTAAAAATAGTTACCTAAATGGGAAATTTCCTTTTCCACCATTCAACAATACTTTCAATGGGCTGGTTCTTTCCATTCTAGATCGCAAAGATTCCTCGGGCTGTAAATTAATCCCAGATATTTTTTAGGGCAATATCACTTAATTCACATAGTTTGGGCCTAGATGAAGCAATCTTGCCAGTGCCAGCTGATCTTTCCCTACTTTCCTCTGGTTTCCTATAAAACTTTCTTTGCCCTAGCGGGATAGTATTTTCTGTTGTGGAAAGAAATCATGGATTATGGAAGTTTAGAGAAACCCTAGCTTGCCTTTGGTTTCTCAGATTTTCATAAGAAGGGGCATCCCAACATTTACGATCCTTTGGGATTCGATACACTGCAATAACCAACTTGGGACATTCATTCCTGGACCTTGCTGCAAGTTTAGAGGAATCTTGTCCTTCCTGGACTAAATAATCTACCATCCATCTTCCATATTTGTCATAAGAATAGTTTTTTTCTGTCCTCGCTCCATCCCAATATTTCCATAATCAGGACTATTAGTTAACATATTAGAGTTTGATAAAATTGACTTACTTTAGCTCAAAAATAAAACCAATTGCAACCAACAGTTGATCAAACCATGATGGTTCCTCTCTAAATTTTGATATGAAGGTACAACTCCTTTCGTTGGATAAAATATATGTTTTCTAGGGTATGATTTTAACCAAAAAGTAGGAAATTTTGACTAACATTTGTCCATTACCATGGTACAAATGAGGTTATAGATTGAAGAGAAAGGGAGGACAGAGACAGATGGCACAAAGACCATTCACTCAACTTCCGCACTACAGAAAGACAAAAAGAATATTTGATTTTATGACAAGCATTTGCACAAATAAAGAAGGACAAGAAAGCATTTAAAGACAATCGAGCTAATTGAAAGATCAACTCCAATAAGAAAAAATACATTTAAACCCAATATATATATATATATATATATA
>MU223413.1:990328-1013838 GCA_018584345.1 Thuja plicata | reverse complement strand
AATGGGAAAGGGGAATCAGAATGTGGACCCTTGTATAAATCATTTAATTACATATTTATAAATTTTCCCAACGTGGCTTTTGGTTTTCTATAACTAATGCTTTAAAAGTATTTTCAATTTTCAACATCAATAGTTGTTCTTGATTACGTGGCCCACAATATAATTTTCTTTCTCTGGATTAGAGCCTTTCAGGCTTCCCTTAACTGCATTTGTATTTTATATTTATAATCTTTTTAGTATTCAAATTTAAAATTCTTGAATTCAAAGATTTGGAAGTTGAACTCCTTGAAGACTTCCATCTACTTTTAGGCTTGGTTTCCAACTCTGAGCTTTCACCATTTATTAATCGATCATCTTCTGAATTTCATGAATCACTATAAGGAAGTAAATTAGTTAATGAGATCATCTTCTTGGAAGAATAAGCCCGATGTTTCATTTCCTCTAACAATGCTACTGTTGCTTTGGCGTAATAGCTCAAGTTACACATACCTATGTTAAGTACATAGTTCACCACTAATGATATGAATCTTCTACAAGAAACTTCACCATACAAAATCACCTTAGCAACATAGTTCAATATTTGTAACTTTGAATCTAAACCTTCCACGGAAAGTATGAAACCAAGTATTGTAGAAGACTTGGTGTTATCTTAAGAGTCAATGTCTTAGTAGAGCTATACTTGTCGACCGTCCATATAATTATTGCTCAAAACATAGTTCAGTATTTGTAACTTTGACTATAAACCTTCCATGGAAAATATTCAACCAAGTACTGTAGAAGAGTTGGAGTTATCTTAAAAATCAATGTCTTAGTAGAGCTATACTTGTCGTCCGTCCCCATAAATTTTGCTCGATTTGTCAGAAAATTTATCAAATCCAAATTTCGTATGTGTGAAACAAAACCTTTTCAAATTCTTGCCAGGCCTTATTAGTGATTATGGGAAATTAGATGGAGATTTCATAGAGAGTTCAACAAATTGGAATGAGAAATATTGAAAGACAAGTATTTGCTAATCAATGATGATGCAAATAATGATGATGCTACAAAATGATCAAATGCAGAGCAATCAAAATTTCTAAACACTGTTATGCATATACAGAGAAGAGGAAATGATAGTGTTATTCAAGAGTAAGAAAATAGTAAGATAAGATGCATATAAGTGCGAGCTTTCCTCTATGTAAAGTTTTAATATACAACTCAGAGTTCAAACTATTGCAATTTACCTTCAATGATTTGAATATTTTGTATGAGTTGATTTTTAAGAAGGCAATACATGGAAAAAAATAGTTTTCTAGAAACTGCATATACATAGGAAAAGAAAATAACAATGCTTTTATATAAGTATGCTTTTATATAAGTAAATAACAGTAAGGGTTGAGATCCCTATTGATGCCAAGATAATGTAAATGATCAAATGCAGAGCAGTTATGCATATACAGAGAAGAGAGAATGACAATGTTGTTCAAGAATAAGAAAATAGTGAGGAAAGATGCATTGCAGTTCTTAGCCGACTTGATACAGTGATGTTTGTGGGTGTCACAAGCCCATGCTTGAACCCCACAAACATTGTTTCTTATTGGAATCAGAGTTTGTGCTCGGGTCGGGCCATCAAAAAGTAGCGTAGACACTTGCCAGTGTCGAAGGAAGACAACAAACCAGACAAATAACAACTTCAAACATATCTTGCTAATGTCAAGCCACAGTTAGAACCACCTGATAGTAAGAGGGTAAATATGTATAAATAGTGTGGTTACTACTAGAAATAGACAAAGCGACAAAAAAAATCTCAAGTTCAACAATAGTAAACAGTTAATTGATGGTAAAGACCTCAAATGAAAGAGCCGACAGTTAAAATAAACAGTGTATCTTAAAAAACTATTGACTAAGATGCAGTTGGAGCAACAGACAGAGGAGAGAAAAACCCCAAAGTCATTGCATGTGTTAGGAAGAAGTAAAGAACTAAACAACACGACATTCAAATAGCATGTTCGAAAGTAAAGGAAAGGAGAAAAGTAACTTATCTCAAAGATAAAGATCAAAATGTATGAAAGATGTTAAACCTGAGCCCTAAATCAACAGTGAAGACTCTAGTTCAAAAGCCCGAGCTCCATGTTCAAACACAAGCTCTAGAATCAAAGATAATAATGAAGCATCAGTCATGCAACCCGGACTCCAGTTCAAGTCAACAGAGAAGAGCCCAAAATCGACAGAGAAGCTCCAGTTAAACAAAACTTGAGTCCATATAAACAATGAAAAGCTCCAGTTCAATAGCCTGAGCTTCAAGGGAGCAAGAAAAACCCCAGAATCACCACCACAATCATAGTGGGTGCATCGCCATGCAGTTAGGGTTTCAAACCCTTAAGTTTTGTTTATAAACTATTCAGATAATTCTATAACCGATGCAAAAATGAAGCAAAATTCATAAGTTTTTGAAATCTGTGGTACATGGAGCAGTCAATCCCCTTGAATAATGTAGTGGTCAACAACGAAGAGCTTTAATATTCTCATTCCAAGTGGCACGACAATGTATGCCAGAATGACAGTGGAGATACCTTCATGTATATTATGTTGGTCATTTTTGAGAGTAGTATAAACTGAAAGGGATTGATTTAGGGTATGTTTTTTGGCTTAGGATTTTAGGGGACATCATATATGTTAGTTTGGGTGAGCCAAAAAGATGTGTATTTTTGAATGTCAACTTTGAGGGCATAAATCAAGGCATATGTTACGCCTATGATTTAGGGTTTTTAGCTTTATTGGAGGATTATTTTGGAGGGAGAGCTTAAATTTTAAGTTTGGCTTGAGGAGGTCACTTAGGGTATATATCTAGATTTCATAGTCAGTTTGAGGGGTTCAGTTTTGGCGCCTTATAGTGTTCAAGTGGATGTCTCTATTTCTTGGCATGTTTTTTGCATCATGATATGTAACCATTACATATTTTGAAGGAAATAAAGCAAGTGTTCAAATCATCCATGTTTTTTTGAGTTTTTGGATTCAATCCTATTCTTCCTTTCTGCATTTAGTGTGATGTGTTTTATAGCAAAGTTAGTGAATTGATCTAATTCCTTTTTCATCCAATAAAATATAACCTATTTGCAGAGATTGTATGTCTTTTGGCAGGTCATTATTTGAGGTGTAAACCCTAATAGTGAGATACTTATGTGAACCTATACGTTGAACAGTGAATGTTCATTTCAAGTCTCAGTAGTATATGTCATGTTGATCCCTGTTTGAAATTTAGATTAGTCTGAAATCAGTATGGTGTATCACCCCCAATTTTAATTTATTTAGTTTTCAAGTTATCCTTTTACCATTTTCCCAACTAGAGAGTCAGTTATAGGTGATATACCAAATCCAATAGGAACCGGCCTAGAATCTGGAGATTCCATCCTAATCAGTGGCACCAACAACTCAGGAAGGTTTCCAATGTTTCTGTGAGATTTCATTGTTCCCTAATGCCTGAGTTAGGGTGATATTTCACGTACTTAACAATTACATTGCCTGCCATATTTGCTAGAAAAATATGCACAAGGACAAAAAATACTCAACACAAAATCTTTGAGATATCTGCAAATGAATACTCTCCTTGTCCCTTCAATTGGTACTCACGCACAAAAATCCTCCATTTTTTTATTATTTTATTTGAGAAATAAGTATCGGTTACCACCGATAATGCACTTAATTACAAAAAGATTATTTTCCCCTTTACAAAAAAACTTTATAACTCCTAAAAAAAAGCTCCAATATATCATTTCCTTCTTAAATAAAAATCATGTTTCCACAAGAGATTTTTAAATCTTTTTGTAAAAAAATAACATAAAATTCAAGCTTTAATAAAAGCTAAAAATTCCTATCAATGTAAAAAGTCAAGTTTTTTTAAAAAAAAAAAGTAAAAATAAAAAAATTGAAATAATCTTCTATCAATTTTCACTGGAAAGAAAGGGAAGAGAATAAAAATAACCTCCTTTGAAGCTGCAAACACCTCAATCTTGCAACAAACATTCTAGTTGCAATCAAATATGCTAATATTTGACCTTGAAGATCTCTTGATTAGTTGTACTCTCCAAATCACACAATGTTTTTGAATTTTGAAACTACTTCTACAACTATTCACTTCAATATCTTCAAAACCATTTTTTTTTTCTGATTTCCAAGCTCTTTAGACTCCTCTCCAATCTTTAACTTTCTCTTTGGTTTTTTTTAGATCACCTGAAATGAAAGAAAAATTTCTCAAACTTGCTCCGATACGAGATGAAAGAAAAAAATGGTGATTTGTTGATCACAAGATAAGAAAATATGCAAAAGCCTAAATTACCTTGAAGAAAGGAGAGGCATGAGATCCATTATATAGAAAATAAAAAGGGATGACATTATGGTATTCCACCATATTCATCAGTATTACAACTATAATATTAAAGAGCTGCAACTATCAACTATAAAAGTAAATACATACATCCATATATTAAATACGGGATTGCAAAGTTATGGGATTGCAAAGTTAATAAGTACTACTAGTAGTCTAGAAAGGCTTCCCAAAGTTGCCCCAAAGTAAAGAAAGGTTTCCCCAATGGGCATTAGGGTTGTCATGTCCAAAGAGGTGTTATCTTCATACTATGAAAAATACCGAGGTTAAGTTGCAATGGAAACAACACCTTGCATAGAACTTCCCTTAATTCTCTCATAGTTGTCTTGCCTACAACATCCTTTAATTTTGCCATAGTTTCTATGCTAATTAACCTCAACAATAAGCCTCTCATTTTTAGACTTCTACGCGACTGTATTCCCCCTCCTATGTTGTTATTATATTTTTTTCATTCTTGTACATACACTTCTTCCCTTTTTCTAATACCATTTCTTTCACTTTGTCCCACAAAATATTTCCATAGGAAAACTCGGTCAGTTCGTTCTTTTCTTTTCTCCTCCACAATAGGAATATGCCAATACGTTGGCTATTTTAACATGCTTCTTTTTAATATTTTTTAAGGATATCTTTTCTTTTTTTTCACCATCCTATTAAATATTAATATATATGAACTCTATGCTTACTTTTTTCTATTCTGGTAAGTGGTCTGTAATTATTCTATTTCCTTCTATTTTATTTTTTTCCTACATCTCATAAAAAAAATTAATGTGCCATGTACTATTTTATATGTATCACATGTGATTTTCCATGAAGTCTATATTTGTTAAATTAGTTTCGAGAAAATTGATATCATTTAGAGGTATACAAATTTTGTCTAATAATGTTTTCTTTATCTTTACAATAAAAAAAATAACTTATATTAAGAGTTACAAATGATAAATGAAAAATCAATGGTCAAAATAATTATTTTCATAAATAGTGTACAAAATCCAAGTTGATTATCATAACATTATTTCTAAGGAGGAGGTTTTTTGGAGACCATGTTCTAGAGCTCTTTGGCTCCAAGCAGGGGACAAGAACACCCAGTTCTTCCATCTTACTACCCGGAAACATAAGGCTGCCAAAAGGATTGAGCATATAAATGGGCCTCATGGTAGGTTGAGAAAGGAGGAGGAAATCAAAAAAGAATTATTAGGTTGTTTTGGTTCTCTTCTTAAAGCTAACCCTGACCTATCTAAGGATAATCAACAGCTGCTTCTGGACTCGATTTCAAGTATCATGTCAAGAGAAGATAATAAAATGATGAGTAAAATTCCGTCGACTAAAGAAATCAAGGTTGCGGTGTTCTCCTTTGAAGGAGAAAAATGTCCTGGTCAAGATGGGTTCCCTCCTTTCATCTTCCATTCTTTCTGGGACATTATGGAGAAAGATATTTCAAATGCTGTGAAAGAATTCTTTGGTTCTGGATCCCTCTTGAGGGAAGTGAACTCTACTTTTTTTGTCCCTATCCCTAAGAGACCAGGGGAGGATAATGCTGATAGCTTTAGACCGATCAGCTTGTGTAATACATTCAATAAGATCATCTCCAAGGTCCTCACGACTCGTATTCTAAAAATCCTTCCGGATATTACCTGCCCCCAACAAAATGGTTTTATCCCAGGCCGTCAAATTCTGGACTCTATCATTTCTGTTCATGAGAACATTCACTCTCTTGAGGTCTCAAATAAGGATGGATTCTTAATGAAGGTTGACCTCTCAAAGGCCTACAATAGAGTGGACTAGAAATTCCTTTGCAAAGTCCTTCCTACATTTGGCTTCTCTCTGAAAGTGGTGGGCCTTATTCAAAAAATTATTGCTTCTGCTTCTATTTCAGTGCTAGTGAATGGTTCAGCTTCTAATATGTTTTTCCCCTCCAAAGGTCTTCGCCAAGGGGACCCTATTTCTCCCATCCTCTTTGCTATCATGGCTAAAAGCCTGGGAAAAATGTTTTCTAAAGGGGTCCTGGAGGGTTCGATTCAGGGGCTTCTCCCCTCATCCTTTTGTCCTCCTAGCTCCCACGAGTAGTTTGTGGATGATACAGTTCTTATGGGATACTCCTCTATTAAAGAAGCTAAAGCTATCAATAAGGCTCTTGATACTTATTCCTCAGCTACTGGTCAGCTTATAAATTGGGATAAAAGTTCCCTTTTCTTTGTTAACACTCCCCCTGAGCGTCAGCAAAGAATGGCGGCTATCCTTGGTTTTTCCATTGCTAGCTTCCCATCCAGCTATTTAGGCCTCCCATTGGGTCTGAAACCTCCAGAGTCTTTCTAGAATGCTATTGTGGATAAGTTCAACAATAAAATTTTTGGATGGAAAGGTTCCCTCCTCAGCAATGCTGGAAAATTTCTGCTACTCAAGAGTTCCCTCCAAAATCTCCCAGTTTATGCGTTGAGCCTCTTCAAAATCCCATCCAAATATGCAGATATTATTGAGAAGATACAGAAAATATTCTTGTGGATTGGAACAGAAGAGAAACACATAATCCACCTGGTGGCTTGGGAGAAAGTGTGTTAGCCTATTAAACATGGGGGTCTTGGTATCAGAAAAATTAGAGACATTAATATTTCTCTCCTAGCTAAGAAGTGCTGGAGAACTTTTGGAAAAGAAAAAGGATGGAATAAAATCCTTAAGTCAAAATATATTTTCACCACTCCCACTATAGAATCTTTTTAATCCTCTTCTAACTCTATTTAGGGTTCGGTGATTTGGAACAACATCTTGAAAGCTAGACATCTTGCAGCTAAAGGAGCTAGGTGGAAAGTGGACAATGGGAAAAAAATCAATTTCTGAGAGGACCCTTGGTTTAACGAGAAACCTCTCATCCAGTACCCAGGTATGGATTAGTTTGCAGAGATCTACACTCTCAGAGTAGGGTGTAATGTTGTGGATTATTGGAAAGAAAACAAATGGATCAACTTGAGTATCATTGACCCTCTTTTGATTCCTATTAACCTAGATCTTGCCCCCTGGGTTATTAGAAATAACTGTGAAGATGAACTTGTTTGGGCCCCTAACTCTAATGGTAAATTCTTTGTGGCTTCAGCTTATTCAATGATCTCCCCCTTGGTGATGAGCCCTACTGGGATAAGGTTTGGAACCCTTCCCTGATTCCCAAAATTAACTTCTTTTTCTGGCTTTTTATTTAGGAAAAAATCCTTACTACTGAGAACCTGACAAAAAGAGGTTGGATGATACCTAACAGATGTTACCTTAGCATGAAAGATGCTGAGTTGTCTTCTCACCTTTTTATTTATTTTCAATTCTCTAGGGATGTTTGGAGGGTTGTTTTGTAGCACTGGAAATTTAGTTGGGTGTTCCCTAGTACTATTATAGACTTTCTAAATCAATGGAGATCTCCCACCCCTCACCAGTTGGGAAAAATCGTGTGGAAATTTACTGCCCCTCATGTCATATGGAGGATATGGAAAGAAAGAAATGATAGGATATTCAAAAACATCACCTCTACTCCCTTTGGTCAGATCCAAAATTATTAGTAGTATTATTGAAAATACTAAAATTGCTTGTGATCTAGAACCAAAATTGCTGGAAGGGAACCCTAATAAAAATATTATTGAACGCTGGAATTTTGATTCTAAGCTAAAGCCCTCTCCTTCCTCCCATGAGGCTGCAGTCTGGAGCTCCCCTCCACCTAGATGGCATAAGGTGAATTTTGTTGGAGCGGCTAAAGGAAATCCTGGCATTGCTGGATGTGGGTGTATTGTTAGAAATGCTAAAGGTAGATGTATTTTATCCTCTACAATCTCTATTGGTGTTCAAACTACTCATATGGTAGAAGCTATGGCGGCCCTCTATGATTGTAAATTAGCTAAAAGTTAGAATTATTCTAAACTTTGGCTAGAAGGATACTCGAAGAACATAATCAATTGCATCAATGGTATTCAACCTCCCTCTTGGAATACTGGTCATATCATTGATAAGATAAAAAAGTTGTTAGTAGGGTTCGAGACCACACACGCTAGCCACGCATTCAGAGAGGCAAACCACATGGTTGACAGCCTGGTGAATGAAGGTGTCTTAAGTGCTGATATCAGAGACTGGAAAGGAAACCAAGGATTAAAAAATGATATCCTAAATCTTCTAAGGTACGATCAAATCCACAACAAACCCATAAATATTACTTTGGAGGATGAAAAGTAAAGATAGTAATCAGAGTTGCCTCATTTTTGAGTCTCGCACGCACGACAACAAGTGCATTAATTATAACATTTATGAGATTGATGTTTTAATTTCTTTAAAAAGGCAACATTTCCCCATTAATCATTCACGTAGCTTTAGACATACTCTTTCTGTGAAATTCTCCACTTTCTGGGTAATTGCTAAAATGGGTGGAAAGTTGAAACAAGAAGAACCCTCTATCTACAAATGGAGAAAAGAGGCCGAGGTCTGGAAGAGGCGGGGTCATAGACTATATGGAGAAACTCCATGGTTATGATAAGGATATCTCAAAGGAGTTCGCGGACAGCTCGGATAATGGCAAAGTGACTATATGTGGTAAGACTTTCCTCGTCTCTGAGAAAGTCATCTCTGAAATTATGGGTCTGAAAATATCTGGTCTGAAATATTATAGAAGTGGGGTTATGACAAAAAATCTGCCAGATTGTACCCAAAGACCCAGGAGGAAAGAGATTTACTTGTTAAACAGAAGGGTGATTATGTTTTGCATTTCCATATGAAAATTTTTTGGGCTAAAATGGTTAAAGATTTAATGCAGTATTTTACTCTAGAGGGTCGGTACACTAGGGTTTATAATTTTCACTTCATGCTGGTAAATCATTTTAGATAGAATAGAAAATTTATTTTCCCTATTTCTCCTCAAATATTTGGTTAATAGTATAATGGAACACAGAAAGAATTCCGACAAGCCCATTCTCTATGATGAGCTTATTTTGTTGATATACGAATATGCAAAGTTTAAGTTGCAGGGTAATTCCTAGGTTGAAGGCTTGAATAGGGGAAAGATAGGCAAAAGACCTATAGTGAGTGAAAGCAATACGCCAGGTAAAAAGAGAAAGGGGAAAATGAGTAATGTAGGGGATGACATTGCTAAGATCCTCACGGAGGAGGAAGGAATGAACATAGACAACAAATCCAAGGCTAAGGGGAAGGGAGATAAAGGTGCTAAGGGAAAGGTGATTAAGTTCATCTCAGAGGAAACTGGTATAGAAACAGGGGAGGATACTGAATCTCTAGAGCAGGAAACTACAGGCTCCTCTAAGGAAATGGAAACTGAGAGAAAAGGTAGTTCTTAACACAAGGATACAGAAGGTCAGCAAGGCAACATAATGCTGGAGGAAGCTAAGGTGAGAACTAAGTCCCTTGAAAAAAAGAATGAGTCAAATACCGAGAAGACCGATCCTGACACCAGTCCCATTCTGGTGAATTATGCTGAGTTTGAGTCTAATGAGGGCAAGCATTCCAGGGAGACTTCAAAAAAAGAAGGGGTAAATAAAGTGGAAGGGAATAACAAGCAAGATAATGAGAAAGCTGGTGGCAGCAATGAAAATAAGATAGAAAAAAGCCAAGAACCTTCTAGGTTTATGCAGGTAGTCAAAGAGCAGGCAGAGATGGACATTCAGCTGAACTCTTGGCTCCTGGATGAAATTAGAGAAATCAATGGTAGGTATGATGACCTCTAGGATAGAGTTAATAAGATTGCTATCATGGTGGCTGAACCTGTGAATAAGGATACTAAGAACAATGAAAGTCAAGAAGAAGAATTGGACAAAAGACTGTTGGAGAAGTTGGAACTTAGAATTAATGTAGTGTCAATTTCTGCCACCATACAACAGAGAGTCGCATACAGAGTATTGAAAATAATCTCAACCGTTTGATGAAGAACAACTATGAAGGCATGAAGGTGACTGATAGCAATTTAAAGGCGCTTCTCTCAGTGTTGGATGGGAACACTACTCCCATTACAGTGGATGATGATACTGTTATTGATGCAAACATTGCTGGCCCAGGAAATTGTACTAGGGCGAGTGCCAAAAAGGTGAAAACAGGTGGCTCAAAGGAAATTAAAGATCTCAGGGAGGCCATCGAAAAGTATCAGAATGTGATGGCTGACTCAGCTGAGATGGTAAAATAGAGTTGACTGTTCTTTGTGGTTGTTTTCTTTTTGTCTAGGTTTCATCTTTTGACTGGTTGTAATGTTGGAGGGTTCTTATGGTTTTTATCTTATACCCCCAGCTGTTGCTTTTTGTTGTATGTCTCACTTTTTGTAGTACTGTATTCTGCCTATCTTTAGCTTCTTGTTGTACAGGGTTACTGTTACCTTCAAAAACTATAATATCTTATGGTGAACAATTTTTTTTAAATTTTAAAAAAGTATAGTCATTGTACAATTATGTTTCTTAAGTATTTTTCAACGAAAAAATATAAAATATTAAAATTGATGAAAATTATAGAGCGAGTCACCCAAACTTAATCATCAAAGCTCTCATAAATGCAAGATAATTGACACAAAAATTATTCAAAGAATATATTTAGTCAAATCTTCTAATAGAAAATAATAGTAATATTAAGTAACCATAACTAGTTCATAAAAAACCAAATGGTATTTCTCATTAAATTTTAATATATTATATTAACAAATAATTGAAGAAGATATACAAGTCTATCTTAAAGAGATAAAAAGAGTAGCCTTTCATGACTTAGAGGGGAACCTTTTTTAGTGATTTTTACTCTCTTGCAACCTCAATTATTATGTGCATGCATAAGTCCATTTCAATAAGAAAACCAAGAACACCCCTGCCTTTATTGTAGGGAGACTTGAGCATCAAATTGAAGCCTTTCATTATCTTCGTGAAATATTGATAAGAGCTACATAATGAAACAACATCTCTTAGGTTTTAGATTATCAGACTCAATTTATATATTTATTTCAAACACTTTTCTATAATGAAAAGAGGATATGGACATTTTCTCATAATTTTACAATAAGTTAAATCTTCTTTTGGTGGGAAATCCTATTAAATATGTGTAGTAATGATGAAATTTAAGAGGTTTAGGTCATGCATATTTATATGTGAGTGTCTAACAATACATAGTCAATGATAGAATGAATATAGGTTGAATGATGTCACCATATATTATATATATGATAAAAAATTGATTCATCTATTAGAATGTGAGTATGAGAACAAAAAATGAGAACCACTTCTACTTAAATAGCTATTACCATTTAGCTGATTGCAATGAACCATACAATTCAAATTTTATTTCAAAGGCTCGATCCATCATTCACATAGTCCCTTTACTACAAACAGACCCCTTCTACTTGTAGGCCCGTTATAGAGGGGAGAAGAGGGTTGGTCCTAGATCATCTTTCTTAAATATTTATAATATCACCAGGGATACCAAGTTGGCCTAAATTTACTAGTTTCTAATAGCTAAATTATTTAGTTAAAAACTAGTTGAATTTTTCATTTAGTTCACTTAAAAATGTAAATGAACAACGAAACTTGAATATAATCAAAAGGAGAAGTGTAGTCAAAATTTCAAAGACTAAAAAATCAAGTACCACTTATTATAAATTTGAAAAACTTTAGGAAACTATCTAACAAACAAAATAATCTAATTATATAGAACCTAAAGATTTACACATTAGATATTATTTAAATTAGTGCATTAAATACATTATAATTTTTCAATATTTTTGGGTAGTCATCAATTCGTTTCCTACTTTTCTCAAATTTACTTAAGAATAGACACTTTCCTCTCATTAGAAATGTCATATGCTTAACAGTCTATACCATATTATAAAAATAAAACTTATGCCTCTCCTATTATTTCATCCATCATGAACTGAAGTGATTTATGCATATACACCAAAACTACTTCACATCATTTTATTCTTCTTTGATTATATTGTGTGATCTAATGAAGTGGAAGAAAAATTGGTTGGTTTTGATGAAATGAGTGATTTATGCATATAGACCAAAACTATTTCACATCATTTTATTCTTCTTTGATTATATTGTGTGATCTAATGAAGTAGAAAAAAAAGTGGTTGGTTTTGATGGATTGATAAAGAGATGGCAATAGCACGATCAAACATAAGAAATAACATGATTTACTGTAGATGTTACAATTCAATGTTGATTTCTTAAAATTAAATGACACAGTATAAATGAAAGAGAGCTTGTCTCTCCCTTCTGTTTTAAGAGAATGATTTAAAAGACTTAGACAAGGAAAAACAATTTAAATAGAAGTTAACATAGCTATGTTAACAAAATTGAGACACTACTCAAACTATCTTGTCCCCACATGTTCGCCCCTTCTTTACCAGATTCCCTATCTTGTCAAATAATTGAGGGTCCTCTTCTTTACTAATTTTACTTCAATATTTTTAATAGAAATTTCTTTCCTTTCCATCGCCTATCATCTCTAGAAACTGAGGTCAGTAGATGCCATTATTCACTTTAATATTTCATACGACAACACATATAGTCAATCAGTAAGTTTTTAAGCTTTTCCTTTACGTCGTTCTTTTCACTCAGTAGAGGTGGCCCTCTATCTTTATCTTTTTGTTCTTGACGTCTTCTCGCTTTATTTTCGTTTATTACATGGTCAAACAAAGTGGTCAGGGTACCAATTTAAAAAAATATCGTATAAAAGGTCTTCCATTAGTAAGTTTTAAAGGTCTTCCAATGGAATCCAACATCAGCTATAAAAAGTTCAGAAGTGATTTCTTGCGTCACTAAAAATGATTTTTCGAAACGTTACTAAAAGAAACTCGAACATCTAAAAAATGTAAGGTGTAGATTCATTCATGAGCGCTTCGAGTCCATCTGCACCGTCCATACAGGAAGTCTGACCAGGAATTTGAGCCACTTTTTGTAGCATTGGTTAGTCAATAGTAAGTAGATTAGGTGTGGAAAATATTTGGAAGATAACATTCTATGATATCTGCACATTGACTGCTTCATAATTGACATCGTTCTCTTGAAGATAACATTCTATGATATCTGCACATTGAAAGTTGGGGAGTTTTTAATTAATGTGTTGTATATTTTTTAATATTTTGTAATGAAAAATGACTTAAGTCAAAATAATTCAAATGAGGAAGCAAGTAAAACCAATGTTTTCCACTAATTACGAGCTCTTGTAGACAAGTCTTGCTTGCAAGAATGTAAACCTACAAACCAATAATATCATCTTCTTGTAGTTGACTACTTGTAAAATATAAAATGTGTAAGAATGGAATTTATGGAGAGTGATTAATTGTAAAAGGTTTAAAATAGGTTGGGCTTAGAATTACATACCTTATTTTGTTTAAAGAGGCAGTTATTGTAATTGAGCTTCCTTTTTTTTACTTAAAATTGCACATAGATTCTTATTCATTTTAGAGTACTTCTTGAAGGAGAATGTTTGTTCAATGTGGAGGCTGCCTAGCGATCTAGCTCTATATATAGCTCTAATTGTCAATCCTTGTCTTTCTATTTTTCTAATATCAATTTTAATTTTGTGTAGTGTTAAACCTTGGGATTTGTGTATAGTAATAACTCATGCCACTATGAGGGGAATTTTTCTACTATTGCCCAGCGATACAGGTACTATTGGTATGGATTTTGGGTTACCTTGATTCCATGGTGCCCCGCTATAGGTATGCATATGTATTATTAAATATGCTAGAATGTATCGTGATTTGGAGCCAAGACTATGAATGATGTCAATAACTTTTCCAAGAGCACCATTTATAAATCCTTCTTATATCCATATGTTGGTTGTGAGCATAATTTGTTTGCATTTTCATAGTAGCACTTGTTTCTAAAGTTGTTCATCATTAGCTTCAATATTTTTTTTACTTCCAGTACTTGTTGCAATGCTTATCACAATTAGACGGTTAAGTTGTTTTAGCATTCTTCTATTGTCCAATCTTACTAAATTATTAAAGAAAACAAGTGTATTTAATTCTTGTTTTTTTGGCTATCACTTGTTGCAAGTTTTTTGTTTATGCAAATCATTAATAGATGTCAATCTTCTTGTGTTGGGGCTACATTCCATATATTATGAAATTCTTGATGAAATTGTGTTTGTGTGGGAGTTTAGCCTAGTAAACAAAATATTATTTATAAGGTGACAACTACCAATATAGTTTTATGATGTTCGAATGTGATGTGTAGATAGGTTTGTCCATTACAGTGGCAATTGTGCCAGGTTACCAATTATAATTATGCATACTTCACCAAAGAATAGATGATGTTGGTGGGAAAGGCCTTGCATAGTCTATTGTCTAATTTTAGCTATTTTTTGGTCCTATGAAACTCACCTCATCAATGAGGATATACCTTGTGTGCTTCATGTCTTCTTGGAAAGTTGTTAGTGTTTGTCTCTATAATGGTTGCATTTCTTTGACATGAATCCTAATTGTTAAATGTATAGCTGAAGCATGTATGTAAAAATAATTCTAGTAAGTATGAGGATATTTTTTGTGTTGTCATTCTCTGGAGTGTATTTTTTTTTGATTGAGGTTTAAATAGTTTTTGAAGGGAACAGTAACCCTGTACAACAAGAAGCTAAAGATAGGCAGAATATAGAACTACAAAAAATGAGACATACATAAAAAAGCAACAGCTGGGGGTATAAGATAGAAACTATAAGAACCCTCCAGCATTACAAGCAGTCAAAAGATGAAACCCAGACAAAAAGAAAACAACCACAAAGCACAGTCAACTCTATTTTACCATCTCGCCTGAGTCAGCCATCACATTCTGATACTTTTTGATGGCCTCCCTGAGATCTTTAATTTCCTTTGAGCCACCCGTTTTCACCTTTTTGGCACTCACCCTAGTACGAGTTCCTGGGCCAGTAACGCTTGCATCAATAATAGTATCATCATCAACTGTAATGGGAGTAGTGTTCCCATCCAACACCGAGAGAAGTGCCTTAAAATTGTTGTCAGTCACCTTCATGCCTTCATAGTTGTTCTTCATCAAAGGGCTGATAGTATTTTCAATACTTTGTAGGCAACTCTCTGTCGTACGGTGACGAAAATTGACCACTGCATTAATTCTAAGTTCCAGCTTCTCCATCAATATTTTGTCCATTTCTTCTTCTTGACTTTCATTGTTCTTAGTATCCTTATTCACAGGTTCAACCAGCAGGATAGCAATCTTATTATTGATGTCTATAATTTCATCCAGGAGCCAAGAGTTTAGTTGAATGTCCATCTCTGCCTGCTCTTTGACTACCTGCATAAACCTAGAAGGTTCTTGGCTTTTTTCTATTTCATTTTTGTTGCTGCCACCACCTTTCTCATTATCTTGCTTGTTATTCCCTTCCACTTTATTTCCCCCTTCTTTTTCCAAAGTCTCCCTGGAATTCTCACCCTCATTAGACTCAGACTCAACATAATTCACCAGAATGGGAGTGGTGTCAGGATCGGCCTTCTCTATATTCGACTCATTCTTTTTCTCAGGGGACATATTTCTCAACTCAGCTTCCTCAAGCATTTTGTTGCCTTGCTGACCTTCTGTATAACTACATTTTCTCTCAGTTTCCATTTCCTCAGAGGATCCTGTAGTTTTCTTCTCTAGGGATTCAGTATCCTCCCCTGTTTCTATACCAGTTTCCTCTGAGATGAACTTAGCTGCCTCACCCTTAACACCTTTATCTCCCTTCTCCTTAGCCTATGAGTCATTGTCCGTGTTCATTCCTTCTTCCCCCATGAGGATCTTAGCAGGGTCATCCCCTACATTACTTGATTTCCCCTTTCTCTTTTTACCTGGCATATTGTTGTCACTCGCCATAGGTCTTTTTCCTTTCTTTCCCTTGTTCGAGCCTTCGGCCTGGGAGTTACCCTGCAACTTAAACTTTGCATATTCGTATATCAACAAAATAAGCCCATCATGGAGAATGGGCTTGTTGGAATTCTTTCGCTGTTCCATTATACTGTTACCCAAAGATTTGAGGAGAAAATAGGGAAAAGAAATTTTCCAATTGTATCTGAAATGATTTACCAGCATGAAGTGAAAATTATAAACCCTAGTGTACCAACCCTCTAGGGTAAAATACTGCATTAAAGCTTTAACCATTTTAGCCCAAAAAAGTTTCATATGGAAACACAAAACATAATCACCCTTCTTTTTAATAAGTAAATCTCTTTCCTCCTGGGTCTTAAGGTACATTCTGACATAATTTTTTCCATAACCCCACTTCTATAATATTTCAAACCAGAAATTTTCAGACCCGTAATTTCATAGATGATTTTCTTATAGACGAGGAAAGTCTTACCACAGATAGTCACTTTTCCATTGTCCCAGCTGTCTGCGAACTCCTTTGAGATATCCTTATCATAACCATGGAGTTTCTCCATATAGTCTGTGACCCCGCCTTCCTTGAGTCTCTTCCAGACCTCGGCCTCTTTTCTCCATTTGCAGACAGAGGGTTCTTCTCGTTTCAACTTTCCACCCATTTTAGAAATTACCCAGAAAATGAAGAATTGCATAGAAAGAGTATGCCGAAAGCTATGCAGGAGATTAATGGGTAAATGCCACCTTTTTAAAGAAATTAAATTATCAATCTCATAAATTTTATAATTAATGCACTTTCTGTCGTGCGCGCGAGCCTAAAAAATGAGGCAATTCTGATTACTAGATCTTTACTTGTCATTAACAAAAGTAATATTTTTGGGTTTGTTGTGGATTTGATCGTACCTCAGCAGATCTAGGATATCATTTTTTAATCCTTGGTTTCCTTTCCACTCTCTGAAATCAGCACTTAAGACACCTTCATCCGCTAGGCTGTCAGCCACGCAGTTCACCTCTCTAAATGTGTGGCTAGCATGTGTGGTCTCAAACCCTGCTAACAAATTTTTTATCTGATCAATGATATGACTAGTATTCCAAGAGGGACGCTGAATACCATTGATGCAATTGATTGTGTTCATGGAGTCTCCTTCCAACCAAATTTTAGAACAATTCTGAATTTTAGCTAATTTACAAGCATAGAGGGCTGCCATAGCTTCTTCCATATGACTAGTTTGAACACCAATAGGGATTGCAGAGGCAGAAATACATCTACCTTCAACATTTCTAACAATACACCCACATCCAACAATGCCATGATTTCCTTTAGCCGCTCCATTGAAATTCACCTTATGCCATCCAGGTGGAGGTGAGCTCCAGACTATAGCCTCACGGGAGGAAGCAGAGGGCTTTAGCTTAGAATCAAAATTCCAGTGTTCAATAATATTTTTATTAGGGTTCCCTTCGAGAAATTTTGTTTTAGATCACAAGTAGTTTTAGTATTTTCCATAATGCTGCTAATAAATTTGGATTCGACTAGGAAGGGAGTAGAGGTGATGTTTCTGAATATTCTGTCATTTGTTTCTTTCCATATCCTCCATATGACATGAGGGGCAGTAAAGTTCCACACGCATTTTCCCAACTGGTGAGGGGTGGGATATCTCCATTGATTCAGAAAGTCTATAATAGAATTAGGGAACACACAGCTAACTTTCCAATGCTGCAACACAACCTTCCAAACATCCCTATAGAATTGACAATGAAGCAGAAGGTGAGAAGAGAAATCAATATCTTTCATACAAAGGTAACATCTGTTAGGTATCATCCAACCCCTTTTTGTCAGGTTCTCAGCAATAAGGATTTTGTCCTGAATAAAAAGCCAAAAAAAGAAATTAATTTTCAGAATCAGGGAAGGGTTCCAAACCTTAGCCCAGTAGGGCTCATCACCAAGGGGGGAGATCATCGAATAAGCCGAAGCCACAAAGAATTTACCATTAGAGTTAGGGGCCCAAAAAAGTTCATCTTCACAGTTATTTCTAATAACCCAGGGGGAAAGATCCAGGTTAATAGGAATCAAAAGAGGGTCAATGATACTCAAGTTGATCCATTTGTTTTCTTTCCAGTAATCCGCAACTCTACACCCTACTCTGAGAGTGCAGATCTCCGCAAACTGAGCCATTCCTGGGTACTAGATGAGAATTTTCTCCTTAAACCAAAGGTCCTCCCAGAAATTGATTTTCTACCCATTTACCACTTTCCACCTAGCTCCTTTAGCTGCAAGATGTCTAGCTTTCAAGATGTTGTTCCAAATCACCGAACCCTGAACAGAGTTAGAAGAGGATAAAAAGGATTCAATAGTGGGTGTGGCAAAAATATATTTTGACTTAAAGATTTTATTCCATCCTTTTTCTTCTCCAAAATTTCTCGAGCACTGCTTAGCTAGGAGAGCAATATTAATGTCCCTAATTTTTCTGATACCAAGGCCCCCATGTTTAATAGGTTGACAAACTTTCTCCCAAGCCACCAGGTGGAGTGTATTTGTTATGAATCTAACTAGGTATAATTTTCTTTCTCATATAGTTATGTGAATGATCACGTGTAATGGTTTATCCAAGTGTTCCTTGTTATAATTTATAATTATTGAAAGAGATAGCTTTTCCTTTGGTGATAATGTATGGTTGGGGACACTGAGGGCAATTGGTAAATGACCTTGTTGTTTGTACATCTTTTTCATGCTTATGAATTGTGGTGTAGTGTCATATAGATATTACAATACTATAATCTTGCCCCCTCTATAGCTATTATCAAATTCACACATTTTGAACATTTAAAGTTCATATAGGTTGGAGCAATCTACAAGTCCCATTATTTCATGTCTATTGTGTTCCTTGTGTTTGTATCATATTTACTATTATCTTCTTCTTCAACGTTTGCATGTACTCTAGTGGTGTGACTGTTGTGCCATACGCCATATTTGTTGGTACTCATTTGATTCTATTTTCTAATTATTTTATCTTTTGTAATTCCTATGCCAAGTTCTATCTTTCAAAAATGTTTGTATAAGAGTAGCTTACTCCAAAAAATGTTTCAAAGTGTTATGAATGTTCCTTTGGGATACTGTAGAGTTTTGGGAAAACATTCACAATTTATCTATTAAACCTCTCTCTTTTCATTTATATCATTTATGTCTTGCGACATAGAAGAAAGATCTTGCAGAGTCAAATATAGTTATGTTTTCCAGCTCTAGAGGCTAGTTAATGTAGAAATGTAAGTAGTTAGGTTGCATTTTTATTTCATTTGATGTTCTTGTTAGCTAGTGCAACACTTCTTGCCCAATATTTAGAGTTGTAAAAGGTTTATTAAAAATAAGAAGGGGCAATATTTTACGCATATGAAATGTTTTTGATGCTCCTATTTAGCAATCCACCACAATATTTGTCATAAATGTTTGGTATGTCATTAGAAAAAGGGTTAGTTCACCTCATTTTTTGGCTTGTGGGTCTTCATGTTATCATTTTAGTGTAACTCCTAGATGTTCTCTCTACTTTTGATGCATATTTGGAAATCCATTTTAGAACAAGTGCTCTAAGATGATAGTCTAGCCATATTTATTATCTCTCTATATATTAAAATCATTTATGGGTTGTGTATGTTTAACAGGCCATCATTTATTGTAGTTTAATATTTATTTGTATTAGCATTTTCAATTGCTAAAACAAAGAAAGTCTATTATTTCCATGGAGCTTTCTATCGATATTCTAGGTTTCCCTACTTCTTGCACAAGCAAGTTCCCCCTTTTCATTTTGTGTGTATTTGGATGCAATTGATTATATCTTTATAGTCCTTAGAGGGATTTGTTGTGAATTTATGACTCATGTTTTCTAGGCATGTATCATCAAGTGGAGATCTATGTATTATGTTATTCTTGCATGATACATCTTACGGGTTCCAAAAATTGACATACATATCAAAGAATGATTTTATTCATTTTTATTTATGCATTGCTATTCGAACCAATTCTATCTGTATATGGTGCATTTCAAGGTGAAATAATTCCATGTACATGAGAAATTCCTCATTATTTCCATTCATATTTGTACCAATAATCTTTAGCCCCAGGGATTCTTTTAATGAATTCTTAACGAAATATTGATAATTATTGATGTAAGCATAATGATATGGTGTGGGGTTATTAATTATATTTTTTGAGAGATTTTTATTTGTTTTTTTTGCTAGTACTTTTTCATTTGAATATAGTCATTTTAGGTTAGGCCACTTTTTGTCTGCTGCACTTAATGTTAAGAATAGAGTGGACAACCTTATTTGGTTAATCATATTAAACAGTTCAACATGACCCTTGTTCTAATATGGTCTCAAACCTCCCATGGAAGACCCAAAGTGCATAAATTCCTAAGCTAATTGTGTGTCAAAAAGATTCTAAAGATGTGAATGTAGGTTTTCTATAGTGGTTGGTATGTTTTCTTCGATATTGTTTTAATAAGAATCATTGCAAGTCCTTGACTATACTTGCACACTGGGCCTTGAATGCCTTGCAAACCTTTGGTAACAAAATATTATCAAGTGTAAGGTATACTCATGCATTTACACTTCTTTGATCCATGGTTGTATTTACATTGCAACTCCATTTTAGAAAGAGTATGGGAAATGCCATATCGAGTAGGCCCTGAGTACCATATTCATTTATTGGAGCTGAATTTATTTTAGGCCAATCAATAATATTATCCACACTATCATCAAGTTCTAGTGTTCTCTTCATTATATCTAGTTCACATTGTTTAGTTTGAAATTTAGCCACAAGTGATAATGTGTTTGTTGTGCTATTCCTGATTCGAATAACATCACCTTCCTCTTTGTCATTTGGCACCATTATTTCTTTAGTAGCCTCAATGGTGTGGAACATGCTTGAAATGCTTGTTTTTTATTCAAGAACTTGTGTTAGGTAGTTAACATTTATGGAAACATTTCTATAGTATGAATCATATTTGATTTTGTATTATAATATATCTCTAATGTGACGTAATCTTACATAACATTCATAAAATTGTTAGAAAATTACTTTCGCATTAGAGAGTTTTGCTGGTTTTATAATGGAAAGTAAGGCTTTATAAAGCTAATTATATGTAAAACCACCTAGTTTAAATATAATTTGGATCAATTTAATATCAAGTTATTTTTGTTCTACATTTACATTTGGTATCAAAGCATCTTTGAATTATGTGTCTATGAAATGATGGGTGCACAAATCACTTCCCTCTTTTATGCTAATAGAATGACATGATCATTCCACTAGGCATGGTTCTATATTTTACTTACCAAATTGGAAGTTCCAAGTTTTATTTCAGATTCTTCCAAACAATATTTAAGAGTTTTTTTTTGTAGCAATACCTATGCTTTGATTTGGTGTGAGAAATTTCTTGGACATTATTATTTTCATTCTTACATTTGGCGGTCGATTGGTCTTATAGCTTCTGCAATTGGGAATTGGAAATTAAGAACAATTATACCTAGCTTCTACATTGGACACATATCTTATTGTGACACTTAATCATGACTATGGAAAAGGATGAAGTGCAAGTTTTGGATCAATTCAAAATTTCTATGATAGTCATTTATTATCCTTTCATTCCCTATCATTAGCATGAGCTCTCTTGAAGAAGAGGGGTTGAGTGGAATTGGAGCTGATTTCTATAAGAGTATAATTTTTTTTCTACACATAGTGTGAATTCTTAGAAGCACATAAGATTGATTGAAGGATTTCATGGATTTTAAGTGTATTGATGCATGATATTTTTCCTTTTGGGTCATTTATATGGATTATTAACATATGTGAGTCATAATTTTATAAGAGTTTGAATTGAAGTTTCAATGTGGACTAATTGATTATGAATTCAATATTTCTTTTCACTATTGTGTGTTTATATATCTATATGTTGTGTATTACTCTCTATTCAAGATAAGTGGTCCTAGTTTGAGTGAAATTGTATAAGAATAAATTCATAATTATGGAGCCAAGGAAGAGCTCTTCTGGGGTTTGGTTAGATTTGTAGTTCAATTTTTATTTCTATTTTTTACACAAGTGTTGTGCATTAATTTAGCATTATTCATTGATCCTATTGTTGAACTATACTTGTGTATTGCTAGTTTATGTATGCTTAATGTTGAGAAATGAAAATGGAGGAGGATGAGGACTCATATGCCTACAATAGTAGTGGCAATAGAGAAGGTAAAGTTTCCATCAAGAATCAATTTTTTGGTACGACAATAGGAGAAATGATACAAGGAAATTGAAAGGCATTTTATAAATACCCTCTCTAAGGAAGAAATAAGAGAGATTTGAAAAGAAGGTAATTGAAGATAAATGCTAAATATGATAGTTAGATAGTGATGAAGATATTACCAAAGGTTGGAGGAAATAGAGGTAGGAGGATATTTATCATCCTAAGTTAGATTCTCGCTCAAGGATGATCTGTGACATGAGAAGCACCCTTTTTGTGTTCCTGAAGAAAAGAGGTGTCATGACATATTTATGTCCCTTCAAGGAGCAAGGAGAGACAATATTCTTGTGGCACACTTAGTTGTATCCACATTTTATTGGTTTGTTGAGAAGTTTAGGAGACATTAGACACACTTGGAAGAGATGTGTACTTTTTGAGGAAAGGTGTCTTATGTCGAGACATTTGATTGGTGATTTATGCAGCAAAGGAGGAATTATTTCCATAGAACTTGAGGAGGCATTAAACACACTCCGAGGAGATGTGGCCTTTCAAAGGAAAGGCATCTCATGTGAAATGCCAGAGGAGGTATTAGAAACACTTGGAGGAGATGTGGAATTTTTGAGGAAATGTGTCTCATTGTGCATGGAGCATGAAAACACTTTTATGTTCTCTTAGATTGTGTAAATGGTTTTAGGTTATACAATTAGAATATCCACTGACATAGTTAGTTTGATATTTCCTAATGAACAAGGAGTTTTGGTGAAAGTGCTTCATAAAAGTCTCTAGAAGTGTTGGGTTAACAAACCATGCAATGTTTCACTTCTGTTAAGATTAATATAATCAGGGTGGGAATGTTGGAGAGTATTATATTTTTATGTAGGTTAGTTTCTAGTTTTAGAATAAATAAATTAGATGAAATGAAATAAAAGCTAGTTTCTATGAAGTTAACTTCCCATTAGATAATTTGGTAGTTTTATAATGGAAAATAAGGCTTTATAAAACCAATTGTGAATTAATGTAAAACCATCCTGATTGAATATAATTTGAATACAAATTTTATATCAAGTTGTTTTTATTCTACGATTATGAGAATGTTGA
>MU223413.1:970412-983996 GCA_018584345.1 Thuja plicata | reverse complement strand
GGGTGAACCAAACGGGTCAGTCCATATTCCGGATTTCATTTTGAGGATAAGCATCTTCCTGAATTGCCAGCATCTTCCAGAATTGACCATATCTAGAATATGGTATTCCTGCTGCCAAACGGGCCCTAAGCGATCTTCAATTGTTTTATCTCCTTCCATTTTATCTGTTTTTGTCCATCTCGTCAAATAATTAATGCACTATGTACTATTGTATATGTGTCAGATGTGATTGTGAATAAAGTGTATATTTGTTAAATTATTTTTCATAAGAACTGATGGTGGTTTTTACAGATATTTATTATTATTATTATTTTGTTATGTTTGTAGTAGATAAATTAAGTTATATATAAGAGTTACAAATGATGATTGTTCAATAGTCAAAATATTTATTTTCATAAATCATGTATGGATAGGTACATATTAAGATTATCTTTTGTTGAGTGGGTAGGCTCAAGTTAATCGTCAGCGTAATGGTATAAGCCTGTCATAGTGATCTGGGAGTCCTGTGGAAGGGCTCTTGCTCAATGGATCAAAGATACGCCGGGCATAAAGGCTGATGACTCCCAAGAGCACTTACAAAATAATATTTATTATACATTTTTCAACTTAAATATATAAAAATAAACAAGTGAATATATGTATGCTACTTGGTTAAAAACTAGTTGGGTTTCTTATTTCGTTCAATTTGAAATTTAAATGAATAAAAAATCATCATTGTAATCAAAAGGAAAAGAAGTCTAGTAAAATTTTTGAAAATTAAAAATTTAAGTATCAAGTTATTATAATTTTGAAACTAGAGTTTATGCAACTAACTAACCAAGTAACCTAATTATACATATAACCTAAAGATATACACATTAGATATTATTTAGGTTAGCACATTTGGTATTATTTAGGTTAGCATATTAGATTGGTAATCTTGATCATTATGCTAGTAATAATTTTTTAATATTGTTAGATAAAAATTAATTTATTTAAGAATAGACAATTTCCTTTTATTTCAAACGCTATACTTGTCTATATATTTTTAATTAGTGATTTATGCATATAATCCAAAACCATGCTACATCATTTCAAACTCTTTCATTATATTGTGTTCTAATGAAATGATAAAAAAATTAGTTGGTTTTGATGGAATTAAAGAGATGACAATAGTGATCAAACATAAGAAATAAGTAGATTTGTAGTCGATATTACAGCTCAGCTTGACTCTTAATATATACCTTTCCCTCGTGAAGAGCTTTTCCCTTCTTGTTTTAAGAGAGACTAAGAAAAGGACAAACTATTTAAACTATATATATATATATATATATATAGAGCGCCCATCCTCAAAATAATTATAACAAACGTAGCAGGATGGGAGATTAATAGGGGCACTTCAAAAAAATAATAGTTTCGGGCCTTTTGCTGTCCTTTCTTTAGGTGTTGATAAGTGTTTGGACCTCTCTGTCTCTATTGTGAATTAGAAAATATTAAAATATAATCAATATTTTATATCTTTCAAATAACTACTAAAATAAAATAAATAATATCTCTGTTTTGGACCACCACTACAATGACTTTGCCAAGTATTCTCCGGGATTTGCTTATTTTCTTTCCATTTCCTTGCATGTTCTCTCCTCCTTTACCAGATTCCCTATCTTGTCAAATAATTGAAGGTCCCAAGCCTCGTTTATATCTGCTCTATTTTATTTTGCTTATTCGTAGTTGACTAAGATCGTATAAACTGAGCTGACTTTTCTCTTCCTTTCACCAGCTAAAAGCTAGAGATTACCCTCTTAACACGTCTCTTTTTGTTCTACCATTCTTTTCGTTGATTATCTTGTCAAACAAAGTGAGGCAATCAATTTCCATTGTACAGGGAAATATCATATCTGATGTCCTTGTGAAATAGCATCATGTATTTGTTAAATACACACCGCTTTTCATTAATTTTCCTTTGATACTTTTAATACAAACGTGTCTTTCCTTTCTTTTTCATCATCTCTAGAAATCGAGGTCACTAGATGCCATTATACTTTAATATTTCATAAGACAGAAGAGATAATAAAGTTGCTCTGTTAAGAGTCAATTGTAAGTTTTTTTAAGCTTTTCCTTTACGTTCTCTTCGCCCAGTAAAGACGGCCCTGCAATTTTATATTTTTATTCCTCTCATTCTTGACTTCTCCCTTTATTTTTGTTAATTATATGGTCAAACAAAGTGAGAGTACCAATTTAAAAAATACTATCATACAAAGAAATATCATATCTGATGCCCTCCTTATGCACAGTCCAAATGGAATCCAAGAACTAATTTCTTACGTCACTAAAAATGATGTTTTGAAGCGTCATTAAAGGAACTCGAATATCTTAAAAATGTAAGGTCTAGTTTCATTGCAGAACGCTTGAGTGCATCTGCGCCGTTCATACAGTGTGCCTGACCGGGAATTTGAGCCACTTTCTATAGTGTTTGGTAAGTCCACTTAATGGGGCACACACACACTCATCAATCAATATTTCCAGTCAGAAGGAAAGAGATAGCCTGTGGAAAATATGTGGAAGTGGTGTGATAATGGAAATGGGATTTTGGAATAATCTACTCTCCCACAGCAAGTTTTTAAATATGATAATTAGACTTTTATTTGGACAATATGGTGTACAAGTTAACTTTATTTTGTTTTGGGTTGGTTTAATTTGTAGTATTTTTTAAAAAAATTGGATGTAGGGTTGGTTTAGTATTTGTGAGAAATGTATTTCGAAATGGAAATGGTTTTTTTATAATCTATTATAGACTATTTTTATTTGGTTTACCAATTACTTACAATATCTAGGATTCACCCTTATTCAAATGAGGTGTCTATTGTGAAACTTATTCCTTACAGAATTTGGATTTAAGTTATAGATATAAATTATAAATAATTATAAAAAATGTAAAATGTATCGATGTTTAATGATTAAAATAATAAGATGAAAGGATAGATTTTAGGTTCTAATAATTTTGAATTCTAAATAACTCTAATCCAATACTAAAGACATGTCTATAAAAAGAAGAAATGAACAAGTGTCACCTAGTGGTGAGTAGTGGTTGTTGTAGTATTGTAATGCAAGTATTTGATAGATGAGTGGCATGTATAGTAATTTAAGAATGAGCAATTTGAGATCAATGATATGTAGGTTTTCAAAATTCAAAAATGATATTATGACCTTGACTGTACCCATCTTTTTAATTAAAATTAATATTAATAACTCTTACTCTTATAATTCTAATATTAATAACTATTACTCTAATAATAGGATATTAGAAATAATTATGATTTGATTGTGATAATTTATTCTATTTCTATAATACATATTTGTAAACAAATCTACAATTTTAAAGGTTTTTTAAAGTGAGAATTTGTTGTTTTAAGAAAGTAGATAAAGCATTGTATGGAGAGGATACTGCTTAAGAGCATTGCAGTGAAGAGCCATTTAAATGTTGCCTAAATATTGACATCTATTTTGGTCTTTTCGAAATATACAGTTCACATATGTAAGAATTGAGTTAAAAAAAAAATAAAAAAAAAATAAAAAATGGCTCTAGAAAATATATTAACATGTTATGAAATAATTAAGTAAAGCCTTATATAGCATGTGATGAAGATTGATAAAAAAATGTAGAAAGGTTTGTGTAAATTCTAGATATTAGATAACATAAAATGTGGCTCTCAAACATTGTTAAAGGACACAAATCTAGGTCAAAATATATATTTTAGCTTTAAATTTAGATTAGTAAGGTTTTAATTAACTCTTTTAGATTCAATCTTAATTGTTAAAACTTAGAATATAAACATGTATTTATAAATATACTTATCGTACTTTTTTTTACTAAGAAAAATATTTTAAAAAGAATAAAAAACATATATTTTAGCTTTGAATTTAGATTAATAAGATTTCAAATATCGTAACATTTTCAAAATATAGACGAGCTAGTTATTTTCCACTCATTAACTAAGTTTTAATAACATACTCACCAATAAACAAATTAATGTTTTTAAAAATATTTAAAACATAAATAATTCACTTCCTATTTTATTTTCGCAAGAACCCGCACCAATTCAACATAACTTGTATTGTAGCTTAATGTGTAACATGAAATTATCTAGTACTTTTTTACCAGCTTCCAAAAGAAACATCAAAATCCATGTTTAAGCCATTTAATAGAATGCGTTGAGATGTATTATTGTGGACTGCACTATTTGCAGGATAAGAACAAAATGGATTTTTTGAAAAGGCTTAAGAAATAGTCAAGCAAATGCAATTGCTAGGTGTAAAGCCAAATTTCGCAACCTTTGGCATCATCCTGTCTACTTGTGCCAAAATGGGCTTTGGGACAGGGTATAGATAGACATCAAAGCATGCAAATTAAAGTTGCAACTACCCTCATAGATGTATATATGCAAAATAAGCAAGCACAAACAAGACACATGAATTGTTTGACAAAATGCAAAGCAATGTGGTCTCATTATATGTCATGGTTGTAGGATATGCTTGAATTCAATTTGTGGAAAAGGCTTTAAGATCTCATATTGTTCACAGACTAGAACATAAACAACATGTTAGCCGTGCATGTAAATGATATAAATTTGGTGAAGGCATGGTGCAATCCTTAAGAGCATAGGGCATACTTGAGCTGAAGTAGGCTAAGAACATAAGAGAATTAAAATGGTCACATTCCAAGCTTTGTATATGTCATTGAATCTTAAAGTATAAACAATTTTAAAATGAATGTAGTCTAAAACTAGTCTACATCATTTCATTCTCTTTAATTATATTGTGATCTAATGAAGTTGAAAAAATTGGATGGTTTTGATGGAATCATTGAGAAATAAAAAGTTTTCTTGTTTTTGAATTTGCTAAATTGAATAGTACACAAAAATTTACCACTTAGACTCTTAATCTATACCTTCCCTTCATTAGTTGTGGAAGAGCTGAGGAGTAGAAGTTGTAGTTAAAGGCCAACTATTTAAATAAAAGTTGACAAAATATAACAAAATTGAAAGCCCAAACCTAAAATATCTATAATAAACATAGCAGAATAAGGGAATAATATGGGCACTCCAAAAATAGTAGTTGTTCCTGTCCCTTCTTAATACTCTAATGTTGATTAAGTGTTTGGACCCCTCTATCTCTATATGAATTAGAAAATACTAAAATATAATCAATATTTTGCATCTTTTAAATAACTACTAAAATAAATCATATCTCCGCTTTGGACCACCACCAAAATGACTTTGGCTATTATTCTTCAGCTTTTGCCATTTTTTTTTACCCATTTCTCTGTATGTTCTTCCTTCTTTACCAGATTCTCTATCTTGTCAAATAATTGAGGTTCCCAATCATGGTTTATAGTATATATGTGCTCTATTTTATTTTGCTTATTCGTGGCTACTAAGATCGTGTATACTGATCTGACCTTTCTTTCCTTTCGCCAACCAAAAAACAGGGATTACCTTTTTAACACGTCCATTTTTTGTTCTGCCATTATTTTCGTTGATTATCTTGTCAAATAAAGTGAGGCCATCAATTTCCATTATACAGCGAAATATCATATCTACTGTCCTTGTTAAATATCATCGTGTATTTGTTAAATACACAACATTTTTCACGGATTTTCCTTTGATTTTTTTCTTCCTCTTATTCTTGTATACAAAGAAATATCATATCTGATGTCCGTCTTATGCACAGTCCAAATGGAATCCAATGTCAGCTATAAAATGTGCAGAACTAATTTTTGATGTCATTAAAAATTATTTTTGGAAATATCATTTAAAAATAAAAGAAAAAGAACAAGGCGTACATACCCTACCTCTAATGGAATTTGAACTTGTGACCTCTCTTTCAAAAGTACAAGTTCTCTATTACTAGGCCAACTCAGGTTATACTTGAATATCTGAAAAATGTAAGGTGGTTAGATTCTCACCAGAGCGCTTTTCAAATGTTTGGTAAGTCTGACCAAACAGTATGTTTGACCAGGGATTTGAGCCACTTTCTATAGTGTTTGATAAGTCTGCTTAATGGGGCACACACACACACTCATAAATCAATATTTTGAGATTTGCAGTAATCTACTGTCCTACGACAAGTTTTAAAATAAGATAATTAGACTTTTATTTGGACAGTTTGGTGTGCAAGATAACTTTGGTTTGTATTGGGTTGGTTTAATGTTTAGTCATCTTTTTTATAATTGGATGTACTAAGAGTTTACCAGAGATTGTCTTCCTTTCCACAAATGAAAACATGACTCAGCAACCAGAGATTACTCTCTTAATATAATCTTTTTTAGCTTAAGCCTTTCTATTCGTTGATTATCTTGTCAAATAGGCGAGGTAATGAAATGCTATTATACAAGGAAATATTGTATTCCGAGTCAATTTGAGGTAATGAAATGCTATTATACAAGGAAATATTGTATTCCGAGTCAATTTAAGCAAACAAACTAGTCAGGGTCTATAAATGACTTACACTATCTGAAATTTCTCCTTACTTAAAAGAAGTGTCATATCTTTTTGTAAAATTTAAATTTGAGTTGTAGATGTAAATTATAAATAATTGAAAAGAATATAAAATATATTGACTAATCAGATGGAAGGATAGATTTTAGGTTCCGCAGTAGAAGTATGCCAATAAGTTGGCCATTTTCCTTGCTTCTTCTCAGTCTGCAACTTTTTGAGGACATCCTTTTCCTTTTTTAAATTTCCATTCACTGCTTTATCAAATATTAATATATGAACTGTATGCTTACTTTTTTCTATCTCAATAAGCGATCTTCAATTATTTTATTTCCTTCCATTTTATCTGCTTTTGTCCATCTTGTCAAATAATTAATGCACTATGTACTACTATATGTGTCAGATGTGATTGTGGATAAAGTGCATATTTGTTAAATTATTTTTTACAAGAACTGATGGCTTTTAGAGATATTTTGTTATCTATATAGTAGATAAATTAACTTATATATAAGAGTTACAAATGATGAATATATGTTCAATATTCAAAATATTTTTCATAAGTCATGTATGGATAGATACATGTTAAGATTATCTTTTGTTGAGTGGGTAGGCTCAAGCTAACATCAATCAGCGCATGAGCGTAATGGTATAAGCCTTCCTGATTTTGAGCTTGACTGATCAAACAAAGATGGAAGTCGGTCATAGGATTTGGGAGTCCCGTGTGGAAGAACTCTAGCTCAATGGATCAAAGGTACGTTGGGGTACCTTGGGCATAGCAGGATGATGACTCCCAAGAGCACTTATCAATGGAGTCGTTTGGCACCTCAACATTCGATTTTTAATTTGAGAAGGTTGAGTCCTTATAGAATAATGTTTATTATGTATTTTTCAACTAAACAAATGTTAGAAGGTAAGAAGGTAGAGTCCTTATACAATAATGTTTATTATACATTTTTCAACTGAAAAAATATTAAAATAAACAAGTGAATATATGTATGCTACCTGGTTAAAAACTAGTTGGGTTTCTTGTTTTGTTCAATTTGAAATTTAAATGAATAAAAGATTATCATTATAATCAAAAGGAAAAGAAGTCTAGTCAAATTTTTGAAAACTAAAAAATCAAGTATCAAGTTATTATAATTTTGAAAATAGAGTTTATGCAACTAACTAACCAAGTAACTTAATTATATATATAACCTAAAGATATACACATTTAGGTTAGCACATTAGATTAGTAATCTTGGTCATTATGCTAGTAATAATTTTTCAATATTGTTAGATATAAAATTCATTTAAGAATAGACAATTTCCTCTCATTTCAAATGTTATGCTTGTCTGTATTTTTTTTAAAAAGTGTATCCCTCCTATTATTTCATCTATCAATTAGTGATTTATGCATAAAATCAAAAACTATGCTACATCATTTCAAAATCTTTTGATTATATTGTGATCTAATGAAGGGCTGGTTGCAAGAAGTTGAGTCCCACTTTTGGGCAAAAAGTGGAAGTTTTTTCCCTGTTTTTCAGTTTTGTTGTCAATTGATGTAAAAATTGGAGGCACTTAGAGATTGAATCTCAAAACAATTCACAAATAGAAAATGTAGTTCTTGGAGTGTAGTTTTCAAATATGTAATTTATTTAAATACCCACATGGTGGAAAATATATTTTAGTAGGCATGTCTAAAAACCTCTTTTTCAAAATGCATGTTTCAGGACCATACCCCGCATATGTATGACCACCCTATTTGGAAGTAAATAAATATTTTTTTCTAAATCCTTCTGGGGGAAGATACTTAACACATCAAAGATTAGTCAGAATATTTTTTCTTTTTTAAAAAAAATTGAATATTGTCTTTTTTATTAATTTTAATTGACTATAAAGTACATTTTCAAAACCTCTCGTGTACGACCACCATAATTTGAGGAAAATTTCACTTTTTTTAGAATTTTTTTTTATTTTTTATTTTGAAGAAAATTTTATGTAGATTGGGCTTATATAATTCATTTTTCAAAAACCTAAAATCCAAAAATTTATTAAAGTTTTAGTGAACCTTACTATTTTAAGTTTAGGTACCACTTTTGATTAATAAATATTGTAAAAATAGTAAAATTTATCATATCACTATAAAATTTATATTTTTGAAATCTAGACAGTAAGAGATGTAATGGGTTTTCATTTCGTCAAAAAATTTGATTAGGAAGACCCTCAAATATTTACGGTAAGACAAAAATCTGGTACTCAAATGCCTTAGCCATTATTTTGGAGGTCCAAGCATAGGCTTGGTCCCACCAAACCTATCTTGAACTGAAATCCAATGCAAAGGTTGGTTTGGTAAATTCAAATTTTCAAAATTAGGCACACATTTAAAAATGTGTATCCATTTCTTAAATATAATAAATCGGCATGTAAAAGTGAGTTTCTTAAAAAAAAATTTAAAATTAAAATTATAAATGGGCACCCGTTTAAAAAAAATGGGCACCCATTTTTTGAAGATTGGATCGGGTATCCGAGCCTAAGACGAGTGCCTTTTTTTTCAAAATGGGTGCACGTTTCTAGTGGCAGTTTTCAAGCCCACAAGACTTTCGCCGAATTGGTACCCAACTTCTTGCGCTTACCCGAAGTGATTAAAAAAATTGGTTGGTTTTGATGGAATTATAAAGAGATGGAAATAGTGATCAAACATAAGAAATAAGTAGATTTTTAGTTTACATTACAACTCAGTCTTAATTTGCTAAAATTAAGTGACACAAAAATTATTGCTTGAATCTTAATATATACCTTTCCCTCATCAAATGTGGAAGAGATTTCCTTTTTTTTAAAGAGAGACTAAAAGACTTAGAGAAGGACAAACTATTTAAACAAAAAAATAAAATAATATAACAAAATTGAGAGCGCATTCTCAAAATAATTATAACAAATGTAGTAGGATGGGTGATTAATGGGGGCACTCTAAAAAGTAATAGTTTTGAGCCTTTTGTTGTCCTTTATTATGTGTGGATAAGTGTTTGGACCTCACTATCTCTATTGTGAATTAGAAAATATTAAAATATAATCAATATTTAATATCTTTTAAATAACTACTAAAATAAAATAAATAATATCTCTATTTTGGACTACCCCTTTAATGAGTTTTCCAAGTATTATTTAGGTTTTTCTTTTCTTTCCATTTCCCTGCATGTTCTCTCCTCCTTTACCAGATTCCCTATCTTGTCAAATAATTAAGGGTCTCAATCGTGGTTTATATATGCTCTATTTTATTTTTGTTTTTTGTTTTTTTGTAGCTGACTAAGATCCTATAAAAAATTATTCTTTTGTTATGTAAATTTTAAAAATCTTACATTTGATGTCATTACTTTTTTCTTAGGATGAATGCAACATCAAGACTAAGAACTGTTTGGCTTAGCTACCATGAAACTTTCATAAAATATTTTCCTTCAAAATTTTCATTTGCATTATTTTGATATAAAATGGTGTGATGATGGAGATCAAATCATCAGGTCATTTCGTTGGGCAGTTATGTTCTCTTTTCATTAGTTTTCCTTGATAGCTTGTAACTACATGGGCATTGGACATAATCCTTGGGCTATTATGCTTTCATCTAATTAGATCTCTATTTTTACCAATGGTCCAAACTCCTAATCACTAGAAAATACTTGCATGTTTACAATAACCAGGGCTTTGCACAAGGCAAAGGCAACAAAAGCATGTTTAAAAGAGTGTAGTGTATAACATTAAACTTTGTTTTCATAATACTATTCTTATTTTGCATCTTGGATTATACTCTTGGTGTTTTTGGTCGAATTGATTACCAAGTCAGACCAAAACAAAAAGATCATAAGGTCGTAGAGGTTGCATGGCAGGGCTTCAAGACTTTTGGTGCATCTTCTTAGGTAACTAATCTCATTCTCTAGCAATTCATTTCCTGTTTCATGAAAGAAATATAGACCAAAATAATAGTATAGAGAAAAGAGTGGAAGTAGGGATAAATTGTACACTCCTATCAAATAAAAAAAACTTGTCTCTAAGGTGAGCAATGTTGTATAATTTTTTCTTTTCTTTTCAACTTTCTGAGCATTAAGAACACTTGCTAAAACTCCTGAATATAGTGAACAATTGCAAACTGTAGTTTCATATTAGCTGCTAGATTGCCATGGGAAATGATGTTCCTAAATAGATCAATCTATTCCACTGACAATAAAGTTTGGTACTATCTTCTTGTAATTTCACTTTGATTCAGTGTTTTCTTACATACAGGTTGACAGCGTTTTTGCAATTGGTTCTCCACTTAGTGTATTCTTATCTCTTCACAATGTCTGTATTGGAACAAGTAGTCTTATT
Source organism: Thuja plicata (assembly GCA_018584345.1). Lineage (NCBI taxonomy): Eukaryota > Viridiplantae > Streptophyta > Pinopsida > Cupressales > Cupressaceae > Thuja > Thuja plicata. The sequence goes on along the minus strand of MU223413.1, from coordinate 973,188 downwards.
CTCAGCATCAATGAAATTGTTGAAGTCTAAATATTTCATGTTTGCTAATACCAAAATCTATTTCTTCTTATCATCGTTGTTGCGTTTGATTTTACTATAGTACAATTTTAGATTTATGTCAAAAAAGAGAAAAAAAATTGAAAAAAATGATTTGCAAATATATATTTTTATTCTATATTTCAAATTCATTCAACTAATTTTTAATATTCCAGAACACTCTTTTGAACTCATCAAACCACCAACTTTGAAATATTCTTAAAAACTCTTAATATATTCATTAAATTTTTTTAAGAAACCCACCTTATTATTTGGATTTAAATCACATAAATTCTCTTATAAAAATCTTCCAAAAAATCTATCTGGACCAGCAAAGCTTTACCTCCTAATAAACAAAACCGTCTACTATAAAATAGGCAACCCAATAAATATAACAACAACCACATTTCCCATAAACATCAAGAACCCTAAAAAATATTTAACTTTATTTTACTAAAGACCTAACGAATTATAACTGAAGTGAAGTGGGAGACACAACAATAATAATTAGTTATACGTAACCTATTTAGTAGAAAATCATTCAGTAATAATTTAATTCATTAGTAAGGACTACTATTTTATGACTGCCTATTTTATGTTTATTTTGATTCTATTTTTGTGGGTGTCCTAGCATGTAACCATTTAAAATTAATGAATCACATGGCACGTGGTGAGAAATTTGTCCATCCAAACGATCATGTCCATAGTTGTCATTCTTCAAATGATACATTTCCCAGTGTAAGTAAATTTTAAGTCAGAATTTATACTATAATGGTTATATATATTTGGTTTGACTAGCTTATCAAAGCTTTGTTGATTATAAAAAGCATATTTGAGTTTCACATTTATTTAGTACTCCATCTACAAAATATGTAGATGAAATGTAAATCTATTGGATGTTGAATACTTAATTATAGGTAAACACACAACGTCTATCTTGGAAATGGTTCTTTGTTTTAAAATCATGAGTTAGAATAATTATTATAATTAGAGTTGCCTATTCAACATTATACTAAAATCTCTATGGTTTTTATGTGCTTTTACCTTTTATGAAAATGACTTTGTTATGGTCATTACAAGTCATTTTGTATTTTCATGCTCTTTTAATTGAAATTGGTTGAAACCCTGACAGGTTATGCACATTACCACAAAAGTTTAAATAAATTCAAAATTCATACCAAACTTGAAGCAACTACATGCTGCATTGGATGCAAAGGTACGAGGTTTGCCTAGTCAAAAGATATTTTTGTAGTTATATATGTATACTTTTTGGACCACATGGATTTGTCGAAATTGGTATGGAATTTTTTATTCCTATAGAAATTTAGCTGGTTTTCTTTTTTAATAATTATGGATTTTCAATTTTTTGATCTCTTGAACGAATCGAATGCTAGTGCAAGTATCAATTTTAATGCTAGTGCCTGTTTGTGCACTTATATCAAGGCTAAGGGGTAGAATTATCAAGGCTAGTGCAAGTATTAATTTTAATACTAGTGTTAGTTTATGAACTTATATCAAGGCTAAGGAGTAGAGTTATCTGTAGTATTCTCTATAAGTATTTTTCTCTGTTAATAAGTTTTGCATATATGAGAAACATCATTTGATTAGTTATGTCATATTCTTACACATCTTTTCTATCTTTCAGGCCACATGAGAAACATGAAGAATACAAGATGCTTCTTGTTCGTTTGAATCTTTTCTATCCTTTAGGCTACAGGGGACACATGAACAATATAAGATGCTTCTTGTTCAGTTGAAAAATATTGCTGGACAATTGCATCTACAAGTGGTCATTATAAATATGACATGCTGAAAACAATACACCTCCAACATGTTCAAAATTAAATATTTCTTTCGGGTTGTTTTCATAAAAATATGTAGTCAAATCAATGACCTCTTATGCTACACCATTAAACTTGGTGGAAATGTATAATATGGAGGAGTTTGGGCTAGTTTAAGTGCTTAACTATGACACTATAGTGTTTGGGAAATTAGTGTCAATATTCAATAATGGTTATGCCATTCCATGGTATATTTTTTTGGTTGTGGAGGAACTCCCACATCATTTTGTAAGATACAAAACATTGAAGACAATTACCATTAATATCACATTTATTGTCAAGTTAGTTTGTCATGCTACTTTGTTGAGTGTTTTGTTAAAAAACTAAATATTGGAAATAATTATAGCGAATATTGTATTATTGTTTGAAAACATTGAATATTGAAAGTCGCATTGAAAATATATTTAAGATCAGATTTTATATTGAAAGAAGTTGAGAGTATAAATAAGATGAAAATGAGAGGCTTATCGATGTGGTTCGTGACTGTAGAAACTATACCAGAATTAAAGGAAGTTGTAGGTAGGATGTTGCTGCCATTACAACTTAGCCTCAGAAATTGGCAGATCATGAAGCTGACGCCACCTTGGGCAATCATACATTGCATCATAGCTTATGTTCTCAACTGCTTCTCTTTCCCTATCAATTTTTTTAGTAAGTATTAGGTATTTTGGGTAGATAGTTTTGAAAAAGCTTTATAAAGGTTGTATTGTGTTGTATGATTTTTCATTTAAAATAAATTATTATATATCAAATTTTCATACCTTTAATAAAATTAATTCCTCCAAATTGTCTTATTATTCTGTGTGAATCCATAATATAGAAAGACATACACAGAAAGTTCATGCTTAGGCAGGGATGTATGATGGTATGTATGTACGGATGCATGTATGCATATATAT
>MU223413.1:953754-964905 GCA_018584345.1 Thuja plicata | reverse complement strand
TCAAAATAGGATTATACTCTAGGAAGGAGCTTAGTATATTTTTGTATTCCTTTATTATTCTACTTGTAAGGGATGTGTAATTATTAGATCTAAAACATTAATTTGCTGCTATAGTTTTTATAATGGCTTAAGGCTAAGTTTTTCTATAGTAAGATTTGATATCACCAGAAAGATAGCTTTAAAACAAAATTGCATTATGTCGTACTAATGAATATCAAGAGCATTAGTAAGTTTCTCTAGAGGCTTTTGTGCACAGGAGCAACATTAAACATCAATGAAAGAATTATAGTAGAAATAACCAAGGTTCAAGGATGATATTTTAAGTTTTTTTACCATCGAAATTTCAGATATAGCCCTTGGTGTCACTGGTGATTTGAGCTGAAAAGAAAAGCCTTTGATTACGTAATTTGTCATGAGGGATTGTTGTCACATCTATCTGTAAATGGGGGTATGCCTTCATATTTATCTGTAAACATGGATATAAATCCATATTTATCTATAACTATAAATGAGGGCATGCCTTCATATTTTCTGTAAATGAGGGAATGCCCTCATAATAAAAAATTTGTACTTCAAAATATGGACCTATTGTCCCGGGCTAGACTAGAGGTTTTATTCTCCATTCTTTCCTATCAGTGCCCGAAGTGAATGGAGTCTTTTGTAATAATTTTATGCCAATAATAAAATATTGTGGCTTCAGCCTTTTACCGATAAAAAAAAGAAAAAAAACAAAAAAAAAGGTTTTAAAGGGTCTTCAAAACCTTATACAATAAAAAGATGCCAATAACATAGAAAGAAACAAGTTAGTCCCAAAAGAAAACCATCAACAAAACAATAAAGACAAACCAACCTATTGTAAAGGATTTTAGCAACCTTCATTTTTTTTATTTATCATCTGGTCATACATATTGATAACCTCTTGGACAACAGACATACTGGAAAACACCACCATGCTAAGTGTATTGTGTGCCTTACTGATAGTGTCCTCCAACATTCTAATCTTTTCCTCCTAGTTTGCTTTTACAGAGCTCACATCCTTAGCCAAAACCTCAATTAGATCCAATAATTCATTTCAATTGTCCCCGTCCAAACCCTTTTTACAAGCATTTTGTAAATCATCCACCCTACTTGAAAGGGAACTCACACAATCTTTAATTGAATTAATTTTGAAAGTGATTTGATAGCCCAAATTGGCCTTACCATCAAAATAATTTTAAGTAACATAATCACATGCACAATATCCTTCATAGGCATATCATCCTCATACACAATATTATCCATAATGATTTCAATATGGAAGTCTTCTTCAACATCCATAGGAGCCACATTCCTAGTTTGATGTCCTACATTTTAATATTCCTCTTTCATTCCCATCACCACCACCTCAATGCTAGGGTCCTCGTCACACTGGGCCTTATGAGTTTTCTCATCCTTCACATCCACCTCCCTGCTAACCTTTCTAGCCTCTTTCTCTTGTTTTCTCTTTTTCCTCTTACAAGACTACGAAGACTGCCCCACTGCAAAAGTAGGGTAAGAATTGATTCCTTGACTTTCTCTACCATCATTCAATATTATTGGATATATTATTTTGGTTTAAATCTTTCAACATTTTTCTCTTCCATTTTTCAACATAATATCAAAGGATGTCATTTCAATTCTACATTGTGGAGTTGAAAAGAAGACTAGTATTTGCATGACAAGAAGACAACATGAGATTTTTTGTGGTGCTTCTATTACAAACAAACCTATTATCATTGAAATATTTTTTGGATTTATATTGAGAACTAGATTTTTCTAGGTTTGAATTCATCAAAATTCAAGGTCACATTCATTGAAAAGAAGTTTGAACATCAAGGCATTATTTTGTATGATAACAATGCATTCCTTTTCAATATTTATAAATTATGACATCTCCATGATTATATGACTTTCATTCATTTTAAGACTTGGTTGCAAATTTTGTTTCAATATTAGTGGATAGTTTATTAAAATATTTGTTGAATATTTTTATTCATGTTGCTTGCATTCATTGTTTACTGTGTAGCCTATACTTACATTAGCAATGTTCAATTTTTTAAAATTCAAATATTTTGTGAAAGTGTGCATTTTACATATGAACACAATAAATAAATGATTGATTGAAGATTTATAACAAAGATGAAGATTTGACATTGGTTGCACATTTTTTTTTTGTCCCAAAGGAAAATCAAGTGAGTAGCTTATGATTTATGTATTAAAATAAATATTTAGTTTCGGTATTTATATTGTATTTGAATAGATTTATTTTTTTCTTTAGACATTTAAACCTTTTTAATGCTTTCCATTTCCCTATTTTCTATTACTTCTATATTTTTATTATTTTTTGAGCCCGTTTATAAACAAAACCAAAGATAAGTTGGAGCTAAAAAGATTCCACTAGGAATAAGTTATTGTGGATCTCTATTGGAATCTAACACATTATGGAACCTTTATTTATTTTTTCTATAAATTGGAGTTCAATAGTTAGATCATTAAGAGCTAGGGAAATTAAATTAAGAATATAGAGATATGTAATAATAGTCAAGTCTTTAAGTATCTGTACAATTTATGATTTATTTAAATTTATTTATTGTGCATATATTTTTGTACAAGAAAAGCTGGATTAAAATATCTTATAGAATTGAACGTTGGATCTAAAATATTATTAGAATAATGAGTAACTTCCTATACTATGTGATAGGGATTAGGATGTAAATATTTACTTAGTATCTCCGTAAAGAGGCCAAATTATTAATTTTTTTAATAGTTGTGGAGTAGGGAAAAAATCTCAAGGGATGAACCAGCCCTTGTGCCACATCACTTCCACTAGTGCTCTTGTTAGCTAGGGTGATCAAGATAACTTAATAATAAAGAAGAGTTCTAAGGTTTAAGGAAAAATGATATACAAAAATGAAAGAACCGAAATAACTATACTATGAAAATAGGTACAAATATTTACATAACTAAAAATAAAAGAGCCAACTACCTGCTCTAATTGCCTAGCTTTGCAAGCTCACTGTACAAGATGCATGTTTTGGTCAAGGATGACAACATTATGCATGTATGTCTTGTACAAAAAGAGTACAAAGGATGAGACAAAAATAAAGAAAACTAACTAAAATGACAGAAGGTAAGCTAAGCTAATAATAGAAAGTGAGAAGAACACAACTAAACTATAAAATGAAAGGTGATACAAGTAGATAGGAAATAAAGACAACACACAATTAGAGAAGGTTGATGAAATCAATAAGTTTCTCCAGTTCTTCCTCCAACCAATATGCAAACATGAAAATAATAAAAATATTGGACGATTTGTTTAGAGATTATCCTCAGTCAAAACCCTATTTTAGCGTTTCCACCTCTACAACAACTAAATATATGAGATAAATTGTGATCGATAAAAATCAAGACAATTGATAAAATAATAAAGGAAAAAATATTGAAAGATTAAGATAAAGAACCATGATATGCCATCAAAATAGGAAATCAAATGGTTGAGGATACTTCCATTCAAAGCTATGAAACCAGAGTTTGATGGAATGAAGACAAAGTGATGATGATGATGATGATGATGATGATGAAGCCAAGATGTTGTAAAGTTGTACCAATAGAATAACATGGTCAAGAGAGAGAGAGAGAGAGAGAGAGAGAGAGAGAGAGAGAGAGAGAGAGAGAGAGAGAGAGAGAGAGAGAGAGAGAGAGAGAGAGAGAGAGAGAGAGAGAGAGAGAGAGAGTTTCCAGTAATGAAAGCATAGCCAAGAGTGAGTAAAGAAGTTTGAAGAGAGACAAATAAAGTGATAGAATATTCTTGTGCGTTTGAAATTTACTCGGGGAAAATAATTATGGAAATAAAATTTGGTAGTTTTTTCCTTGTTTCTCTCTTTTCTATAAATAGGAGGTTTGGGATGGAGTTAGTTATATATTTTAAATGTTGATTGTGAGTGGCGATTGGTATAAACACTCAAAGGCTTGAGTTAAGGATCATGAGGTAAATGGAGTAGGATGAGTTTATCTCATGATTTTTTGTGTTAATCCCTTGAGGTTGTTAAAAATTACATAGTCATATTTAAAATATTTTGTTGTCATTTTAAAATACTTTTATTACTTTGGTTATCTAATCTAATAAATAAAGATAAAAGTTATGAATGGTATGAGATCATGACGAGGCATGCTATTTCAATTTGGGTTTAAGTGGTAAGGTCTAGCCTAGAGTAAATAAATATAGAGTAATAGTTTAAATAAATCAAAATCATATAAAACAAGTCCACATAGTAGCTAGTATTTGACTTGTAGTTTGGTTTTCTCAAAATAATTGGATAGTATAAACAATGATATGATTCCAATGAAGAGTAAATTTATAGACCTTGATTATTTGCTATTACAAACAAGAATTATAATAATGACCAATCTATTAGTTATTGATAACCAAGTGATTTTTTGGTAGAATAATTTTGTAAATTAATTATATGCTTTTGTAAATACAAATTGTAATATATTTAAACTTTTCTCTAGAATTATGTGAGTTAATACAACATTCTTTTGGACCCATAGTGTGCTCAAATACATTGTGTTTGATTCTTATCATTAATTTAAAATAGTTTAAATTTCATTCGGTGTATAGGTTAGTTTTTAAATTACTTTTGAAGTAGATGTTAGAGGCTATTGGGTTGCAATAGTAGTACACTGTAATAGTATTTATGTACCATTTTTCATAAACAGCTCTTGAATATTCCTAACTATTTTTGTATGTAAGTGATGAAGTGAGATAATTAATTGTACAAATTATTATAACAAATGTGGGTATAAAATATTAGAATTTACTTTTGACAACAGCTGGATGATATAGATCATGGACCAAAATATTCCATGTTGAAGTTTTTATGAACTTAGATTTGTCTTGAAAAATATCTAAATTTAAAAATGAAACATAATATAATTTAAATATCTTGCATATTTCTATTAGTGATAATTTATTATTAATAGTTATACTTTAAAATATGAAACTTGATTTTGTTTTGAAAATTTAAGAAAAATCAAGTTTTATAGGGACCCGTAACCCAAATAGCTTAAAAATTCAAAAAAAGCATTAAGTCCAACAACAGAACTAGCAAAAGAAAAACAAGAGGGGAACGAAGGCACCCCTCACCAACCAAAATAGACTAACCTAAAAACCAAAACAACAGCAACAGAAAATGACAGCTACTGCCAACCTTTCAAACCTTGGAGGGTTTCATCCATCTTGGCATCCAGCTTAGTCATTTTAGCCACATTGGCCCTTAGCTCCAAAATCTCCTTGCTGGATAAAGTGTTCTAGCTCAGCTTCACTTTTGTTCTGGAACTTGGTCCTTTACCCTTGGCAGTAGGAGTCTGACACAAGTCCCCAACAAGTTTCTCTAACATATTGACCAGTAGATAGAGGTTACTAGCCGAGGCCTTCATTCCCTACTTAGAATGCTCAAGCATATTCTCCATCCTTTTTTTCAATCACTCAATTTTGGCCAACAACTTGAAAGGGGCAAAAATCTTGAGAATTATCATATTCCTTATCCCTATTACTCACCATGTCATGCAACTTTTGGTATTTGACTTCTAGTTCGTTGTTCTGCAACCTAAGCTTCTTTATCTCATGATAACACCAATTATCATTTTTGAAGGAGTAGAGGGCTTTAGCTTTAGCAATATGTAAAAACCCAATAGTGTTATCGTCCTTATCAGATAAATCCCCCATCACCATTGTGAAACTTGATTTGTTGATCATTGTTAGGAAAAAAGTACGTGAAATGCCAATAAATATATCATTAAATAGATTCTTAATAAAATAAGACATATCTAAACATGATTACATCTATTGAAATGTGAATTGTACATAATATTTAAATTATAGTTTGTAAAATGAATGCTATAATGATTATTTTCACATGTTATATATTTTGATTCATTATATTAAATCTCAATTTGAATGTTCGTTTGAATCTCATTGATTTATAATATGTGCACACAATTGTAGAGGAATACATAAGTTAAACATTGAGAAAGTTTTAATAACATAGTTTTCTAGATTTATAGTTTATTTTAAGGCAAAAAAAACTTCAAAAATTCAGTTTAAACATATCCATATCCATAATTATTTTGGCGTGGGTGCCAGTTTTTATGTCTCATGAAGAGAAAATAGCCTGGTATGTGATAGCGAATGATATATAGACAAGTTACATATCCATCCAGATCACCTACACCCGTTGCTTTGGCATAATGTATTCCTCTTTGTTTAGGATTCCTCACTCGAGTCCCCCAATACAATTTATTAAGCTAAACAATTTCGCCAGAATGAAATGAATGTTGAGGAGTGCAACTTTCCAAATTGTGAACAATTTGTATCTTCTTCTGTTCGTGATGAACAAATGCATCAGCAGGTGATCTTCTCAGGTAGCGACATCATGGGTGTCAACATTGTAGAATATATGAATGACTGTGCTTCTGATTTTAGCATAAATGACATTTCAACCAAACACCATGTTGTGCAAAGTTGGGTGAAGGAAAAGAGGTATGCATGGCCTCTTGTATTTCAGATGGTATGTTATTGTCCAATAAAAATACCTCTTCATCCAGAAAAAAATGAACTCCCATGCCATGGAGGGTGTCGTAAATAGAGGAAGTCAGGGTGCATTTGGTATCAGAACCATGGTAACCAATGAATACTTCAAAGGGCACCTTCTTTGGTGCAGATTAAGGTAGGGGTAAAATTTCTTCAAAAGAATAGCTTAGTTGCTTTTCTTTTTCTATTGGAATAAAATGGAACAAAAAGTGAAAGAAACAAAATTAAAAATTAGAAGCAGCCTCCGGTTTTTCCAGATAAGTGATTCGATTAAATAAATGTGTGTAAATAATACTCAGGAAGAGCTAGGGCTGAGAAAGCCTCGTGTAGATGTTATTAAGAAAACACATAAGTGTAAACAAGAACCTTTACTATAAAATATGAAATATTTAATATTTTGCAATTAGTAAGTGTTTTTAATTAAATATACATAAACTAATTTTATATTTTCTAATATATATTTTACAATTTAATAATCTAACAAATTATATTATCATATTTGAATATAATATTTATAACATTCATTCTAAATTATGTGTCATATACATTTAATTATACATCTATTTTTATCTATATTTTTGATCAATCATTCAAAACACAATTTCTATAAAAAAATAATATATTGTTTTAATAGAATATTATTCTCTAAATGAAAAATATGATGAGACATTTTTCATTATTTTTCATTATTATTATTTATACTTTGATGGATGTCTATACTCCTAATCTAAAGCTCCAATTTTGGTACAAGATGAGAGCACAATGATAGAAGCCAAAAAGCCATAAATTGGTGTTTCCAAAGAATCCATTGCAAAAAATCATAATTCCCCTTCTCACATACCTCCTCCTATAGATGGGGAATTTGATCAATGAGGCTTCTATAAAAGCCTCTTTTTCAGAAAATCTAAAATTCAAATCATAACTTATATAACTATCAAAGTTTTCTATCTAATGACACCCTTGTAGAAGCAGTGCCTATCATTCATGCTATTCACAATATACTAATAATAAACAAGTTGATTTGTAAGAGGGTTGACACACATTGAACATAAGAATGGCTAGTCCTAACCTTCTATTCTTTGAAACCCAACGATATGTCAATCAAATGTTATGTGCACATGATGATTACTATACTCATGGTCATGATAGCCTCTCATTTTGGTTAGCTTTTTCTACATTTTTTGAAAGAAACTTTGGCACCCATCAATCTCCAATTGTTCACTTAAAAGAAAATTATTCTTTTGAGCTAAGACATTAGAATGGATCACAATTATTTGAATAGACAAATTTGAATTCTTTCAGCAACATTTTTAACTATTTTGTGCTTATATTGAAAATAACATAGAGATTGCAATGGGAATTTTTGCCTAACATCTTCTGTAGGTTCAATTTGTACCAAAAAATGACATTTATGTATTTATTTTTCCTTTTGACCAATTCAATATCATATGGGATTTTCAAGACCAAAGTCCTACTTAGAATCATATAAGTAGTTTTCTGAACACCAAGTCATTTTAAATGAAGAATTGACAAAGGAAAAGCATACCATTCATGAAATTGGTAATATCACACAGATGTCTAAAATTAAAAGATTTACAAATTTTTAAACTGAAAAATATTTTTAAAGATTTATTTATTATAAATTTTAATTTAAAAAAAAAAAAAAGTTAATTGAATTTTAATATTTGATTTAGTTGAATATCTTTCCTACCACTTAACCCTTGCACCTCTTTTGATACAAGCAGTAATACATAATTTATATTGCAAAGACGACTAAATATGGTTTAACATGGATGAACAATTTACAAAAATGAAATCTTTCAGGTCTTGTCTAACATGAAACCTCCCGATCATTAAAACGACAAAATATACAACAAGACTGAAAACAATACCATCTGAAAGTAAAAGTGAATAATTATATAGGTAGTTATGAAATCTATGCAATTCGATGGATGATCAGACTGCACCACAAAAGCAACCCTCGCCATTCTATACCATTTAAACAAATACAATTTCGCATTACTCATGTTGAGCAAAGCATTTCAGTACACAATCTCTCTCTATTGAGCAGATACATCATGTCTATCCTTTTCATAAAGGAAAATCATATTAATATTCTTAGATTGGACTATCTTCAGCTTTTACTTTAACATTCGCAGGCATTACCTTGCTTTCTCTAACGATCTAATACATGCTCATTATGTGTTAAGGAAACATACTAGGGAGTTAAAACTGGTTCCTCTAGTGTCGAGATTATAAGAAGAACATCAGCGAACAACTACATCCTCCATATACAATCTGTAGAGAGGGGGATACCTGCTCCTCACGTAGGCGTTGATGGACTCCACAAACCGGCGGACATACACTGTATTAGTATTACGGTCATATGATCTCAACGAACCTGATTTGTACTTTGCCATGTAACAAGCAAATATGAGTAGCTTTTTGGCCTCCTCCTCTGTGCTACATTCAACATCAACTGATGCAGTGTCCATGTCATCGGCTATTATATCCTCCTCCTTTTCACAGCAAGGATACCATGTGAACAGCTTTATATCCTCCTCCCTCCTGCCATCATCATCATCACATACAATATAAACATCATGCGCTATTAGCGACTCCTGTGATGCAATACGACCGGCTTTTAACGAACATATTTGATTAGTATTGTTGAAGACCCACTCAATGTAAATTGAGTCACATTTTGAGTTACATTTCAAGCCACAGCTAGAGTCACATTTGAACAAAAATGGGCCACCTTTACACCAAATCTCATGCACCAATGAGTTAGACAGGGATTCAAACTCAACAAAGGCTTCAAGGAGGGCACCTAGTTTGCCTTGGTTAGCCAAGGATTTCAAGTCAACAAAGGTTTCAAAGTGAGATTTTTCACCTCCATTAAGAGGCTCACATATATTGTCCCTGCCACCCAAGAATTCACAGTTAGTTAAGGACCCAATTCCAGAGTGAGCTTTTGCACCTGCATAAACGATCACACATATATTACCACTCACAATCTTTGATTGCAAGTCGTTGCTGGGCTTGAAATTCCCCACCCAGTTCCCCCAAAAATACACCCGCCTCCTCATTGCCAAAGGCAGTCGGTCACACAGGAACTGTAGTGATCTGCACAAGATTGTATTGATAAAGCGATCGATCCACAGCCTCAGTTTTGTGCTGAACCCCATTACTGCTGCTGTAAGGCTTAGAGATGTAGGAATGAGCCAATGAATATGCTTTTGAGTCTTCAGGAACAAACCCACAAAGTTTATAACCGTCATCAACTTATCCTCCGACAACAATAAGTTGACAGGCAAGAAGTAATCTTGGTCCAAACGAATAATTGCACGGTTATCCAATATCACTGAATCCAGCACTTCTTCAAACTTCATGATATCGCCTGTGACCACTTCTTCCCATATTTCTTTATGGTCTTTCACGAATACTGTCTTTGAAGCCACTTTTTCAATGTACTTGACAGTTTCCCACATTTTATCTGTGATGTAGTATGCAGGCCCATCCTTCATTGACATCTTGTTTTCATCCTTTCGCTCCAGTACATACTTCTGACCCAGGTAGACCACTGAGACTATATTATCATTCTCAGATTTCTTTTGTTTCTTATTGTCACGACCGGTTTTGCAACCTCCTGATTAAGCGGACCATTCAGTCGACTTATGCAGACTTGGATGAATCGACATGTCTGGGTAACTATGAAAATGGTTAATTTTCTTTGTATATTAAAATGAGATGGAAAAATTGGCAAATGTTGTAATTTTAAAATAATTAGTTAATTTTGAAGGTATAATTATCGTGTGCATTACTGATGATAGTTTTGATTGTCGAGTGTTTGAGTGGTTGCAGGTCGGAGGATAGAGGTGTGGTCAAGGAGAGAGGTCTAGTTCCCCGCCTAGTGTCAGATTCGGATGACTGAGTGACACACACACACATCACGAATATACATAGATATAGATGCATTGACATTAGTAATACTTGCTCATTATTGTGAGGTAGTAGGAAGTAGAATAACGTAATTATAAATTAGAATAATTATTTTATGTTCATATCATGTTGTGAAATAAATGTCAAAACTTATTAATTCATTCGGAGTGGGAAATGAGATTTTTATTAGGCTATTTTTGAAGTGTTAGGAATTGGAATTTACAAAATGATGTGAATTACGTGTACTTTTATTGTTTTGTTAATTTCATTTTACTGGGAGGTGAAACCAAGAATTAGTTATGGTAGGAGTGGATTTATTCCGCCAACTGCTTGCATTATGGAGACCTTTTTTTATTTATTTTCTGGAAAAAGTCAGTGGAAGAGAGATAACAAGAAAGGTTTTGAAGAGTTTTCGGAAAGGGGAAATGGACAAGGGAAGCTATTGTCATCTCAGTTGCACAGCAAAAATTCTAGGTTCTTTAATGTTTAGATTGAATTGGTTTAAATTTTTAAATAGAAGATATTTTGTACGAAAATGCTTAGCATTCAGATTTTAGGTTTCTCTAAAATGAAACCAGTATAACTCAACTTTGATAGTA
>MU223413.1:886832-930013 GCA_018584345.1 Thuja plicata | reverse complement strand
TCCAATATATAGAAAACCATGGAAAGAGGGTGAAGAGTTTCTTGAAAAGAAATGGTTGCCTCTTCACTTTCATTTGAGACAAAAATGCAATAATTATTTAATTAAAAGAGTGGATTATTGCCACATGGGTGACCTTTCATATAGAATTATGGAATTCTTTTTGAGGATAATCCATTCAATCCATTAAATGACTATTCAATTCCTTTTGATGTATATTAGCTAAAGGGAGTGGAATTAATTTAATTTAAAAACACTTAGGACTTTAGAATTAAATTAATTAATCATAGGGATTTTTAGCTAATAAACCTTGATAATTTAGGAATTAAATATAATGTTAGATTTATGCAAATTTAGGTTTTCTACATTTGAGACTCAGTCAATTAAAGTTAGTTAGGAGGAGGATTTGCCTAGTACAATAGGACTTCGATGATGAGAAAATTGAAGGAGCGCACCAAAATTGATTAGGATTATAAGGTGCCAATTTTGGGGTGATACATTTTTCGCCTCTTTGAATTGATGTGCGAGTAGCGCATTGATTTAAAGAATAGTCTGATGTGAAGATGAAGATTTCAGAAGTTTAGGTTAGGTTTCCAAGACACCGATCAGATTGAGAAGCAGAATCAACTGAGAGATGACCGGAATCAGGGTTAGATTGTCCCAATGTCCACTGATAGCTGATGAAGATCTAGGACTATCTCCAGAATCAGGGTTAGATTTCCCCAATGCAAAGATTAGCCCTTCGAGATCCAGGTTAGGTTGCTTAGATAACGGTCTAAAGAGATTTTGAGAGCCATCTTCAGAACGAAGCATAAATTTCAAGAATTAGGGTTAGATTGCCCCAATACCCAATGAGATTTCAAGAATCCTCTCTAGAATGAAGCTTGATCCTTGAGGATCTGAGTTAGATTTCTCAGATACCTAGAAAGATAGATGACAAGATGTGAGACATCAAGATGCCCCTAGAGATTCAAGATCATGGAATATCCAATTTTGACCATAAGGTACAAAAAAATGAATATGCCCCAAGTGATGAGATGCCCCTAACGATGGGGACTTTTTATTCAGATCAGACTAATTTGAGAATAATACAAAAAGATTTAATGATGCAATCATCCTGCCCCCTCGGGAGTGAAATTGAAAGATGACACACCATAATGATGAGAGTGAGAAATCATAGATAGAAATAAGATCAAAGATCCAGATAAATCCAGAGATAGATCAAGAGGAGATAGAATCGATTTGGAGTGATCAGGAGGTCCTGTTGATTAGGTTTGACCATAGTTGACCTAGTTTGACTAGAGTTAACTTTTATGGAAACATAGCAGAAGATGAGAAAAGCATGATGAGAGATAATTCTGACAAAAAAGTGACATCAGAAAATTGACTGCACAAGCGTCTAATCACGTCGGTCCCAAAATTTTAAAACGTGATTTTAAGCTGCTTAGGAGTTTCAGATTTTGATTTTGATTTCGATCACAAAAATGGATTCAAAACGGTCCATTTAGCCAAGGGTGCAATTTTTGCAGAAAACAAAGCACTTTGAAAAATTAGGTCAAAGGCTATATAAGGCCCGGAGGGGTCATTTTAAAATTATTATGCACTTTTGACTTTAGCGATGGCGAGAGCTCCAGCTGACATTGATAGCATTCCTGTGCACACAAACCGATTTGAGCACTCCTAATGACACAACTGGCCACCAAAGTATGACGCACCTGTAAGTAATCAAAACATTATCCTGCATTTCAAATTTTTATCAATTTTATAGCATTTGAGCATTTTTAAAGCTTTTTAGGGTCTGTCACATCCAATCTCGCATGAGGGAATAGTTTCCTCGCACTGGCCTCGATCGCCTTTCATGTGAGGAATCAAATTCCTTGCACAGGTCAGGGGTTCCTCACATGGGCCCCTTTCTTGTTCTCGCGTGAAGTGCACACTTACACCGCACGAGATTTCAGGAATCTCACGCGGGAAGACATCCTGTCTCGCGCGAGTCAGAAAGCTTACACGGGAAAAGAGTTTCCTCGCATGGGAAACTTGCTTAATTCAAAAATTTGTCATTTTTTATGTCGCAGAGCCAGCCAGTTGCAATATCTCAGAATTTTTTTTAGGATAGGTCCATAGTTGTATATTGCTTTGAAAAATCATCATGTTGAGGTATTGATCCAATTTCGTCGCTTGCTTTGCAGGTTGACTTCCCAGATATCGCATTCTGGTCACATCATCCTATCATGGGTGAGTTACTATAGAGGTTATCAGATGTTGATGGTTCTCATATTGATGGTCTTGTGTTATCATACCTTCGTGATGCACCCCATATTCTGGTAAATCACGATTTACTGGGTGCATGGGGAGATGACAGTCACTCCCGAGGATATTTACAGGATTCTAAGAGTGCCTTTTCATGGAGCTCGTGTGGAGTCTGACACTCAGTTGAGAGTAGGTACATTGGCATTGAGATAAGTGTTTCAGGATGATCTAGTGATGGGTCAGGCCATCTCATGGGAGGATTTGAGTCGCAGCTATGGCGGAGATCATCCACTGGTGGTTGTGTTGGCGCTTTTCTTGAGTTGCCACTAGGTTCCTGATCATGGTCAGTATGAATTGGAGTGCAGTTGGGGAGGTATATTGCAGAGGATGTTAGCCACACATGTAGTTAATTTTGGATGGGGAAAGTGCATGCTTACTCAGATGTACCATGAGATGCACGAGATTGTGTATCGAGGTGCACGGACCATGGCAGCGGGAGTCAACGTTCTTCAGATTTGGGGCTGGGAGTACCTTCCCATATGCAGGCCAATATTCCATGACACACAGTAGCCTTTAGAGCCATATATATATAGATACACAGGTCCTCTGACCCAGCCCACGCTGGGTAGGATAGAGCAGTGGCAGTCACAGATAGAGGACATAGCAGCGGTCATATGGCAGCCTTGGATAGCCACAGAGGTGTGAGATGATGCTCGACATGAGTTGTCATATATGTTATGTTCACGTCCTTTGATTGGGCATACTATCAGCATCATTTAGCACTTCTTACTCACATGAGTGTTGCACCAGTTTGACAGACCGTAGGATGTCTCTCAGGAGTTTTGCACTTATGCTTGATTCGTTGAAGAGATGAAGAAGGGTTGGCAGATACAGTTGGATAGAGGCTAGAGTATGATAGATGCTTGAGTACCACCAGCTTGGTGGGATTACATGGTCGGGGTGATGAATGTAGGTATGACACCTGCATATAGAGACCACATATTAGCATATCCATTCCCGAGATATACAACTCATGTTGGTCTGATCCCCCATGTACAGCAGCAGGCACAACAACTACCCTTGCAGTAGCAGGAGAGGGTAGTATGATCAAGGACCTCCCAGACTAATATCCCTATTAGACCCATGGGGTTAGATGCAGGAGCCAGGCCCAGTGGTAGTCAGGATACAACCAATGAGTAGGGAGAGGACACCGTCATGGCTGATGTTGTTCCGACTGATCAACCGGTAGGTGGACAGGTAGCCTAGTTGTAGGAGGCACTCTGGAGGGTCCGAGAGAGAGCTAGACAGTCGCAGAGGGAGCGAGATGACTTCCATACATAGGTGACTATTTAGGAGACTCAGATACCTGAGCGAGACCGAGAGATCTGGGAGTTATGGGAGGCATTGGCAAGATCATAGATAGAGATGAGGTACGAGACTGCTCAGGCATCTTATTACTATGCTACTTATACGATTGCAGTTCCTGAGGCAGCAAATCAAATTCAGCTATTTTTTGAGTATGCTGGGGCATGGGCCACTCCACCAGGACCACCTCCACTGGGACCACCTCCTCAGTAGCAGGGTATGCCACCCCCTCCACCTCTACCAGGTGGTTAGATGACACACATATTGTACCACCATTTTGATATATTATGCTCGAGTAGCACCCTTGTACATCTGACCGATCGATATATCGATATATATATATATATATGAGCTCAATTTTGGCATCATTGTACTTGTTTATATATTGCTTTAGATGTATATGAGATGTTTCTTATATGATTAGATATATGGATTAGAAATGTATGTCATGGATGAATATGCAAATGTTTATGTACATGTTTTATTGATGTATGCAATGATAGATGTTAGATGGATAAATGCAATGTATGATTCAATTTATGCTTATAATAGATGCACATGTTTATGGATATATAAATGCAAATGGATGTATGAAATGCACTTGTTAGAAATTAATGTAATGTAATGAATGCAATGGTACTAATCATCTCATGCAGGATATTGCAATATACAACATGTACTAACCAAAAGAATATGAACAAAGATCAAGAGCGAGGACTAGACACTTGTGGAGACGAGAGGAAGCCATGACAAAAGATGAGGACCTTTGAAGAATGAGAAGATAATGAAGAGAGCACCAAAAATGTCACTATGCAAGCCTACAATGAAAATGAAAGCCTAAGCTAAATGCAACCCTAGGACTTGGTTGTTGGACTCATCGCATAATCATCATCGAGTACTTTTGGATCATTGGAGTCAATAAAATCCTTATTGGTGCCATTGTGACCATAAGAATATGAATATGACTTTCATCGGAGACAGTCAAGGAGATAGTTCCAACCTCCCCTTGGCCTACAAATAAACAAGATCGAGGGATGTGAGGATTTTCCACCTTAATGAAAAAGCTCTTATCACATACACCTTGTTTATTTGACGTTGCCGAATCATCAAAACCACACCTTCAGGCAGTAGACAAAGAAAAGATTAGTGAAATTCATGAGAACAGAGAACATACAAAGAAAGAGTCAATCATATGTTAGTCATGTTTCAAGGCTTACAAATGTGCCTATGTTTAGGGTGTTGAAAAACACCATTGTGCTTTTGAGTGCAAATGTGTTTGGTTGCTATCGAGAGATGTTTACGTTTGAGATATCCAATGTGTGTTGAAAAACACAGATGTGTCCAAAGAGAGTGTTGAGAAACATTGTTTGATTAAGGTGTTGAGAAACACCAGTTCATGTCAGTAGAGAGTTTTCCTTTGACAAGATTACTGACTCAAGTGTAAACTGAAGAGCGACTGAAGTGGGGAACCATGCCCCCAAGTAACGAACAGATCGAAGTCGAACATGTAGATAGCGAGTCGATGGGAGAAATCTCACTAATATAGCGATAGTAGGCAGACTCAGTGAGAACCACTGGTGACTATCGTAAGAGAGATTCTCAAGCATAAAGATTGATGACGAGCTCTAGGAATCAACAGGTAGACTCAGTGAGAACCACTGGTGACTGATGCGAAGAGGAGAAAGACTCCAAAAGATAGGACAATGCCCCCTAGACCAGGAAGATGCCCCTAAGTGTGACCAATTTCAATCCATGTGAAGTCAAGCAAAATCTCGAAGATGACTGAGAGAAAAAGCATGAGCACACTAAAGCAAGAAAGCAAACTAAAGCGAGAAAGAAAACTGAAGTAGGAAAGTGAAATAGCAACTGTAAGAAATCCAAGAGATGTTGCGACAGATAGAGCATTGCGGAACAAGAGGTGCCTATTTACCAGGTTTCACCATCTTTGCAAAAATTCTATTTTTTCTACCATGATGCCTATTTACCAGGTTTTCATCAATGGCACCTTTTTCTCTTTTTCTCTTTTTTTTGTATTTTTCAATTTTTTGTACTTTTTTCTTTTTTTGATTTTTTTGTATTTTTTTGACTTTTTTCATTTTTTTTGGTATTATCAAGGTGCCTGTTTACCAAGTTTTCACCAGGATAATAGATACATCAAGGTGCGTATTTGCCAAGTTTTCACTAAGATGATCATTTTTTCAGGACATTTTACAATTTTTAGGATTTTCTTAGAATAAAGTATGTACATGAGCATACAAAAGATATCTCAACTGTAGAATTTCTTCAGGTGAAGAGCTTTGATAGGCTCTTTGAGTTTTTCACCTTCTATGGTGGAGAGCTGATAGGTGCCAGACCCAAATACTGCAGTAATAATATAAGGACCAAGCCAGTTTGGCTCAAACTTTCCTTTCTGAATCCGCTGTTGTTGATTCTTAGGGTTCTCTCTCAGAACAAGATCACCCATTTGGAAGTCTCTTGGTCTAACCCTCTTGTTATAGCTCTTAGATATCCTCTTTTGATATTCTCTAAGATGATCGAATACCACCTTCTGACGTTCATCCATCAGTTCCAACTATTGTAGCCGAGATATTCTAATATCGTCATCAGTAATGAGGCCCTTTAGAGAGACTCGCAAAGTAGGAATCTCAACCTCAATAGGAAATACTGCATCTGCACCATAGACTAGAGAAAAGGGTGTGGCCCTTGTTAGTGTTTGTATACTGGTGCGATAGGCCCATAAAGCCAAATTAATTTGGAGATGCCAATCTCGTCCAGATTTTTGTACTATACGGTGCAGGATCTTGAGAATTGTCTTGTTGGAAGCTTCAACCTGTCCATTACCCTAAGGATAATAGATAGATGACCAGTGCTGAATAATCTTGAACATAGTGCACAAATTTGTCAGATCTTTGTTCTTGAATTGTCCCCCATTATCAATGATTATAGATGAGGATACACCATATCTACAAATGATGTAGTTTAGTATAAACATGGCAACAAACTGGCCATCAGCTATACTGAGAGGTACTGCCTCAACCCATTTGGTAAAGTAGTCAGTAGAAATAATGAAGTATTTATGTCCTCTTGAAGAAGATGGATAAATCTGACCTACTAAGTTGAAGGCCCACTATTGAAATGACCAAAAGGTAATGAAGGGAATCAACTCCTTGGCTGGAGCATGAATCAGATTACCATGTAGTTGACACTGTTTGCAAGACTTAGCAAACTGTGTAGCTTCCTTCTCCATATCAGGCCAATAGTAACCAGCTCTAATAAGTTTACGAGCCAGTGTCAGACCATTTGAGTGAGAACCACAAATGCCTTCATGTACCTCTTCTAACGCACGTTTGGACTCATCAGGTTCTAGACACCTAAGGAGAGTACCGTCTAGACCTCGTCTATACAATTTGTTAGCTACAATGACATACCGTGAAGCACTGCAGATTAGGTGACATTTTTCATTTTGATTATATGTGTCAGGAATAATTTGGTCATGAAGATAAGAGAAGATATGATGGTAGCGGGATGAATCATGTCCAATGACTGAACAGATCATCCAGGAGTCAGGTGAATCATAGGTAGGGTAGCATAACGTCTCCACTAGGAATTTGTGTCTGAAATGATTTTCTAGTATTTGTAACATAGAAGCTAGAGTAGCCATAGCATCAGCTACTTTATTATCTGCCTAGAGAATTTGCTTAAAAGTAACATGTCCAAACTATTTCTTACGACCGTTAACCATCTTTTTATAGGGCACTAGCTTTTCATCTTTTGTCTGATAGATGTCATTCACTTGATTGATAACTAGTTGTGAGTCTCCAAAGACTTTTAGCTCATCATCTCGCCATTCAATAGCGATCTTTAGTCCATTGATCAAAGCTTCATACTCAGTAGTGTTATTTGTATAAGGGAACATCATTTTGTATGCCTTTGGTAAGGAATACTGCTGAGGTGTAATAAACAAAATTCCAGCTTCTGACCCCTGTTGGGTGAACGATCCATCAAAGAACCTGGTCCACGTTTGATGCATGACAAGCATGATGGACTCATCTAGAAATTCAATCCTTAATGGTTGATGATCTATGACAGGTGCCTCGGCCAACTGATTTGCAATCACTTGCCCTTTGATAGCTTTTCTCTCAACATATTCAATATCAAACTCACTAAGGAGCATGACCCATTTAGCTAGTCTACCTATGAGGGTAGCTTTACTGAGTAAGTATTTTAATGGATCAATTTTTGCGACTAGCCTTGTAGTGTGAGCCAGCATGTAGTGTCGTAACTTCTGGGAAGCGAACACCACTGCTAAGCAAGCTTTCTCAATTATAGAATAATTCATTTCATAAGAGACCAATGTTCTGTTGATGTAATAAATGGCTCTTTCTTTATTATTTTGATCTTCTTGGGCTAGTAGAGCACCCAGAGATGTTTCCATGGATGAGATGTATAATATCAAGGGCTTCCCTTGAATAGCAGGCATTAGCATAGGTGGATTGGTGAGTTATTGTTTGATCTGTTGAAAGCCTTGTTCACATTCCTTGTTCCATTCATAAGTCACACCTGTATGTAGAGTTTTAGTAAATGGTTGTGACTTATCAGCTAGCTGCGAGATAAAATGCTTGATAGATTGGAGCCGACCTTGGAGACCTCTTATTTTTCTAATATTACAAGGTGTAGGCATTTCCATGATGGCTTGCACTTTTGTAGGATCCACCTAGATTCCCTTTGCAGAGATGATATAGCCAAGTAATTTTCCTGAAGTAACCCCAAATGCACATTTCTTAGGGTTAAGCCGCAACCTAAATTTTTCCATACGATCTAGTATAGGACCTAGATCAGTAAGATGTGTCTTTCTATCCATACTTTTAGTGAGTGTGTCATCCATGTAGTCCTCCATTGTCCTATGCATCATGTCATGAAATATGGTAGTGACAACTCTTTGATAAGTAGCTCTAGTATTTTTTAGACCAAAAGGCATAACATTCTAGAAGAATGTATCCCATGCGCAAGTAAAAGTAGTTTTCTCTTGGTCTTCTGGCACAATTTTGATTTTATTATAGCCAAAAAAACCGTCCATTAGTGAATACATCTCATATCCTATTGTCATATCCATGATCATGTCAATGTTGGGAAGTGGAAAATCATCTTTTGGACATGCCAAATTTAAGTCTCTAAAGTTAGTGTAGACCCTGATAGATTTTTCATGTTTAGTCACTGGGACCATATTAGAGATCCACTCTGCATAATCAATTGTTTGAATGAATCCAACTTTTAGAAGTTTTTCCAATTCTGCCTTGATCAGTAGAGCAACATGTGGATGCATCTTCCTAAGTTTTTGTTTGACTGGTTTCACACCTGGAGCTATTGACAAGTGATGCATGATGCGATTAGGATCCACACCCAGCATGTTAGAATATATCCATGCAAAATTTATCTTTTTCTCCTGGAAGAAGTCTGTGAATTCCTTAAGTTCTTCTGTAGATAATGATTTGGCTGCATGAATGATGTGCGGATTTTCTTTTGTTCCCAGATTTACTGGCTGAGTTGGCTCAATTAACAATGATGAGCGTTCCTGGAAGTGACTCAGAAGTGCATCAAGTATCTCATCCTTAGGTGCCTCAGAGAGGTTTTCACCTTCAGATACATCTTTTCTTTTTATTGTTTTTGGCTCTGATACTGCCACAATGTGGTTTTCACCATCAGAGCACCTATTTTTTCTTCTTTTAATTTTGTGACTAAGATACTTGATGTTAGCCTCGGTCATGTTGACACTTTCTTCACTAGTGGAGGATGTTATGGGTTCAACAGCATGAAGGTAGCAAGCTAGAGCGTAATCATTCTAGAATGTAAGGAATTCACTAGATGAAGAAGGGGCATTCTAGTCTATTAACTTAGGATGTTGGAGTGAAAGAGATGTGATGGGTTCAAGTGCATTCACAGTATAGTCATTGAAAGCATTAACTAGCAAGCTAAGAGCTAGATCGATCTCATCCAAAGGTGTGTTCAAATCCTGCTGACCCCTAACGACCGAAGTAGAAGACATGTTAACATTTATGGACTCGGACTCATTAGACCTTTCACTAGACCCCTTACTTACATTGAGAAGTTTTTCATAAGATCCTTCTAACAAACTATCAAACTCATATTCATGAGAGTCTGTAACCAAACTCAGACTTGGGTGCTTGCACCATGAAGGTTTTTGAATTCTTGCAATACTAGCCTGTTCTTGTGCCAACTTCTCTTGAAATTATGGTGGTATGTATCGTTCACCTTAGAAGTTAGTATCTTGCAACACTTTCCATTGTTCATAGGTTAGTGCCTCAAATGGAGTGGTTTTATCAGAATCACTGTTAGTTTCAACTGTACTGGCGCGTGGTACAAAATTATCTGGCTCAGTAAAGAATGCTGCCAGATCTGGAGGAATGGTATAAGGAAAGCAATCCTCATCCGAGCTATCTTCTATAGTGTCAACTACAGCTGTGCCTTCAGGTTCTGATGAAGGCTCTAATTTTGGCACAAATTTATTGATCCCTAGATGGAACGAGATCTTTTTGAAACCTAAACCAGTGGTGTCTTTTGTCTTTTGACCCATAGCTTTAATAGGTTCCACTAACCCATTACCATTCACCCCTATTGGGCCACTCCCTTTGTACCCAAAATGTTTCATAATCTTAAGATCTTCATTGTTGGGATTTAGTTTACAAGGGACAGTCTGTTCAGCTATGTTCTTTCCTTTGCAAAGCCAAGCCTTAATAGCTCTTTCCTCATCTTCATCTTCTAATTGTTTAGAATACCGTACAAAGACACCATCATAAACTATCTCAGGAATAGCAGAAGATCTTTTGTTCTCAGAAGGTCTCCCATAAGAACGAGGAGATAGAGGTAGAGCTTCTAATGATAGCACAGGTTCTATTTGATATCCCCCATGCCTATGTATGTGATTTTTAGGGTTTTTTCCATATCTCTGAGCTTGGCATCATAGAGTTCTGTGTATTCTCTATTAGTCGGAACAAGACTATCAGCTGATTGAGTGAGCGCATTGCAAGAAGAGCCCATACTAGTAGAAATTGTCACCTTTGCACCTTGAAAATAAAACTTAATACACTGATGGTATGTAGAGGGAATCTCTTACATCTCATGGATCCATGTCTCCCTAGCAAGATATTATACGCAAGAGGAAGGTCTAGCACCTGACATCTGACATCTCTTTCAACTGGTCCAACCTGAATGGGTAGCACGACTAAACCTTTAGATTTTCTCTCTTCTTCATCATAGGCCTTGATGGTAATTATTTTGTGGGAATCTATGTGATCCTTGCCATAACCTAGCTGAGAAAGAAAGTGAGCTGAGAAAATATTGAGACCAGCACCATTGTCAATGAGGACGCAGGGGACTAGCTATTTTCCTATCATGACTTCTATGTGCAGAGGAGCATTATGCGGGTGATTAATTGAGTGATCATCTTCTTCAGAGAAGGAAAAATAATGCGGTGAAGTCAAGTAACCCACCATGGATTGAAACTGATCCAAATTGATGTCTTTGGGGACATTAGCTTCTGTGAGAGCTTTGTCCAGAATTTGACTATGAGAAAGCGAGATCTTCAATAGCTCAAAGATAGTCATTTGAGCATTGGTTCTTTGAAGCTGGTCAAGAATGCTATAACCAATAGTAGGTGTAGGGACCACTTTCATGGTCTTGTTGGCAGAGCCAACAATAGTTTTATCTATAGTTTGTTTTGGCACGGATGTAGCAACAACAGGGTCAGGACCCTTGACAGTGATCTTAGTGCGAGATCTAGTAACAACATTCGCGTAATCTTGAGATGTTTCAAATTTAGATAATTGAGACCCAGGATCTCTCAAGACAAATGGGGTCTTAGGTTTGGAAGCATTCCTGCTCCCCTTGCTAGTAAACATATTACAATATTCCACTTCCACAGGCTCAATCATGTTGATAATGTTATCATAAGTGGTATGTGCATAGTTAACTTTGGCATTATCATTCTTAGCGTTGGAGGACTCACCTTTCTCATGACAAGGAAAGGGATCTTTAAATGCCTGATGATCCAAATTCTTGTTATGATTCTCCACAATGAGAACCTGGCTATCAATCAAATCTTGGACTTTATGATGCAATTGAAGACAAGTAGCAGCCTTATGACCTTTGTTTTGATGGTAGTCACAGTACACATTCTCATTCCACCAATGAGGTCATGGTTGCAGATCGTATAGATGTTTTTCCAAAGGAGCAAGAATCTGATTTTGCACCAAAGTTTTGAAAACCACATCAAGCGGTTCTCCCAAAGAAGTAAATTCATGCTTGGGTCATGGTTCCCAAGGTTTATTGCTAGAAAATCTAGAAGGCTGTTGAGTATTTGTTGCAGCCTTTTCAACAACTTTGGTCACTTGTATACCAGAGGTGAGATTGAAGACCGGTTTTCAAGGAGTTGGAGTCACGTTATCAACCACCCCATCATCCACAACATCCCTATTTTTGTTGGAAAACTTCCCTTTATCTTTGTTGGAAGATGAGGAACCATGTTTGTTATCTTTATACAAAGTCAATTCACCTTTTTAAACCATAAATGCTTCTATCCTCATAGCTTGTTTTATCATGCTATCAAAATTAAGGGGACCTTGAAGTTGTACTTGATACGCAAAATTAGGGGTGAGATTATCCAAGAAGATATCGAGTTTCTCAGATTCGGGTATTTTGCGAGGGTACTTAGTGCAAAGTTGTCTCCATCTTTGGAGAAACATCAAGAATGGTTCTCCTTGCCTTTGCTTGAGGTTGCAAAGGTCCCTTATGTTAACAAGATGCTGAATATTATGAGAATAGTGTTGTATAAAGAGATTGGTAATCTCATCAGAAGTCTTGATGTCAGTGGGTAGTCGAGAGAACCACTCCATGGCAGGTCCACCCAAAATTCATGGGAAAAGACACATCAAATATGTTTAATCATGTATAAACTCCATCGATAGGGCACCAATTTCTCTTAAATGATCCATAGGATCAGTGGTACCCAGATACTTATCATATTTAGGGAGTTCTACACCTTTGGGAAAAGGTGGCATAGTAATACTCCTATCAAAAGGAAAATGACATATGCTTTCCATCGTGAACTGTTGAATGGGTTTGTCCTTATCCTTCATAAGTTGACTAATTTGACTTTGCATGTCTTGAATTACTTTATGCAATTTGGAGGTCTCACTTTCCTCTTCTTTAGCTACAAGCGTTTCCACTTGGAAGTTTACGGGTAACTTAACTCCTTGTTTTGATAAATCTAGATAGTATTTTTCTTTGTCTTCTGCAAGGAGTATTTCCATCATTTTGATGAGAGATTTATTAGACTTTGCAGCATCTATGTCACTTTGAGTTATTGGCTCATCATCATTACCAAGAATTTCATAAATACTATAATTCTAATCTTTACCCTGGTGATGCTGCTCTTCTTGCTGACCTTGTTCATTTTGGGATTGGTCATGACCATGTGTGTAATCGAAAGGAGTTGCCATGTTGTTAATGTGAGATTGTGTCATGTGCACCTCTTCAATTGAGCATGAGTATTGCGTTGAGCACTCATAGTCAATGTATCTCTCAGCAAATCAAAAGGATTAATATGTTCGAAAGGATCACTAAGGTAGCAAGGGTCGTTAATAGGATCAACCCAAATGGGTGACTTCCTATAGCCTTGTTGATCTGAAAGAAATGGATTATGTTGATCTTGTAACAAAGGATTAGAACATAGCTGAAGCATTGGTTTCTGATTTGGAATCGGATCTATACTAAAGGGGGAAGAGGAACGTGAGGATCCCTCTTGACTATCAAGTTGAACAATGGGTTCAGAATGACCTTTTCCTTGATCACAAGGTTTACTTCTACCTACTCCAAAACCGTGAATGGGAAAAATATTGCTGCTTCTAGTTGTAACAGGCATAAAAAAAGATGAAATGAGAGGAAACTTAAGATCCAACTCAGAACTCTAGCTCTAGAGATATCGAAAAAAAAGAGGTAATAGGCTAGAATAGCCAAGGTGTGAGATGCACCTGGCACGAATCATTGAGAGTATGGCTAAAACAGCCGAGATATGACTATCATGTCGCAAGGTACAAAAACACAAAAAAGATAGGATAGAGACAAAGAGACAAGAAAATTTTGAGTAAGAATCAGTCAGTTCACAACTCAAAATGACTAGTTTTAGACTGCAGACAATAGGGAAACAAGCAATTAGACCCTAGACAAAAGTTAGATCAGGCAGAAAATTCCCCAGTTAACGGGAAAAAGCTCATTGTTTTGAATGCCAGGCTATAGATTTATGCAAGAAAGTACCATGCCATGTGATAAACTACTCAACTTTGCACGAGAAAATGCCAGCTCGCACGAGAAAGTGCTAGGTTTCTGAAAGGTCACGCGAGAAAACTCAAGATTTGGATAAACGGACTCAATTTTTAAGATAAAAATTAGATTTTGAGACACAGTGAGGACTTTTCTCTGAAAAAATTTCTATGTTTAGGGAAGTTTTATGATGATACAAATCAGAAATCTCAGTTTCAAGGTGACAAGCACTCGTTTACAAACATGAAGTTTCAGTCAAGAAGTGGTGACACAAGCAGTAGTCATAACCAGTTCTACCAAGGACAAAGAAACTTGGCAGAATCATGGGAGTCTTTGTTTGATTAATATTTGGATAGTTTAAGAATCAAAAACAAATACTCAGTTATCCCTACAAAGAAAATTGGTTGAGAAGACAAAATCCGTGCCCCGCTGTCTTATGCGTATGCGTGCACCTCACACAGTAGTGTCACCCTCAAAAGAGCGCCCATGTTTTTGGTGTTTCCAAGGACTAAGTATATATGTTTGAAGGTTACCCTTAAAGAAGGTGCCAGTTTCATATACCACTTCAAGCATCTAGGTGCATACCTATGTCAAGAATCTAGGGGAGAGATTCTTCCATCTCCCTGCGCACAGATTGTCTTCTTTCGGAGATGAACCAGGTAGGCATCTAACTAAGAGAGTGTTTAGTGGGTTTCCATTCATAGTAATCTTCGACGCCTCTGATACAGAGCTGGGGCCTCGAAGCCACACCAACAATTGGAAGTCATACACCCTTGCAAGCAAGGCTGGGAGCGGCGCAGCTCAGTACGACAAACAAGGCTTTCTCACGATGATAGTCAAAATCATGAGAAAGAAGTTACCATGGCTTTGGAGTCTTTGGACTCAACAAAGTAGAATTTATTAGAGTGAGGTGGAATCACCGGTGATAAGTGTGTACTCACTTGGGTCGTTCCCGGAGGTTCAACTTCCAGCAGGCCCTCTAAAGGTGACACAACTTGGTTCAGATTTAAGGGTTTGATTTTCTGATTCTCTCAAAGAGAGAAGAGCATACTTCTCTACCTTTTCACCTTACCCAAACACATCAATCATATTCATCACTGAGATAGTTTCACTCCACCAAATCCACAAGCCTTTGGGTTTCTGATTCTCTCAAAGAGAGAAGAGCATAATCCACTAACAAGTAGAAGTGCTAAAGATTCGCTATCTTTCTTTACTTCCCCAAGTATTCATCATTCTAGCAACATCTAGGTCTCAGTTTCAACCATGGGCATCACTTCCATGTAATGAAGAGCCTATTCCCCTACTTTGCTATCAGGATCTTTACAAAAATTTTACAAAGCCCTATTTAAACTATGTGAATGAAAAATAGTAAACAAACACAATGTTTTTTAATTATGCCTTTGACAATCGTCCTGCAAGAAAACTGTTAGAAAGTTTTTATGATTCTTTGCAAAGCAACCTAAACCACTGTTATGCTGCAGCAGAAATTAGAAATAGAAAATCAACATTAGAGAATAAATGTCAGAAAAAGATAACAGCAAATTGCAAATTCTGAAAATGAACTATCTGTCTGTGAAATTTCGCGCGAGCAAGTACTTTGTTGCGCGCGAGAAAGTGAAGGATCTGCATGAGCTTTCTATTTCTTCATGTGAGAGAGTGCTACAGGGAGCAAAAATTCATGTGGATTGATGTAAAATCTCACGTGATATTTCATACGAGTGATGTACGGACGTATGACAGAGTTCCAATCACTATAAAAAAAGTTCAAGAATGAGGCCAAAAATCATTTTTTCTGCCCCATGATGGGCGCCAAAATGTTACGTGCTTGAATGTGACCTCTAAATTAGGCACAAACTCAACATATTCCTTACTCAATCATCCAATTCAAAAAGATAAACATGAATTTTTCATCTTGCAAATTTTATTGAAGCGACTTGTTGCCTCCTAATTAGTTGGGGATGTCAAATTTACTCTCAGAACGAGAGCCAACAACCTTGACCATTGCTAACATGGAGGATTTCTAAAGCATGAGAGGTAAGAAAATTTCCATTAATATATGAAAGGAAATGCAATTAATCCAAAAATGAATTTCTTTTAAACTAGAATTGAATTGCATATTAATCTAGAAAGCTTGAAAGATAAAGGAATTAAGCTGCTAATTGTGTAAGCAAACTAGATTAAGAATCAACATATTACTTAATCCAAATCAAATTAATCTAATTATGAAAAATAAAGCTTAAAATTATGATAACAATAAGGTAAAATCTAACTATAGTTTTGATGCTCTCTAATTCATCCTCTCAAATGAAGAAAAAGAGGTCCAATATATAGAAAACCATGGAAAGAGGATGAAGAGTTTCTTGAAAAGAAACGGTTGCCTCTTCACTTTCATTTGAGACAAAAATGCAAGAATTATTTAATTAAAAGAGTGGATTATTGCCACATGGGTGACCTTTCATATAGAATTTATGGAATTCTTTTGGAGGATAATCCATTCAATCCATTAAATAATATTTAATTCCTTTTGATGTATATTAGCTAAAGGGGGTGGAATTAATTTAATTTAAAAGCACTTAGGACTTTAGAATTAAATTAATTAATCATAGGGATTTTTAGCTAACAAATCTTGATAATTTAGGAATTAAATATAATGTCAAATTTATGCAAATTTAGGTTTTTTGCATTTGAGACTCTGTCAATTAAAGTCAGTTAGGAGGAGAATTTGCCTAGTACAATAGGACTTCGATGATGAGAAAATTGAAGGAGCACACCAAAATTGATTAGGATTATAAGGTGCCAATTTTGGGGTGCTACAACTATATAGGAGTCTTTGTATTTGTCTATTTAGATGACATCCTCATATTTAGTAAAACAAGGGAGGACCATATTTTGCACTTGGAGTTAGTGTTGAAGAAGTTGCACGAAGAGAAACTCACCATAAACCTTGAGAAGAACGAGTTCATGAAGGAAGAGCTAGTCTACCTTGGATTTGTGGTTTCTAAGGGTGACTTAAAGATGGACAAGGATAAAGTAGAGGCCATATTGAATTTTCCTACTCCTAAGATAGGGAAAAAAGTTAGAATCTTCCATGGGTTAGCCCAATTCTATAGGAAGTTCATTAGGAGATTCAGTGAGATTTGTGCTCCAATCGAAGAGACTATAAAAGAAGGGTTGAAAACAAAATTTGTGTGGAAAAAGGCAACTAATGAAGGATTTGAGAGATTAAAGAAAGAAGTGGCTGCTCAGCCTATATTTCTATTGCCAATCTTTGACAAACTAGTCATTGTGGAGTGTGATGCAAGTAGCATTGCAGTGGGAGTTGTCTTAAGTCAGGAAGACATGCCTGTGGCCTTTTTCAGTGAAAGAATAAATGAGGCTAAGTATAGGTACTCTTCCTATGACTTGGAGCTATATGATCTTGTGCAACCATTAAAGAAGTGGAGGCATTATCTTTTTCCCAAAGAGTTTTTTGTCTTCACAAACAATCAAGCAGTGAGTTACGTAAACACTCAAGACAAGCTCAGTTAGAGACACATCAAGTGGATGGAATTCCTATAGTCTTACACCTTTACTATAAAACATAAGAAGGGAGGGAAAAAAAAGTTACAGATGCCCTTAGTAGAAGACTACTTACCATCCAAGAGATCCAGTTGCAAAGTATAGGGGTTGAAGGCTTTAAGGACCTATATGAGGTAGATTCAGATTTCTCAGAGATATATAAGGTGTGTCAAAATGTTGAGAATCACTAACATAGTGAGTTTGTAGAGTATACATTATAGAATGGGTTTCTATTCATAGGCAAGAAACTATGTGTTCCAAGAGGTTCAATGAGGGAGAACCTTATACATGAGAAGCATAATGGAAGCCTAAGTGGACACTTTCGATTGAATAAGACATTGGACTTAGTAGAGAGATTCTATTGGCGGCCAAAGATGCAAAAGGAAGTAAGAAGGTATGTGGAGCAGCGTGGCATATGTCAGAAAGATAAAGGCACTTCATCTAATGTAGGACTTTACTAGCCATCACCCATCCCAAGTAGACCTTGGGAGTGCATAAGTATGGACTTCATAGTGGGGTTACCTAGAACTCCAACTAGTTTAGACAAATAATTTGTAGTGGTAGATAGGTTTAGTAAAATGAGCCACTTCATACCATGTGAAAAAACACATGATGCTAGCCATATTGCCTACATGTTCTTCAAAGAAGTGGTAAGGAATCATGGCCTACCAATGAGCATTGTTGTAGATAGGGATGTAAAGTTCATGTGTCACTTTTGGAAGACCCTATGGAAGAGGTTAGGAACAAAATTGTCTCATGGATCTTCCTATCATCCTCAAAAGGATGGGAAGACTGAAGTAATCAAAAGGGTACTTGGGAACTTGCTTAGGTGTCTGACCAAGGAGTATGGACAAGGTTGGGAGAAAGTTATTCCATAGGAAGAATTTGCGTACAATGACAGTACCAATAGAGTTACAGGGAAGAGCCCATTTGAGATAGTGTATGGGGAACAACCAAGGGGTGTGATGGAACTCAGAGACCTCAAAGGATATGAGGGAATTAGTGGGAATGCTTATGATTTTGCACAATCAATGAAGGAGGTTCATGAGCAAGTGCAAAAGACCTTGATGGAGGTAAATCAAAAGTTGAAGGCAAAGAAAGATGAGGGGAAGAGAGAATTGTAGTTTGAAGTGGGTGAATTAGTCATGGTGTTCCTGAATAAGGCAAGATTACAAAAAGGGATACCCAACAAGCTATAGATGAAATGAATTGGACCTTGTAAGACATTGGAAAAGTATGGACCTAATTCATACAAGGTAGAGTTTCCCAAGGAGATGTCAATTTCTCCAATCTTCAATGTGAAATATTTGATCAAGTATAAGGGGCCAAATATGGATGAGATGTAGTATAGAACAGAGGTCATTAAGGACATGGGAGAGTTCAAGACTCTGGAACAGAACAAACTACAAGTTGAGAAGATATTAGATTCAAGGGTGTCAAAGAAAACAAGACATAAGATCTACACGGAGCATCTAGTGAAGTGGAAGAAAAAACCAGAGTCAGAAGCCACTTGGATAGCTGAAAGTGACTTCAAGAAACATGGAATCAGTGAGGAGTTCTTGTCACCTAAATTTCCTTAACTTGCCTGTTGCAGGGGGGAGTATGGTGTAGGAGCACCCTTAAGGTCTACTAGAAGATCTGAACTATTTTGGATTGTAGGTTGGTTTAGCCAACCATCCATGAATAAAGGCTAAGTATAAAGTCCATAGTGTATGTTTGATGTGTGGTTTAGGTTTGGAAAGATTAGGGTTGTGTGGTTTGAGTCTAGTTGATTCTAGGAGTCTAAGGCCTAGAAGTCAACTCAAAAGTCAAAGAGTTGACCAAAATCCCAAATTGGGAAGATTTTTAGTGTTTTTTTTAATTTTCTAACCAATTGAGATCAATTGATAAAGTTTAGAACCAATTAGGACACTCAAGTTGTGAAAATGCCAATTTTGACAAAAGTTGTCGAAGTTGTCATGACAACTTTTAAAGTTGTCATGACAACATTTCCTAGATTTTAGGAATCGGACATTAAAGTGCCCAAAAAATGACCAAATGGTCTAGACAGATGGGATAGGAGTATATAAGGTGAATCCAACCCTAATTTGTTAGTTAGTTCTCATATGGTACGGACTGATTGCAAGGAAGAACCAATTTATAGTGTAAATTTGTGACAGAGCCATCATCCATCACTTTATTGGATTGAATGGACTGAATGAATGATTGGATAGTGTTTTCAATGTAGCTTAAAAGCTTTGTGTAGTGTTATTTTTTTATTTGGTACATTTTGGTTAAGATTTTTCAAAATATTTGTGTTTTGCAAGTTCACGGGCCAGTTTTGGTCCGGTTATATAAATAATGGGTTTCTTTGGAGTTCCCATGGCTCAAACTCCATGAGAAATTTGAATCCACTAGGACCTTGTATATATTGTGTAGATATTGGTTTTGGAGTGTGTGAGTGTAGGGAAGGCTCGAGAACATTCAGGCCCTAGGCGAGTGGTGAGCATTCTAGCTAGGGTAACTGAACAAGACAGTGGCAATGAAGATTGCAGATCGATTGGTATGAGCCAATCAAGTTTAGAGAAGTGAGGAGGCATGTGGTGCAGACCTTATAGTGGAATGGGAAGTTCATAGGAGTCTAGCTGATCAAAGAAAGAAGATCAATTTACCAAACCAGTCTACATGTCTCCAAAACCCTTATTTTTAGGGGTTTAATAGAAATCTACTGTACGAAACCATTAGAAATTGAGACCTAGTAAATCTTCAAGGGGAGGAAAAACCCACAAGTAATATCAATTTTTTTTTTGGTTGTTAAGGGTTTGTGGAAGCAAGAACACATTTTCAGTGTTTTGGAGGCCTAATAGGCCTAAAAAGGCTACAAGGCCAAAGAGTTGGATTTGTGGGTCTCGATTGGAAAATGGTTGAGGGGTCTAGAAAATTGGATCCATAGGAGTGTAATTTGACCTAAGGGTAGTAGGAAAGTCCAACCTTAGGAATTTGATACCATTGGGGTGAAAGGAGGCTTGTGAAGCCATGCTTGCAAGAAAGATAAGAGGAGAGTAAGGAGTTGAGTTTGAATTTTATGGGAAGTTCCTAGTGAGTTAGAGGATTAGGAAAGAATCCTCTAAGTTAGGGTAGAGAGAGAGAGACACTAAGGAAGACCTAGTGAAGGTCTTGGAGAGAGCTAGAGGCTCTAAGAGAGGGAACTCCTCATCACTTTGGAAATGCAGAATGTAATGTACTATCATCATTGCTAAATATAATATCATCTACATAGACTACTAAAACCAAAATGTGATCCTCTTTTGTATTAAAGTATAAAGTACTATCAACAACCCCTCTTGTAAAACCTTGTTCTCTTAAATGAGCATCCAATTTAGAATACCAAGCCCTTGGAGCTTGTTTTAAACCATATAACATGTTTTTAAGACAGTAAACAAATGACTCTTTACCTACATGGATAAATCCTTCAAGTTGTTCCACATTGACTTCCTCTAATAAACCTTTATATAAAAAATGTTGTTTTACCATCCATCTATTAAAATTTAAATTTTTTATAAACTGAGTAAGCTAAAAACATTCTTATTTCTTCAAGTCTAGCTACAAGTGCAAATGTTTCATGAAAATCAATACCCTCAACTTTGGAGTATCCTGTTTATACTAATATGGCTTTATTTCTAACAATTTTTCCTTGATCATTAAGTTTATTCCTAAAAATCCTTTTGGCACCAATTATATTTATATTTTTTGGTTTGGGTACAAGTTCCCAAGCTTTATTTATCTCGATTTGATCTATTTTCTCTTGCATTTCTTTAACCTAGATACTATCTTTACTTTCTTCTAAATAAATTTTAGGTTCTGTTTGAGATATTAAGCATAAATGTGCTTGTTGTTGAACCTTTCTTCTAGTTATAATTCAATCACTCTTATCACCTATTATCTATTCCAGAGGATGATTTTTCTGAAGAAGTCTGGAAGAATTTTTAGGAGTAGATTTACTTGATTCATTTGATTCACTTGGTTGTTAAGATTCTTCTTCTAATTTATGTTCAATTTATTTATCAGACGTATGAACATTATCTTAAGGTAATTTTTTTTCATCATTTGTTGAAATGTTTAAACTCTCATCAACTTTAACATTCTCTCTTTCAACAATATGTCATAACCTTTTATTATAGCATTTATAAGCTTTATTATGTGTTGAATAGCCCAATAAAATTCCTTCATCACACCTTGACTCAAAACTTCATATATTATAATTATCTTGTTTGATTTAACATTTTCTACCAAAGATTTTAAAATATCACACATTTGCCTTTCTTCCATACCATAATTCATATGGAGTAAATTTTGTATTTACTCTTAACTGAACTCTATTTAATGTGTAAACTGTAGTATGAACTACTTCTTTCCAATATCAATTTGCCAAGTATGATCCTTGTAACATATTTCTTTCCATTTCTTTGACAGTTCTACTCTTTCTTTTTGCTACACCATTTTGTTGTGGTGTACAAGAAGCTGATATTGTCTTTTAATACCATGTGTTCTTCACAATAATTTATAAATTCTTGAGAAGTAAATTCTCCACCTTTATCTGACCTAAGACACTTAAGTTTTAGATCAGATTCCTTTTCAATCATCTTTCTAAGAACTTTAAATCTATCAAATACTGAACATCTTTATATTTTAAAAAAGTAACCCAAGTCTTTATTGTATAATCCTATATAAACAACATAAAGTATTGCTCATTATTCAAAGACTTAGTTCTAGTAGGTCAACATAGATCAATATGGACTAATTGAAGAGGTTTTTTAGTATTATATTATTTAGTTTTTAAACTCACTTTAGTTTTTTTTCCTTCCTCGCATTCTTTATACACATTGTTGTCAAGATTTGTTAGGATTGGTAAGTTCCTAACATTCTAATATTTAACTATTTTAATAATATTTTCATAGTTTATATGACCTAACCATGAATTAAATAATTTGGTTTCCTCAATTTAAATCATTAAATAAACATTTTCTTCAATCTTTCCTAAATTCTCAAACAAATTATAAACATTACTACCAGTCCTATATCCTGCTGCTATGATTTTTCTAGATTTTTTCTTTATTTCACAACCTAAAGAAGAGAAGGTTTTGGATTAAATAAAAATCAGGTCTTGAAGGGACCTGAAACCTTTAACAATAAAAAATTGAAAGATAAAGCATTAAGACCACTAAAACAAAATAGACTACAAAATTTAGCAGTCACCCAGCAGGAACAACCATCTGAGACCCAACCAGCAAAAAACCTAACAAAGAGGGAATAGGAAAAAAAAACTAGGGTAGATCCTTCATGATCTTAGCCACCTCATCCCCAAGTTAAAAAAATCTTATTAACAGTCACTTTAATGCTAGTGAGATCCCTGCAAGTAGTCATTTCCTTCTTTTTGAGACTAGCACCAGTCCTTTTTCTCGGTCCAGAAGGAATGGCAATAATATCATCAATATAATCTTCAACATTAACAATGGCTTTATTGGGGTCATTCCAATCTAGCATGCTGACCAAGGCATCGAGTTTCTCTGCTGAGGCCTGCATACCATCATAACTAATCTGAAGAATCTTCTTCAGCATGACATTAATGTCCCCCAATTTATTGGAGATAGCAGAGACCTTAATGTCCAAAATGTCGAGCATACTCATATTCACATTATCCCCAGCCCAATTCTTTGAAGTTGCCTGCAGACTATTGACTTTAATCTCCAATTCTTGATTCTTAATAACCAGGCTCTTTATCTGTTGACAAACCCATCTATCAAATTTGTGAGAAATTCTAAACTTGGCCTTGGCCATTTGCATCTTGGATTTGTTGAAGACATTTGGAAGACCCATGTACTCTTCATTATTCTTATCTCCCTAGATAGTGATACCCCCAGGAGAGGGAGGAATGTTTTGCTACAGGGAATCCACATAATCAACTAGAGGTTTGAGAACATTTCATTGGGCTTTCTCCATATTATCCAACATCAGAGAGGAAGATAAATCCCCCAAATTATTTAACATAGAGATAATATTAACCTAGGCAAGAGTCGTGATAAGAGAAGGAGTAGGTGACACCATAGAGGTCTCTGCATAAAGGCTCTCCTTACTTTGTTCTCTCATATCTTTAGCATTATTCTCATCATAAAGCACCCAAAGAGAGTCATCCTTCTCCCCACCCACCTTCTGATCATCATCCCACTCCTCACCAGTCCTCTCCTCTTCCTCTTGGTCCCCACCAGTATCATCCTCTTCCTCATATTCAGTCTCCCCTTTTATCTCTTCGACCTCATAGTACTCCTCATTTTCCAAACCAAGGTCCTTTTCCAAGACATAATTTTCATCACCATCATCCTCTGTGTCCATTATGCTCTCAAGGGTTTTAGTTTTCTCGAACTCCTCATGAAATTTGATCTTTTTAGCCGCCTTAGAGGAACATGCACAAAGCTCTCCTCAATGAAACCCTCATGCTTCCTTTTCCCCTTAACCAAAGAAAAAAGATAATTTGGTGATTTCTTGGCCATAATATATTTGCATAGCTCATAAATGAGTAGAATAAGTCTATTATGCAACACGAACACTCTTTCATTTTTCTTGTGTTTTTCTAGACTATCCAAAAGAGAGAAGAAAATATAATAAGGAAAAGATACATTTTTAAACTTAAAGTGGTTTAAAAACACAAAGTGGTAGGTATGGCCCCTAGTAAAATGACTATTTATAGTGATATACTCTATAATAATAGTAAGAACAAGCTTCCATATTTTTTTCAATTTGTCTGGATCATGGTAATTTGACACAAGCCTACCTAGCAATCCCCTCTTTCCATCCAATGTAGGGAAGGAATGAGCCGCCTTATAAGAGATTTTTCTATCCCGATAAAAAATTCATACCATCATTAGGAAGTCCAAAAACCTCCATGATAAGGTCAAAAAAGAGCTTGAACTTTCTACCAAATAGGATAAAGGAACCATTATCCCAATTTTCCACC
The DNA here is from genome assembly GCA_018584345.1 of Thuja plicata. Lineage (NCBI taxonomy): Eukaryota > Viridiplantae > Streptophyta > Pinopsida > Cupressales > Cupressaceae > Thuja > Thuja plicata. The sequence goes on along the minus strand of MU223413.1, from coordinate 905,517 downwards.
ATTTTTGCCACCACTTTCTTTGTTTTTCTTTTGTCATACCCATGGAGATGCTTCATAAATGGAGTGAACTCGCCCTTACACATTTTTCTCCAAACTTTAGCCTTATTTTTCCACTTACTGTGCTCATCAGGTTCATTTCTTCTAAGATCCCCACCCATTTTCTCCACCAGGTTCAAGTCTTTTGCTTGATCAAAGATTAACTCACAACTATAGCAAGCTAAAACAAAAAGAATACCAATTATTGCAGGTAAATGCACCCACAAAGCATGTGAAGGTAAATCATTAATAGCTCCTTCACCTCCAATATGGCACCTATCCATACCAATTTTAGGGATTAACGATGTTCTGGTCATTTCCATCATTAAAACTTATCTTTCCCTCCTTTCTATGAGTCATGTCAAATCTTATTAGAGAATCAATATTTTCTTTCAACTTTTTCTCCCCATGCCAAATATTAATTACGTATGACTTAACACCATAATTGGAAAGACCATCCGCCATAATATTCGCTTCCCTATAGGCATGATAGATATACACATGTTCTTAAAACAATTCAAGATCTCACATGCCCTGTTAATAATTGTTTCAATCATCGAAGAAGCCTCTTATTAGTTCCATCTAAGAATTTCATAATGTTACTCTAATCCCCTCAATCGACACATTATCAAAATTGAGATCCTTAGCGAGCTTGATGGATTTCAGATCTCCCATAGCTTCAACAAAGTGACTAGTGTGGATGCCCAAAGGACACACCACAACACTAATAAAATTACCATAAGAGTTACTAATCACCCCACAAAATCCAGAAGGACTAGGATTTCCTTTTAACACCCCGTGAAAATTGACCTTCATCCAACCATGAGGTAGGAACATCCAAACAACCCCATCCCTAGGATTAGAAGTGATCTTCATTAGGGGAGATAAATTCCAGCATTGGTCATAATCCTTGACAACATCAGGCCCATCCTTATCAAGACTGTAAATAATTTCAAACATACTCCTAAACATTTTTTCTACCACTATAAGGGGATTAGAAAATTTCTCTCTAAATATCCTATTATTGTGTTCCTTCCAAATGTTCCAAATCAGGAGAGGAGAAGCCAAGCCGTAGAGATCTTTAGACTTTTAACTTGAGCTAGGACATTTCCATTGATTAAAAAAATCCTCTAGATAGTTAAGGAAAATCTAGCATAAATTCCACTTCTGAAAAATGGAAGACCAAACTTGTGAAGAAAAGCTATAGATGATAAGAAAATGAAGAGAAGAATCCAAATCCATACAACAAAGACAACATCTGTTAGGAAAATAAAATCTCCTTTTACAAAGATTATCCAAATTAAGGGGCTTATTCCAAAGAAAAAACCAAAAGAAAATATTACTTTTGGGAATAAGTTTCTTCATCGAGGCAGATGCCCAGAATGAATAGGGAAGAAAAGTCTCTATTTGTAAGGATATAGTCGAAGCCACTGAATAATTTTCATTAGGATTCCTTCCCCAAACAATTATGTCCTTCAAACTAGCAGAGATGAACTTAGACTAAAGAAGAATATCAATGCCCAAGAAAGATTGGTCAATATGAGAAAGAGAAACCAAATTATTATTTCTCAAGTAGTCCTTTAAAAACTCCCCAAATCTATTTTTACAAATGCCACTCGAGAGAATTAAGTTCTAATTTTCAACCAGGGGTTTGTCCATCAACCAATAATCCTCCCAAAATCTGATTTTACTGCCATCACCCAAATTCTACATTCTAGCCGCAGCAACCAAATCTTTAACCTTCAGAACCGAGTTTCAAATATTACATCAAGGTTACATAAAATCCATTATCACAAATTTGACTTATACTAAGAATGTTTTTGATTTTAAAAGTATTCAAAATTGGGGGCTGACCTGAACAAAAAACCAGCACAAGGAGTGCTAATAACCAGTAAAGAACACACACAACAAACCCTTAGCATATGTCAACTTTAAAAACCAAAAACCAAGAAAGAAAATCAACAGACCCCAGCTCCAACACGGAGCTGGTAACTAGCCTGGAAGTCCTAATAGGCCCCAACCTCACCATGAGGTTGGTAACCAGCCTGCGATAGTAATTAACACTAAAGTTAGCATTAATAGTAACAAACATCAGATTACAAAAACTTGAGATTAAATGATGATCTAACAGGCCCACATCGCCCAACCAAAAATTCCAGGCAAAAAATTTAACCATAAACAACGGTAAAGGAAGCTACTTGGGGTTACGTTCCCTGCCTTTCAATAAGAGCTTAAGCCAGTTGTCTGTGAGGAACTGATATAGTTCTTCATCCTTTCGCTCACCTCTTGGGTTCATTTTCTCCATATGAAGGAGTTGGAGCATAGTGGTAGCCACATGCATGACCTTCACAGCAAAGTCCGCAATCCTATTAATGCTTTCCCTGAGATTTTTAATTGAGATTTTTAATTTTCACCCTCATTTCCTTTAGCTCCTCCTTAGGGTCAGACAATAATAGGGGCTCCTAAGGACCAGCAGTAATAGCGGGGGTGTCACTCACAGCATCAGGTATTTTCTCCTCTATTTTCTTAGGGTCCTCTGAGTTAATATTTATAACCACATTGGGGCTAGGGGACTGTGAAGTTAGGAGTGGTGAGTCCGCTTTTGTCTCCTCAAAGAGTTTTTTCTTTGAAAGGTCAAAGATGGGGAGACCAAAAATTGCTGAGACATGAGAGTCATGGCTTTTCACAGACCCATCCATAGTAGGGCTATTCTTCTTTTTTTCCCTTTCTTTCTCCTCAACCTTAACTTTCTTCCCCACTTTGGCTTTCCTCCTGGTGACCTGCTTGATATCTTCTTCCTCCTCTAAATCTTCATCCTCTTCATCCTCTTCAGTGCACCTCTTTCTCACAGCTTTTTGCTTGTATCTAGTTTTGGTAGTGATTCTGTTAGATCTCCTCCTCCTCTCCTTCAGATTCAATGGTGATTTGGTCACCGTCGGCTGAACTCAGCTTATTCTTCTTGGAAATAGGGGTTTTGGAAGAAATTGTGGGATTAGAGAGAGTGACTTGAAGCTCATTAGGGTTCTCAGGATACATCATAAAGTTTTGGAGAGAAACAGTCCTAGGCGGGCATAGGGCTAAATGGAAATTGTAAAGGCATAGCATTAAGCCCTGAGGGAGAATACAATAATTTTGCCTAGATTTAATTTTTTCTCTGACTTCCAAAATAGAAGCTTCCATCGAATGGAGCAGAAAAAATGGAAAGGAGATGGAATCATTGTACCTGAAGTGGTTAATGAGAGGGAAATGGTAGTTGTAACAGGTGCCAAAGTGTCCTTCTAGAGTGCTATACTTCATCAAAATGAGGCACATTTCATTCCATGATTCAAGCAGCGTCACTCTATTGAATCCTCCCCTAAAAAATTCATGAATCTCCATTTTTTTTAAGAATCCTTTCATATGGGTGTCATCTCAGCTTTTGGTGATCTTCTTCCATTTTTTCCCCTCTGTGGAGAGACCCGTGGCCTGCACGATAACCTCTTCATTAATCTCAAAGGTTATGCCATTAATCATGACTTTGTGCTCATCCCAAGTTTTTACCAACTGTAGATTGACCAGCTCATCACTGCCACCCATAGCCTTCATGAATGGGAAGAAACCATCCTCCTTAAGCTAGTTGAGAATGCAAAGATTTTTGATTAATTCATCCTTGGTCCTAGCGGGTTCCACCCACACCATATCTCCACCCATCTCTGAGCTATATTCAGGCACGTCTTCCTCCTTGGTCTCAATTGACAACCCACCTTTCCCTCCTTTGTAAAGCACAACCCTCACCAGAGCAGAGCTAGTAACCCAACAAATGTAGTAATTTTGTCTCCAGACAAAAAACTAGGTGGTTTTAATGTCCGCCTTCTCATAGAGTTGGCCCGTATTATTCACCTGGTTGGCCAAGATAAGAAAATAATATTTGCATGTCAAGAAATGATATTGCCATAAAGGCTTGATGTTACATTTAATTACATCAGTCATATCATTCTTTCCCTTGTGCGTGTTATGCTCCACGTCTTCTTTTAATTTGAAAAAGCTCGTACTCTTTCTAAAAATGGCATTGATAGCCTGTCTTTCAAGCTGGAAATAATTAATATAACCAAATCCCATATCTCTTTTAAAATTTGAAATGATGTGGCACCTTGTGGACTTGCCCGTCGTCTTTCTCAACCAATCAACATCAGCCTCGTTAGATCTCATTAAATTTTCTTTCTTTTTCCACAAGCCCAATAACATGCTTGGGTAGAGAGTTTAAGTTTCTCCAACATCTTAAGTCATTCACCGCAAGACCCATGGTTGCCAGCATGTCTGCCATCGCGTTACCTTCTTGGTAAATGTGCTAAAGGTTGAAGTCATCAAACTTGGGGAGTAGCAAACAAATGTCTTGCAGCACATTTGCTAGGATCCAGCCAGTAGTATAGTTCCCTTTAACTATCTCAATTAAAATTTTAGAATCACCTTCTATGATTAATCTTTTAATCCCAATATCAGATGCCACCTTTAGACCCCATAGGAGGGTAGACATCTCAGCCAAATTATTAGACCCTTTCCCTAGGTGGACCGCATAGGCCAGGATCAGGTGACCTTTTTGATCTCTAAGAATACCTCCTCCTGCAACAATACCATTGGAGGCAGCGCCATCAAAGTTTAGCTTGGTTATGTATTCCTCCAGGGGTGACCATTTAGTGTTTAGTCTTGTCAAAATTTTGGAATTGTTCATCACATAGAAGGAGGTGGGAAGAACCCATTCCTTAGCTATCATACACTCCACTTCTTTGTGGGGGGCGGGGCGGGGGGTTTCCAGCGGCAAGTATCCAGGTTTTCCTTCAGTAGATTCATAGTTAGCCGCACTGTTCCTTCAACATTACTGTCTTCTCCACTAAAAATCTGATTGTTTTGTTCCTTCCAAAGACTCTAGCAGACATGTTGGGGTAATAGGCACCAAAAGATATTGATGAGAGGGTGCTCAACTTTTCGACCCTAGTTATTAATGAATTGGTCTAAGTGCTCCAAAAAGACCCAGTCCAGTTGCAGTTTGTTCATTATTTTTCCCCACACTTGTGAAGCGTAAGGGCAGTGAATAAGAATATGATTTATTGTCTCAACCTGCATTTTACAAAGAACACACCTGTTGACCAGCTGGACTCCCCATTTCTGGAGGTTGTCCAGCGTAAGGATTTTTCCATGAAGAGCGGTCCACCAGAAAAAATTTATTTTGAGGATGAGCTGGGGGGACAAAACCTTTCCCCAACTCATCTCATCAGCCAGAACCTTAATGTTATCAAGGTAAGCGAATTTGACCATAACCTCCCCTGATTTATTGTGACACCACACAACCTTGTCATCAATTTGAGAGATGGGGATCCTGATCTCAACAATCAGTTTCTATAGCTCCAGAATGTGGGATAGGACATGTTCCTAGCCATGGTAAGCATTAGAAAGGTTCTTCCATTTCTTATCCTGAGAAATGTAGTCACTAACTTTGTCTCCAAAATGAGAAATCAAATGATCCCTGAGGAGACTAAGTTTTTTTCTACTGAGAAGTTTATCTCCCACCCACCAGTCCTCCCAAAAACTTATCTCCTTGCCATCACCCACCACCCATTTTAAGCCTCTGAGAAGGGAGCCTTTACTTTTCACCATGAAATTCTAGAATTTAGAGACAGTGGGGTAGTTTTGGCCCAAGGGGAATTGGTCATTTAAGTAGTATTTGGCCTTTAGAATTTTACACCAACCAGAGTTACCTTTAAAGAGTTGCCACCCAAGTTTGGTAATTAGTGTCTTATTAAGATCTTTTATCTTTCTCACCCCTAGCCCTCCCACCTTCTTAGGTTGGCAAACCATTTCCCAGCTAATCAGGTTCATTTTAGTCTTTTCCTCTATTCTGGACCATAGCAAGTTCCTTTGGATTTTTTCCAATTTCTCCGCAGTTCTATCATTGATTTTGAAAAGAGATAGGAAGTAAACAGGTATTCCTTGGAGGGCCGCCGACAGAAGTTGGAGCTTCCCCGCATTACTGAGGACCTTACCTTTCCATCCTGCCAATTTGTTTTGCATTTTTTCAAGTATGGAGTTCTAGAAAGGGTCAGAGACTTCCTTCATATTGAGAGGGAGTCCAAGATAGGTGTCGGGAAGTATACCACCCTTACAGCCAATACATTCTATAATTTTCAATTGGGTTCTCTGTTCAGAATTAAAGAAGTAAATTTTTCTTTTACTATAATTAATCACCTAACCCAAAGCCTCTGCATAGACATTCAGCAGAGCTTTCCACTCTCTTTCTTCTCTAATGCAAGCTTTTCCAAATAGAAATGCGTTGTCCACAAATTGTTGAATGATTTCAGGAGGAAGAGTGGAAGCTGGTTTAAATCCGACAATGTGTCCAGAAGCCTCCAGTCTCAATAAATTATGAGCCAACACCTCAGCCACAAGAAGGAACAAATAAGGGGATAGAGGGTCACCTTGGTGTAAGCCCCTCTACAGATTAAAGGACCCCCAAGGAGAGCCATTTACAAGAACCACAAATTCAACAGTTCTCACCGCCTCCTTGACGATTCTTATGAAATTTGCATTAAAGCCAAGCTTTTTTAGTACCCCATACAGGAATTTCCAAATCACCTTATCATACGCCTTAGAAATGTCCAGTTTCAGCTCCATGCCAACATTATTACCTCTATCCATTGAGTGAATGATTTCATGGGTAGTGATAACTGCATCTAGGATTTGCCTTCCTGGAACAAACCCCTTCTGGTTGCGGTTAATTATTTTACCCAGGAGAGGTCTGATCCTATTTGTGATGATTTTTGAAAGTATTTTATAAACTATATTACAGAGGCTGATATGCCAAAAATCATTTTGTTCCTTGGGGTCTTGAACTTTAGGGACTAGAACAATGTAAGTTTTGTTAATTCTCTTGAGGATTTTTCCAGTTCTAACAAAATCATGAGCAGCATGGATAATATCATATTTTATGACATCCTAGAAATGCTGGAAGAAAGCCGGGGGAAATCCATCTAGACTGGGAGATTTGAAAGCCCCCATGGAGAAAACTGTGGTTTTGACTTCCTCTTCAGAAACCTTGGAAAGAAGTGAATCGTTCTCTTCTCTAGAAATAACAGTCAGGATAACCTCTAGGAGATGAGAGCTGTCAGATCAGCCCCCCTCTGTAGCGGGCTTCTAAATGTGTCACGAAAGAAATCCACTGCATGATTACCCATGTCTTCTTCCTCAGTCATCACCTCCCCACCGGTAGCCAGGGATTTAATAGTATTTCTTCTTTTATGGATTGAAGCAGATCTATGGAAAAAAACTAAGTTGTGGTCACCTTCCTTGAGCCATTGGATATGAGATCATTGCTTCTAGAAGATTTCCTCCCTTTTGAGGTTTTCTTTCCATTTTTTCATCCATCTCTCTTCCTCAATATGAGCTTCCCAAGAGGAATTTCCCATGGCCATTTCATTTTGGAGGAGTTTAATTTTTTCCTCTCTCTCTTTCTTACACTGGAAGATATCCCCGAACTTATTTCTACTCCACATGTGGGCCTCCCTTTTGATAATTTTAAGCTTCTCTACAATTCTAAACATAGTCATTCCCCTAATAGGTGCCTACCTTTTCTATTGTTAGACCAAGTAAAACCCATGCCCTGCAACTCAATATGAACCAAATCACTTATCCTCATGAAATCAGCCAGCTCTTGCATACTATCAGAATAGTCTTGGGATCCTCCCAATTTCTCAGAAGGAAACATGGGAGAATTAAAATCCCCAACACACATAATAGGGTAATCATGGTCAATGTCAATGAGGTTAGAGATTTCCCCCCAGAGTCTACCCCATTCCATTCTAGAGTTTGGGGCATAAATGTTGAACATATACCAGGAGGAATTATTCCAAGTAAAAAATGCAGCAAGAAAGTTATGAGAAGAAGCCATAATGTTTCCAGATAACTTACTAGGGTTCTAGAGAGTAGAAACACCACCTGAGGCCCCATCAGATTCACTATATAGGAAGGCCTCTCTCGGCCAAATTTTATCAACCAGCGGTGCAAAAATATTGTACTTCATTTTAACCTCTTGTATGAGAACCATATCAACTCAGAGCTCCGTAGTATTCTTCTTCAAAGAGAACTATATTTGTGGGTTGTTCATGCCCCTTATGTTCCATGATAGGAACTTAATCTTTTACCTTTTTGAGTGTCTTCTAGGGTTAGTTTCCTTCCACTGGTAATGGACCTTGCTGCTTCCTTAGCTCTAGTCGCCTTAACAGTCGGGCGGCCAACTTTGTTTTCACTCCCTACATCTTCCTTCTTTTTTTACTCCAGTCCTTCATCCATCTTCTTGCTCCTTGTTTTCCTTTTAGGTTCTGACCAGCTGAGGGAAAAAGTCAAGGGTGACAAGGAGGATGTTCTCATTATTTCTGCCTCAAAATCTGAACCACATTGTCGGGTGGAAGAAGTTTCTCCCCCAAATTTTCCCGTCAAAGCACTTCCAGCCACCCGAGTCATGTTTGCCATACTAGCATCATGACCATTAGGACTGTTAATGAGAGTTCTAGAGACATCCGTCAATATTATGACCATTTCTCCATCTTTAGTGGCCGTACCCATCTCAACTACACTGTTCACCGTGAGAATCTCACCTTCTTCTAATGCCTCAACCTTCTCGGCCTCTTTGTTCCTTACTAACCCTTCCTTCTTTTGCCCTTTTTATAAGGCCTAAGTCATCTCAGTCTCTGTGTTCTTTAGAATCTCACCTTCTTCTAATGCCTCAACCTTCTCAGCATCTCTGTTCCTTATTGACCCTTCCTTCTTCTGCCATTTTTCTAAGGCCTCAGTCTTCTTGGTCTTTGTGTTCTTTACTGGCCCTTCCAACTCTAGCCCACCTCCATGGGGGGGAATCCGCCACGGTAAGGATATTCAACCGTGGTATCCACCGAAGGCACAGTTGACTCAACATTATTAACCTTAGGCAAGGGGCATGTGGCAGGTTGTTCCTCCAGCCTAGAAGAGCCCTTAAAGTTAGTCACCACATGCCCATTTTTCCCACATTTCTGGTAGTGTAGTGTGGAATTTTCATAAACAATGGCCTGTTCCAGTTTCCCCACTTGGACTTAAACAGTACAAAGTGGGATTGTTCATCACGACATTAACACAAAATCTAGCAAACACCAGGCATGACTTAGTTAGGGTAACTGTTTCAGCTATCATATAACTTTTGAAGGAGTTCCCTATCCATCTAAGCACTTTATCATCCCAGAATTCTAGGGGGAGACTAGGAAGGTGGACCCAAACTGAGTAGATTTTTGTAGTTCAACTTCTGAGTTAATTACAGGCTTCCATTTAGCCATCAGAAGAGAGTGCTTCCCATAGTACCAGCTCCTTGTAGAAACACTAGTAAAATCCACCTCAGCATTAAATCTGAACAGGAACAGATCCCCTGGCATAGCAAAAACTGATAGGGATCCTTTAACTTTCCACCTGGCCGTACACCAACTATGCACCATCTCTATGGTGGGCCTAAAGATAGGAAACCTCCCAACAAAGGAAAGGTGTGGGGTAGCATATATGTCCTCCACAACTCCATCTAGGATAGATATTTCAGGACCAAATTTTCCAGCTGAGAATTTAGGCGTATCAGGGGTGTCAAGAGACCAGGATCCCAACACTGTCATCTTCCATCCCCCCAACGCAACAACATTATCCACCTTCATAGGATTTAAAGGGGACACCATAACACCAGTTGGGGAACCAGGTGAGTCTACCATCTCAGAGGAAAAGGGGTCAACCCCTTCCAAGAGGGGTTCCAAATCATCTCTCCTAGTAATGACCAGGAATAGGTCTAGATAGTCACTCCCCCAGTGGAGCAGGGGCTGAGGCAGAAGCCAACATTCAAAAATGTGCGGGAAACTAGTTGTAGAGAAGAAGAGATAGATTGTTCTAGTTTTACTTATACTAAGAATGCTATAAGTCATATCTTCAATATAATAAACATCATTTACTGGTATTTCATTTTTTAATAGAATAGTTCCTTTACCTGCTATTTGAAGACAATTATTATCTCCAAACTTAACTAATCCTCCAGGATGTGACTCATGGTGATCAAAGTTAGATTTGTCACCATTCATACGATGTAAACATCCACTATCTAATACCCATAAATCCTTTTTAGCTGAATGAAGCATTGTTTCAAAAATTAATGCATCTACTTTATTTTTTAGGTTTCAAACAAATTTATTACTTTGCTGACTTAGTAACTTTGGACTGAAACTTGAACATTCAAAAATTGTCCCTTTTCTAGATATCCTATTATATCTATTTGACTCAATATTGAAAAACTAATTAGATAGATATGTATTCTATCTACAGAACTTATAGTTTCTTATGCCTTGTTTAACCCATTTCCTTTATGCTCCATGAGAATTGAAACTTCTTTTAAACCTTTCAACTTCTAAAATAACAAGATTTCATTCCTTTTCAAGAGAATTAAGAGAATTTTTGAGAAACTCTATCTTAGAAAACATGGTTCTCTTTCTTTCCAAGATTTGATCAAATTTATTTTTACTTTCTATAAGCACTCCTAAACTAGGATGACTCTGGAGAAAAAGGTTTAACTCTAATACCAATTGTTGGAGTATAATGATTACTGAGAGGGTGTAGGAGGGGGGGAGGGGGTTAAATCCATAATCACACAAAAAATAAAAATTTTAACCTCTTTTAGGATATTCAATAAATTTGAGAAATAGTAAATAAAATAATGAAGATGACAATCAGTACTCATCATACACAAAAGATTGACACAAGTTTTTTCTTGAGTGGAAACCCTTCCTGGGAATAAAACCACTCAAATTTAGCCTCACTAGATTTATCTTTTAAATCAATTTCTACATCTCACTAATGCTATCTCACTGCTAATTTTAATGCCTCACTAGACTAGTGCCTCACTGGCTTTATTCGTTATAGGCTTCTCAATGCCTTTACAATTTTCAACATACAAAGATCAGAAACTTGATTGTCATTTAGACCCCACAACTACATACTATACATTGTATATCAAAATACATGTTTTTGTACTGAACAATGCATAACATCTAATCATATATTCTAAATCAATTAAGGCTTTTCTATCAAAAACTCATTGTGCACAACTCTTGTTAAAATATTATCAATAAAAGCCTCAATGTCTTCTTTGTATGTCGATTCAAATAAAAATTCTCATGTGGTATATATGAGCATTTTTATTTCACAAAATGAAATCAAACTGGATAATAAAAATAATTACAAAAACTGATTGTCACATTATGTCCTTGATATGATCAACTAAATCACATATCCTTGAAGCAATAGATCACTTCCACTGCAACTATAGTAATCATCTTTGTTCATATCACTAATACATCTTAGAATAATATAATATGTAATTGAAATAAACTAAAACATATTAACACTTCACCTCTACATAATTTACTATGATTATACCCAATCTAATTAGCAAAGAGATGTTTGAACTCAACCTCAAAACAATTTCATATGCATTGTATAATCTCTTGTTACTCCAATTGCATATTGAAGTTGTCATTAGTTATCAAGCTGACATAATAGACAATCGGTGCCAGAGTCAAGACAAGATAGTCAGTTTATATCACCAAAGTGCAGAGTTAACCGAGAGTACTGATCACATTCACAGTTAACCGAGTATAGTGATACCCGAGTAAACAGACTATACCGAGCATAGACAAAACTGAGCTACACAAGAATTATCGAATGCCAGTATAACTGAGATACACAATATACATCAAGCACCGAGGAAAAACATCAATTGAGTGGAACAGAGTCCAAATAAAAGTTTGTTATGGCACAATAATCTAAGTAACAACTTTTGAGCTGACCTAGATAACGATTTACACAATCGAGGAGGACATTAATTATGAATTTCTAGCATTTATTGTTTATGTATCCTATGTTTATTTGTGTTACCCTAATTTGAGACATGTATGATAATCATAAACAAAAAAGAATTGCATAAAGGTACACCTCTTAAACATTATTGTTCAGCTAATTAAGATGAAATAAATTGCTATTGCATTCATATTATCAGTTATATTATACTCTAAGTATTGATCATATTCAAAATTTCAAATTTATAATTGAACATTACATTGTGCATTCAAACTGAATGTGATAGAGAAATGTTCTTTCATATTACATCTTTCATATTGGAAACTTAGAGGAACATGTGCAGAAAAGAAAGCATGATAGTAGCATGAGTAGGGGTCCATGCATTTCCTTGTAGGCTCTTCTCCATTTAGGAGCTGGTTGTATTCTTTGTTCAAGTCTTCATATCTTTGTCATTAGTCTTCATGTCCTGCATCTTAGGTCTTAGGGTCCTGTCCTGCATCATGGAAAGTAAAAGTGTTAGATCCAATTTGGATCTAAGCAATGCATGGAAACCTAAAATAGCATACAACAATCAAAGTTTCACAACTGCACATCTACCAATAACATCAATGCAATGGAAAAGTATGCATCTACATCAATAGAATAAAAGTATCAAAGGGACATAAATCCATGAAACCTTTTACTATCTATGGTTATCATTCTGCATTGTACAAGAGTTGTTGTTTGTAAAACTAGAAATCTGAAGTAAAAGGACTTAGCTCTTGTAGATGAGAAACCTTTTTAGAAACACAAGGTACTGTTAGGATAGTGAACACAATAAATCAACCAACATTCATGCATGAATGTCATGATACATGGAACTCACACACAAAAATTGATCAGTTGGTCATGTTCACTAACGTAACATATTGGATTTTGTGGTGTTTTCAAACAGAATAAACATAAATGCATTTTAATATAATCTATGAATTCACTAATAACAAAGAATAGAGAAAAGTGCAGTGAGTATCACGAGCCTATGCTCAAACCTCACAAAATACATTATTGAGAGAAAAGAATGGTAGGAGTTCATGAGTTCAGAAATTGGAAGATGCAGAAGAGGGAGAGATGCAATTTATAACAGTTAGTACAGAGTGAATACATGTTGTTTTAGCTCATTGGGAGAAAAGATGTTGCAAAAATGGAATGAGTAACATTGGAATACAAGGTTGATGCATGCTATTACAAGATTTAATGTCATTAGTGCCAAGATGCAGAGTACACTATTGTTGTTGTAAGATGATCTAATGCAATGAAAAGAGGCTACAGAAGATGCAGTTCATAACATGTTGTGCATGTGTAAAGGAGAAATTATAGACTGATATGTAGAAGGATGATCAAATTACATTACTATCAGTTATCAAATGATTAAAATATGCAGATGTAGTTCTTATGTGCATGTTCAAGAGATGATATTAACATTGCTATTTTAAGAGATAAAACTTGCATATCACTGTATGCTTCTTTCTATTTTTGCAAAATAACATGTATATGCAAATGCAGATGCTCATGGTGTCATCTATGAACAGTAACCATGTATTCAAACACTATTGATATCAAAGTGTAGAGTAATCAAATGCTATTGTAAATACTGGCATACTAGGAAAGTGTGTATGTGCAGAACATAGATGTGCAAAACAAAGAGATGAATTGTTGCTTGCAATCAAATGATAAGGTAACACTATTATTCAATTTTGCACAATAAAGATCAATTATAATTATTTTTGAAGAAGATGACTACTATTATGCATGAACAAAACAAGTAACATTGTTATTCAATAATACCAAAAGTGTCATTTAGTTATTATCAAATGAATTTTGCACATGAAAGATGGACAACAATGTTTATCAACATTTCAGCTATGCATATACTATGCATGGATGTACATCAAGTTCATCAAATGAATATGCATATATGGAAATCAAATAAGATTGCATATTGAAGAGAAGAGGAATAACAATAATGTTGTTATAAAGTAATATGCATATACAGAAGAACTAAATAACAGTGTTATCAAAGTGGAAAATGCATACAAAGAATTCAAACACTATTGACATTAGATAAAGAGTTCATATTAATGTTGTTATGAATACTGGTATGTTTGAATCATAGAAAAAAATAAGGATAATATCTTTTTTGCAAAAATATGCATGCACACAAGAAACAAGTGAACAATGTGTTCTTAAAAGGCGAATCTCATCAGTAATACTATTATAGGTGGGATCCAAGGCATCAATGATGATGTTATTTATTATCAAACGCAGTGCATATTCAAGGAAGGAGGTAAAAAATAGTACTATCAATTGTTAAGGTTATGCATATATAATAAATGAAATAACAGTGTTGTTCAAACAAAGGAAAATATGCATTTTAAGGTTTTTGAGCTCTCTATTTTATAATGTTGTTCATAGGTATCATGAGCCCGTACTAGAACCCCATGGATAATATTCCTACTAGAGTTTATAACTGCATATAATACTTATCACTATTTTTTATTTTTGTAAGAGGGAGACCATATAATGGAAAAAATTTAGACATCGTAGATAATGACAATAATAGTTCAATTTGGTCTCAACAATGGTATTGATTCAAGCATGGAGTTCACTGTCGAAAACAAAGATAAGACACAATAAAACCCAAGTCAACAATAGTGAAGACATGTATTAAGACAAAATACAGTGAAGGAGCCGACAAGATGAAATTATTCCCAAGTGTATAACAAAAAGCTCAAGCTATTCAAACCACAACAGATACTTAATCAAGCAAAGGCTCAAGTTGAGAAAAGACTATAACAACAGAGTATAGTACCATGAAATCATGGCAAGAGTCATGGAAAAGCATCAAAGCTAAAGCCTGCAAGTGAATATTTTTAAAAGCTATGAAATGAAATGGCGACATCAACAACAGGTTCAACAAAAGACAAAAAATCAAAGCTAAAGATAGAGAGTTTACTTATCTCTAATTTTGCACTAGAGATGTCCAGTTTTGGAGCTGAGTTGACAGTAAGGACAAGAAGGAACACTGCCATTGATTTATGGCCAAAAACCCAGAACATTAAGAGCTTATGATTTTCAAAGAGCCCAAGCTCTCTATTTTCAATAGTAGACTCTAGCTTGAGATCCAAGTTCAAACATGCACTCCAGTGCCAAACACATGCTAAATCCTGAGCTCTTCATCACAGTACCCACTTCTAGTTGGAGCCCAAGTTTCATGCTCGATTGACAAATGCAAACAAAGGTGGAGTAAAACCATAGATAACCATATATTCCATCCCATTGAAAAATAGAGAGGAACTTCAAAGACTACAATACAACTCCCACATCACAGTAATGAACTCCAGGTTAACAACCCGAGCACAAATAAGCTAGAGAAAATGCCATAATCTCACCATGGGTGGCGCCATAGATTAGGGTTTCAAAAAACCCTCACATTTCCCCCAAATGCAAATGTGATGCAAAGACCCAGGATAATGCCAAGTTTTGTTAAAATTTGGAATTCGTTGTCAGAGGAGTAAATGCATTAAACTCTGTAGTGCATGAGAGTCAGTTTCCAAGTGCCACGGCAGCAGCTCAATAGTCTCGACTTTGCTACAATGTGGATATTTTTTTGATTGCATAGCAATGGTCATGTTGACCTAGGGTTGTGTCATCGACATTACGCTTAAGGCATGGTTTTGGGAATTGTGTATGGGTTTAGGTCCTGTTATTATGTGTTGTGGGGTTATTGATTGTTAGGTTTTGATTATAGTTTTTGTATATGTTAGTAATATATTTTAAAAGATGTGTATCTTTAAATACCAACATTAGGGGCTTCTAGCTGATTTGGAGGGATTTTTGGAGGGCATTGGATTTTTTAAATTGTCCTTGAGAGGGTATATATTTGGACTTGATAATCAGATTTATGGGTTCAAAATTTGGAGAGAAAGTGGTTTTGTGAACATATATGTTCCTTTGTGCCTTTTTGCATACATCTTGTAACCATATGTTCAGTTTTGATGCAAGATTGTGTTCAAGTCAATGTAACTTATTCCTTGGCATGTTTTGTACCTTGGGATGTAACCATTTGCAGATTTTGAAGAAAATAAAGCAAGTTACCCATTATTCCATATTTTTTGAGTTTTGATATCAATCCTTTTCAACTTTTATGCATTTAAGTGTAATGTGTTTTATAGCATAGATAAGTGAATTAATCTAATTCCTTCTCTAAGTTTTCAAAATATAACCTTTTGCAGAATATGTATGTCTACTGGTAAATTATCATTATTTGTGGTGCAAACTCTAACAGTGAGTTTTTAGGTCAACCTATAAGTTGAGTAGTGAATGTTTACTGCAAATCTCAGTAGTGTGTGTCTTGTGGACACTGGTTTGAATTTCTGATTAGTCTGAATCCATTTTGGTGTATCACCTTTTAGTTTATTTATTCAGTTTTAAGTTACCTTTTTCCTTTTCCCCAATCAGAGAATCAGTCATAGGTTATATGACTGTGGAAAAATTCGACTTGCTGTAGAAAAATATCTCCTACTTATCCATAGGTTATATTCCAAATCCAATAGGAACCGGCCTAGAATCCAGAGATTCCTTCTTAATCAGAGTCCACCCACAAGTCAGGAAGGTTTCTATAGTTACCATGAGATATTAGTATGCCCTAATTCCCAAGTTGGGGTGATATTTCAAGGCCTTAATAGTTTTTGGCATGCTTGGTGGGATCCCTTGTGATACATGAACAAAATCCTAACAAGGAGTGTAAAAGAGTTTGAATATTTACAATTGTCACACACTAGGAGAGGAAGAACTTTGCAGAGATAACCTAGAGGTCATAAAGAGATTTCCTTTCATCCTTTAGTAAGGGATAGGAAACCAGGAAGACCAAGGAAAAGAAGGTCTGAAAGAAGTTCAGCTCCTCCCTCCTACTATAGTGAATTTCCATATTTAGATCAAGAATATTCTGAAATTCCTTTGGCACTTCAAATTCAAGTTGTTCTTGAACAACCAGCAGAGGAAGATCAACTAGCATCTTCTAGTTCTACTATAGCACCACCAAGAATGGATAGAAGGCTGCCATTTGTGCCTTTTGATCAGGGCAGCCATTTAAGGATTGTAAATCACAACAACATTCCATTGGCAGCCTTGAAAGGGTTACCATATTTTACGAGAGAAGGACAAACAAATGCTATTGAGCACATTAGAGATGTTGCATCTCTTTGCAATATTCATCACATCATGGAGGAGGATGTAGCTTTGAAGCTATTGGCTACATCATTGAAGGGAAAAACATTGGAATGAATCCAAACTCTCCGAGTTGGATCAATTGCTTCATGGGATTCTTTAGGTGAGGAATTGTCAAGGTTTTTTTAAGATAAATCTGAAAATATTTCTTTGGTGGAACAACTAACTACTATCAAAAGGGCTCCATAAGAAGAGATGAGTGATTTCAATCTCCACTTTCAAAAGACTTGGAACAGGATTCCTATCACAGTAAGACCCTCTTCTAAATATGCATTCTTGTACTTCCTTAAGGGTCTCAATAGTGACATCTTAGTTATGATCCAATCAATGGGGGAAATTCTTTACCTCAATCTTTTGATATTTCTATTAGGGCAGAGAATAGTCTTATTTAGGCAGGAAAGATAGCTCATAAGCCACCTATGCCTTTCTTTCCTAGCATCTAGTAAAATATGTCATTGATTACCCCACCTCTTGCACCTTTTCCATCTCCTAAAAGTCAAGAGATTATGCCAGCTGCCGCTCCTAATGAGCTACAAAGCATAAAAGATAGCCAACAAAAAATTGAAAGTCTATTGTAAACCTTTGGAAATGATTTGGTAAACCTTAAAAGGTAGCAAGATCAAGGAAATCCAATAGCCCATACGCAAAATCAGTTTGCTCTAGTTCCTCCTCACAATAGCCTAACAAACCCATTTACCAAGGTAATAAGCAACAGTGCCAAGGAAATAGCAATACCAAAAGGCAAAATTAGAATTAGAGGCCTTATAGACCTTATAATCCTACACCTCTTAATGTTTTTAGGGATATTTTTACTAACCACAATAACCTTGCTACTGAATATGAATGTGTTAGTAATAACTGAGAGGAGGCGGGGGGGTGAATCAGTGGCCTCAGAAATTTATCCAATTTAAACTTTAATCCACTAATCAATACTTCTCAAATTATTAAGTCCCAACAAGCACTAGTACAAAAATAGCAATATATGACCAAATAAACTACCACAAATTGTAGATAAATGACCAAATTTGGTCACGTGATCAGTGGTAGTTTATTTCCGGTCATTTATCTTGCGACCAAATTTATGACAACTATTTTAGTCATTTATTTGGTCATTTATTTAGTTATTTATTTAGTCATTTATTTGGTCATTGATTTAGTCGTTTATTTGGTCATTTATTTGGTCATTGATTTAGTTGTTTATTTGGTCATTAATTTGGTCATTAAATTAGTCATTTATTTGGTCATTTATTTAGTTATTTATTTAGTCATTTATTTGGTCATTGATTTAGTCATTTATTTGATCATTGATTTAGTCATTTATTTGGTCATTAAATTAGTCATTTATTTAATCATATATTTAGTCGTTTATTTAATCTTATATTTAGTCATATATTTAGTCGTATATTTAGTCATTTATTTAGTCATATTAGGGCACGATGGAATCGAACCACCATCCTCCTACTTGTAAAGTAGGTGCTCTACCATTGAGCTAGTACCCTTTAAA